>CM053588.1:89323426-89349154 GCA_028646515.1 Pseudochirops corinnae | reverse complement strand
CATAATCAAATGTTATGAATGTCTATCTATCTATCTATATGTCTGTCTGTCTTTCTATCTATCTATCTATCTATATATATATATATATATATGCAGTTATTATTATTATTATTGACTACACCCAACTGGAACTTGAGATACACAGGCACTGCGGTTGAGAGATCCATCCTGCCCTACTGAAAAGTGACATAGGAGAGAATAGACTGGGGGAGGGGGACACACTGGGATGGCTGTTTTGGGGTGGTGGGTAGGGGAAAGAGGGGGAGAAAATATGTAACTCAAAATCTTGTGGTAATGAATGTTGTAAACTATAATAAAATTTTTTAAAAAGTAGTACTTTTAAAAGTAAAAAATGGGAAAAGGAAATTATTTTTCTTATGTCTGTTGATCCTATAGATTTCACTTGATTCTGAGCATCTCAGAGTTAATTTTATTAAATATACAAAATTCTCTGGTTCATGTTGGCATCATGAGTTTATTTTGTTGTAAGGATATCACTTGTGAACTTTTAGCATTTTATTTTATACTCCTACTTTCTGGGTGTTTGAGTTTTTAAAAAGCAGTAATTTAAGGTAATGTAGTTGATTCTTTAAATATTAAGAATGATTGGAAGAGTTAAATTTTGATGGGGAACCCATTCATAAATATTCAAAATGTATCCCCAGAAATAATTGACTAAAGTTTTTTGAGCTGAAACTAAAAATGATCTTTAGGAATTTTGATTCCTGAGCTTATTCCAGGTGCTAATTTTCAGAGAGATTAGAGAATGATGCAAGTTATGCTTCGTAAACATGCTTGCTTTTGCATGTCCACAAGTTAAAATGCAAATGAACATAAAAATATGAAGTGACAGTGGTATTTTTGTTCTTGGAAAGCATTTTGGAGTCTTTCTTTTTTTTCCTCCTTTTTAAAAATTTATTTACTATTGGTTTCCAATGTTCAGTTTCCCAAATTTTTGAGTTCCAGATTTTCTGCCCACCCCCACCCCCCCATAGTGGCATGCAATCCAATATAGGTTCTACATATACCTTGACATTAAACATTAGTCAAGTTGTAAAGAAGAATTATAACCAATAGAATGAATAATGAGGAGGAAGAAACAAAACAAAATGAAAAAGAGAGAGCAAGTAGTTTGCTTCAATCTGCATTCAGACTCGGTAGTTCTTCCTCTGGATGTAGCTAGCCCTTTTCATCATGAGTCCTTTGGAGGTCTTATAACTGTCCATTGCCTGAGATGAGCCCAGTCTATCAGAATCAATCACTGCAGTTACTCTGTGTCTGTAATTGTGTGCAATGTTCTCCTGGTTCTGCTCCCCTCATTTAGCATCAGTTTTTATGTCTCTCCAGATGAAGTCCATATGTTCCTCATTTCTTATAGCAAAATAGTATTCCATTACATTGGTGTCTTTTTGTTTTTTCGTCTTTTTGGAGGGGGGAAGGCAGGGCAGTTGGGGTTGAGTGACTTCCTCGAGGTCACACAGCTACTAAGTGTTAAGTGTCTGAGGTCACATTTGAACTCAGGTTCTCCTGACTCCAAGGCTGGTGCTCTATTCACTGTGCTACTGGAGTCCTAAGAGTGATCAGTGGGGGTCGGCTAGGTGGTACAGTGAATAGAGCACCGGCCCTGAAGTCAGGAGGACCTGAGTTCAAATTCGGCCTCAGACATTTAACACAAAACTAGCTGTGTGACCTTGGACAAGTCACTTAATCCCAATTGCCCTGCCTTCCCTCCTCCAAAAAAAAGCAAAAAAAAGAGTGATCAATGACTATTTACTGGAGAGACTTTTAAATGTGAAAAGGTTTTTTGGTTTTGTTTTGTTTTTACTTTTCAAACATGTTCTTTTAAGTTTAGGAAGTTTTAAATAGTACTTGTTTAAAATTGTCTTTTGTTGAACTCAACTCAGACTGAAAAGTACCTTTGCTATCCAGCTTGCTTAAATTATGTTTTTATTAAATGTGAAAAATAAGCAAGATACAGACTTTTTTAATATGCTAAAGATAGCAACTTGGTAACAGGGTTAACAGGAAAATGAAGCCCTTCTGAATTTGGGTTGTGTGGGGGGAGAATACATAACAACATATAGGTATTATGACATCCTGTTTATTCAGTACTGTAAGGGAATGAGATGTTCTACCCAGAAGAAAATTTTAGACCTCTAATAAATGGTTATGGAATGCATAAAGCAAATCTTACAATTAGCTGAACCTTACCCAGTTTAAAATATGAAAGTTTTTTTTGTTCATTGTAGCCATTTTAGATGAAATTTTTTCTAACATGTATCATATTCTCTGCTCTACTTAACAAAGCAAATTATTCTGATGTAATGGAAAGAGCTCAGTTCAAATCCCACCTCTGATACTAATGTATGCCCTTGGGCAAATCATTTAACCTTCATGGGTTTCACTTTCTTCAGCTGAGAAATGGATGGTTGTATTAGACTAGCTCTTTTGCTTTTCTGTAATTATTCCATGATTAATCTTTAACCTCTTCTTGATTACTGTTATGCTATACTTCATAGCATAATATGCGGTATCGAATATTGAATTGTAAGGAGTCAAATTACCCCATTCTGCTGTGCTTTTTAATTTTTTTAATTAATTTTTTTACTTTTAGTTTACAACATTTAGTTCTACAGTCCCTTGAGTTTCAAATTTTCTCCCCTCTTCTCTTCCCCATGACAGCATGCAATCAAATATAGGTTCTACAAATACCTTCACATTAAACATTAGTCAGGTTGTAAAGAAGGATTATAACCAATGGAGTGAACATTGAGAAAGAGGAAACAAAACAAAACAAAAAGAGAGAGAGGGCAAGTAGTTTGCTTCAATCTGCATTCAGTCTCTAGTTCTTTCTCTGGAGGTGGATATCTCTTTCCGTCATGAGTCTATTGCTGAAAGGAGCCTAGTCTATCGAAGTTAGTTGTGACACATACATTGTGTCTATTATAGGGTACAGATTTCTTCTGGTTCTGCTCTTTTCACTCAACATCAGTTTATATAAGTCTCTCCAGGTTATTAAGTCTGTAGGCTCCTTATTTCCCATAGCACAATAGTATTCCATTGCCTTCATATATCACACACAGCTTGTTTAGCCATTCCCCAATTGATGGGCAACCCCTTGATTTCTAATTCTTTGCTACCACAAAAAGAGCTGCTATAAATACTTTTGTAATTTTCCCACTTCTATGATCTCTTTGGGATACAACCTTAGAAGTGGTATTTCTGGGTTGGGATACAACCTTAGAAGTGGTATTTCTGGGTCAAAGGGTATGCATTTACTTATGGCTCTTTGGGCATAATTCCAGATTGCTCTCCAGAATGGTTGAATCAGTTCACAACTCCACCAACAATGCATTAGTGTTCCGATTTTACCATATCCCCTCCAGCATTTGTCATTTTCTGTTTTGTCATCTTAGGCAATCTGGCCAGTGAGATGTGGTACCTCAGAGTTGTTTTGATTTGCATTTCTCTAATCAGTAGTGATTGAGAGCATTTTTTCATATGCTTATAGATATCTTTAATTTCTTCCTCTGAAAACTGCCTGTTCATATCCTTTGACCATTTATCAATTGGGGAATGACTTGTATTCTTATAGATTTGACTCAATTCTCTGTATATTTTAGAAATGAAGCCTTTATCAGAGACACTGGTTGTAAAAATTCTTTCCCAGTTTTCCACTTTCCTCTTAATCTTGGTTACATTGGCTTTATTTGTACAGAAACTTTTCAATTTAATGTAATCATTTCCTACCACCTACAAACATACCTGTATCTCTTCCATCCTCAAACAACTCTCACTAGATTCTTCCATCCTGGCTATTGCCCCCATACCTCTAACTCCAAAACTGTTTTCTCCGAAATTACCATCGATGTCTTAGTTGCCAAATCCAATGATCTTTTCTCAACCCTTCTTGACTTTCTGCAGCTTTTGACTCTGTTGATTATTCTCTCTCTCTTTCTATTCTCTTCTTTCTAGGTTTTTGGGATAATACTCTTTCCTGGTTCTCTTTCCCAACTGACTACTCAGTCTCTTCACTTGCTATATCCTCATCTATATTGTACCCTCTAACCATCAGTGCGCCTCGCTCAGGGTTCTGTCCTGGGCTCTCTTTTATTCTCTATACTACTTCACTTGGTAATCTTTTCAGTTCCCATGGATTTCATTACTCCCTCTATACCAGCGATTCTCAGCCTGTGGGTTGTGACCCCTTTGGGGGGTCGAATGACCGTTTCACAGGTGTCACAGGAGTCACCTAAGACCATTGGAAAACACATATTTCCAATGGTCTTAGGAACCAAGACACTGCCCCTCTCTCTGTGTCCAGGTGAGTCCGCCCACATGCAGATATGCCCACATATGAGTATTAAAGGATCGCGGCATTAGGAAGGTTGAGAACCACTGCTCTATACTGACTATTCTCAAAACCACCTATCCTATGTTCTTACCTCTCTGCCATCCTCCAGTCTTACATCTCCAGTGGTCTTTGAGACATTTAGAAGTGGATATCCAGTTAGACATCTTTTAAACTCATCATATCTGAAACAGAATTCATTTCATTATCTTTCCCCCTAAACCGTCCTATTTCCCTGTTCTTTTAAGAGCAATACCATACCAGTCCCTCAGATAAACAATCTAGGAGTCATTCTTCTTTCATTCTCACCCTCATGTCCAGTCAGTTGCCAAGGCCTGTTGATTTTATGTTTGCAACATCTCTTGAATACTCCTCTTCTCTGATACTGACAACACACTGGTGCAGGCCCTCATCACTTTACACCTGGACTATTGTGGTAGCCTGATAGTTGATCTCCCCACTCTAGTCCATTCTTCATTCAGCCACCAAAATTATTTTCCTGAAGCTCAAGTCTGACCTAACTGCTCCTACTGAATAAATTTTCAATGGCTCCCTACTGCCTCCAGGATTAAATACAAAATCCTTTGTTTAGCATTTAGAATCTTTTATAACCTAGTCCCAGCTTACCTTTCCAGTCTTTTTACACCTTACTCCCCACCTCTTCAATCTGATTTTTGATGTTTTTAGAACAAGATATTGTATATCTTGGCTCCAGACGTTTTCTCTGGCTATCCCCCATTACTGGAGTGTTCTCCCTTTTATCTGCCTTTCGACTTACCTGGCTTTTTTAGGTCCCATCTAAAATCCTCTCTCTTGGTGGAAGCCTTTTCCAATCCCTCCTAATTCTTATATCTTCCCTCTCTTATTTCCTCTTCATCTTTTGTAGCGCTTATCTGTACTGTTTTATTTGCATGCTGTTTGCTCCATTAGACTGTAAGCTTCTTGAGGCCAGGGACTGTCTTTTGCCATTTTTTGAATCACAGTGCCTGGCTTATATAGTAGGTACTTAATATTTACTGCCTGTCAGTTACTAGGGTACCACTTAAATGGATTTTTTTTTTCTGTAGTCTTATTGTATATGTTTGGCCTTTGAGCAGTGATTTAAAAGCAAATGTTTGTCTTCTTTGGAGGTGTGAGTCAGTTGACTTGAGAAGAATAGAATAACACATTTCTTAAGCTCCTACTATGTATCACATACTGTGCTAAGCAATTTACAAGTATTTTCTTATTTGATCCTTAATAATGTAGTTGCCCAATTAACTTAGTTGTTTTTTGAATGAAAAACTTTCTGAAATCCACTTGCATCCTCATATGTCATTCATCCCATTATTTCCTTCTCTATTCCTACTTTAGCATAATTCAGTGGAAAGAGCATTGGATTTAGAGTTAGAAAACCTGAGTTTGAATTGTGGCCTCATGGTTTGTGATCTGTGTAACCTTGGGCAAATCACTTGGCCCTTGCTGGGTCTGTTTCCTGAATCTGTAAAATAAAGGAATTTGAGTAAATTATCTCTGAGGTCCCTTTTATACTTGATCCCATGGTGTGTGCCTTCATGGAACTTACATTTAAGGGTGAATGGCTTGAAGAGGGAGGATATTCACTTTGTTCATTTTGGCCACTAGATGGCACTTGTGCCCTTTTCCCCCCCAGGATTACTTAATTTGTTCAGGATAGGAAATTGAAGCTAGCCATTCTGCTCCATACCATTGTGAGGGTTTCTGTTTGTCTTAAACTTCATTGTATAGTTGATCTGCTTCTAGCATGGGGAATCTTGAAAAAAAGTCAGAAATATACATTGCTCTTAAACAGTTAACTATTTAAAATAACTATGAAATATTTACCTTATTGAAAAAAAAGAACTGATCTGGAAAATAGATCCAGGAGACCGTGTCAGACCATTGGACTCTACCAGAAAGCCATAATCAAAAGGAGGACCTGGAAAGCATCTTTCAAGAAATTATCAAGGAAAACTGCCCTGATATCCTGGAACTAGAGGGTAAAATAATCATAGAGAGAATCTACTGATCTCCTCAGGAAAGAGCTCCCAAAATAAAAACCCCAAGGAACCTTATAACCAAATTACAAAAAAAAAAATGATACAGGTGGCCAGAAAGAAACAATTCATATAGTGGGGAGCCAAAGTAAGGATTGCAATGCTTAGCAGCGGTAGCATTGAAGAATTGGAGGTCATAGAACATGTTATTGCAGAAGGCAAAGGAGCTAGGACTAAACCAAGAATCACCTATCAGGTGAAATTAAGTGTAATTCTTCATTGGGGGAAAATGGTTATTCAGTGAAATGGAAACATTTCAAGCTTTCATAAAGAGAAGCTCAGAATTGAATAAAAAAATTTGGTCTCCAAAATCAAGACTCAAGAGAAGACTTAGGTAGAAAGGGATTCATTGAAGCTGAACTGTTTATGTCCCTGCATGGGAAGATGATACTTGTAATTCTTTTTTTTCTTTTATTATTATTATTACTATTTTTGTCTTTATTAATTTGTTTGTTTGCTTTTAGTTTACAAGATTCAGTTCCACAATCCCCTGAGTTTCAAATTTTCTCTGCCTCCCACTTCCCCTCTTCCCCCCATGGCAAGATGCAATCAAGTATAGGATCTGCAGATACTTTCACATGAGACATTAATCAGGTTATAAAGAAGGATTGTAATGGATGGAATGAACAATGGGAAAGAGGAAATAAAACCAAACAAGAAAAAGAACAAGAGAAGGTAGTTTGCTTCAGTCTGCATTCAAACTCTGTTCTTTCTAGTTCTTTTCTCTGAATGTAGACATCTTTCTCCATCATGAGTCTTTTGGAGTTGTCTTATAACCTTGCATTGCTGAGAAGAGTCCAGTCTATCAAAGTTGGTCGTCACACATATGTTATGTCTGTAATTGGATACAAATTTCTCCTGGTTTTGCTCTTCTCAGCATCAGTTCGTATAAGCCTCTCCAGGTAAATATGAAGTCCATCTGTTCCTCATTTCTTATAGCACAGTAGTATTCCATTACATTCAGATACCACAACTTATTTAGCCATTTCCCAATTGATGGACATCCCCTTAATTTCCAATTCTTTGCTACCACAGAAAGAGCTTCTATAAAGATTTTTGTACATATGGGTCTTCCACTTCTATGATCTCTTGAGGATACAACCTTAGAAGTGGTATTGCTGGGTCAAAGTGTATGCACTTATTTATAGCCCTTTGGGCTTAGTTCCAGATTGCTCTCCAGAATGGTTGAATCAGTTCACAACTCTACCAGCAATTCATTAGTGTTCCAATTTTTCCACATCCTCTCCAGCATTTGTTATTTTCCTGTTTTGTCATCTTAGCCAATCTGACCGATGAGATGTGCCATAGTTTTTTTGATTTGCATTTCTCTAATCAGTTGTGATTGAGAGCATTTTTTCATATGCTTATAGATTTGACTCAGTTCTCTGTATATTTTAGAAATGAGGCCTTTATCAGAGATACTGATTGTAAAATTGTTTCCCAGTTTTCCACTTCTCTCTTAATCTTGGTTACATTGGCTTTGTTTGTACAGAAACTTTTCAATTTAATGTAATCAGAATTATTCATTTTGCATTTTATGATGCTCTCTAATTCTTATTTGGACATAAAGTCTTCCCTTCTCCATAATTCTGACAGGTAAACTATTCCTTGCTTTCCCAGATTGCTTACAGATGCTTGTAATTTTTAAAAATTGTACTGCTAATAATACAGCCAGAAGCAATATACATAGAGGATATGAGTATATGGTAAATTTGAGGGAATGACATAAGGGATGACATGAGGGATGAGAAAGAGGGAGTATACTAGGTATTGAAGGAAGGGGAAATGAAGAATGGGGTAAATTTTTCTTATGAAGAGGAGTGGAAAAACCTATTACAGTGGAGGGAAATATTGAGTGGGTATCGTTTTACCTTATTTTCATTAGTATTAGTTCAAAAGAGGGAATATACACGATCTTTTGATTATGGAAATCTATCCTACCCAACAGGAAAGTAAGAAGGGAGGAGATTAAGTAAAGGTGATGGGAATGACAGAAGAGAGGGCATACTGATGAAGGCAAAAGACAGAAGCTAAACTCTTGAGGGAAAGTGTGAAAGGAGAAAGAGCAAACAGGAGGAAAAATAGAATAGAAGGAAACTAGTGTGAATATGAATGGGATGTACTCCCCCACAAAACAGAAGTGGATAGCAGAGTGGATGAAAAACCAGAATCCTATGATATGTTGTTTACAAGAAACACAGAGTAAAGGTAAAGGGCTGGAGTAGGATCTGTTCTGCTTCAGCTGAAGTGGAAAAAGCAGGGGTAGCAATCATGACCTCAGACAAATCAAAAACAAAACTAGACCTAATTTAAAAAGATAAGGAAAGAAACGATGTCTTGCTAAAACATAGGCAATGAAGTTATAGCAATACTAAACATATATACACTAAATGGTATAGCATCCAAATTCTTACAAGTTAAGTCAGTTACAGGTTCATGACCAAACAAGAAATAGAGAGCATTATGAAATATAAAATAGATAATTTTGATTACGTTAAATTAAAAGGCTTCTGCACAAACAGAACCAACCAAGATTTGAAGGAAAGCAGAAATCTGGGAAACAATCTTTATAGCAAGTGTCTCTGCTAAAGGCCTCATTTCTCAGATATATAAGGAACTGAGTCAGATTTATATACAAGCCAAAGGGGAAAGGACCTATGTGTGCAAAAATATGTATAGCAGCCCTTTTTGTGATGGCAAGATATTGGAAATCGAGGGGATACCTGTCAACTGGGGAATGGCTGAACAAGCTGTGGTAGATGAATGTAGTGGAATACTATTGTCCATTAAGAAATGATGAGCAGATTTCAGAAAAACCTGGAAAGGCTTGTATGAACTGACATAAAGTGAGATGAGCAGAACCAGGGAAACATTGTATACAGCGAGAGCAACATTGCATGATGATTAAGTATGAATGACCCGGCTCTTCTGAGTAACACAGTGATCAAAGACAGATTCACAAAGGAAAATGCTGTCTATCCAGATAAAGAACTGATGTACTCTGAATTCTGATTGAAGCATACTTTTTTTCACTTTCTTTATTCTTTTTTTTTGGGGGGGGGGTGGGAGTTGGGGTTGTTTTTTTTTGGAAGGGGAAAGGCAGGGCAGTTGGGATTAAATGACTTGCCCAAGGTCAGACAGCTAGTAAGTGTTAAATGCAGAAGCCAGATTTGAACTCAGGGCCTCCTGACTCCAGGCCCAGTGCACTTTATTCTTCTTTGTTTTTTTCCCTTATGTTTCTTTTTTCACAATTGTAACATGGAAATATGTTTTTCATGATAGCGTATGTATAACCTATGTGAAATTGCCTACCATTTTTGGAAGAGGGGAGGGGCAAGAGGAAGAAAAATTGAGAACTCAAAATCTTGTAAAAATGAATACTAAAAATTGTCTTGAACATGTAATTGGGAAAAAAATAAATTTTTTTTTTAAAACCTCTACTAACCATGTCTGTTTTATGGGAGAGTTTATCACATTTGTATTCACAATTATGATTACTAATTATATTTCCCTCCATCTTATTTTTCCCCATTTATACTTTTCTCTCTCCTTTTACCCTGTTGTTCCTCACTAGTGTTCTGCTTCTGACCACCACCTTCAATCTTCCCTCCTTTCTGTCATCCCCCTTTGTCTTTTCTTTCCCTTTTCCCCTCCTATTTCCAAATCCAACAGAGTGTGTATATTTTTTCCTCTTTGAGTCAAATCCAATGAGAGTAAAGTTCAAACAATGCTCACCCCCTCCCTTCTTTCCTTCTACTATAATCGGTCTTTTGCTTCTCTTCATCTGATATAATTTACTGTATTCTGCCTCCCTTTTTCCTCTTCTCCCAGTACTATCTTTTTTTTACCCCTTATTTTTTTTATTACCACATCGAAGTCAACTTATAATCACACCTTCTGTGTATACTCCTTCTAGGTGCCCTAATAGAGATCTAGTTCTCAAGAGTTGCAAGTACCATCTTCCCATATATAAGATGTAAATAGTTTAACTTTATTAAATAACATATGTGTTTGTTTTCTTTGCTGTTTACCTTTTTATGCTTCTGAGTCTTGTATTTGAAGATCAAATTTTCTGTTCCACTCTGGTCTTTTCATCAAGAAAGTTTGAAAGTCCCCTATTTCATTGAATATCCATCTTTTCCCCTGAAAGATTATGCTCAGTTTTGCTGGGTAATTGATTCTTGATTGTAATCCAAATTCCTTTGCCTCCCAGAATATCATAATCCAAATGAGCAGGTCCTTTAATTTAGAAGCTACTAAATCCTGTGTAATTGTAACTGTGGCTACTTGATATTTGAATTGTTTCTTTCTGGCTGCCTGCAGTATTTTCTCTGTGACTTGAAAATTCTGGAATTTGCCTATAATATTCCTTAGAGTTTTCATTTTGGGATCTCTTTCAGGAGATAATCAATGGATTCTTTTAGTTAGTATTTTACTTTCTGTTTCTAAGATTATTAGGACAGTTTTCCTTGATAAATTCTTAAAAGATGCTCTCCTGGCTCTTTTTTTAATCGTGCTTTTCAAATAGCGCATTCATTCTTAAATCATCTCTCCTGGATCTATTTTCCAGGTCATTTGTTTTTCCAGTGAGGTATTTTGCATTTCTATTTTTTTTTCTTCTTTTGATTTTGTTTGACTCATTCTTGATGTTTCATAAGATCATTAGCTTCCGCTTGTCCAATTCTCATTTTTAAGGAATTATTTTCTTCAGTACCTCTTTTTTCATTTGGTCAATTCTGCTTTTTAAAGAGTTGTTTTCTTCAGTGGATTTTTTCCCCATTTGATCCATTATATTTTTTAAGGAATTGTTTTCTTCAGTACCATTTTTGTCCTTCCTTTTCCAAGCTGTTGAACTTTTCTTTCTTGCATACCTCTCATTTCTTTTCCCAATTTTTCATCTACCTCTTTTATTTACTTTTAAAATTCTTTTTGAGAGGGCTTTTTGGGCTTGAGATCAGTTCATATTCCCCTTTGAGGTTTCACACATAGGCATTTTGACATTGTTGTCCCCTTCTGAGATTGTATTTTGATCTTCCTTGTCACCATAGTGGCCTTTTATGGTCAGGGCTCCTTTCTGGTTTTTTATTATTTTTCAGCCTGTTTCCTGACTTAATGCTGAACTCTGCTTTTGGGGCACTGTCCCAAGTTTCTTGTGTTGGGGACCAGAGGCCTGGTCACTGGCTTTCTGTGCTGGGGCGTCAGACTGGCAGCTTGCCCCACTGGTCTGGAGTGGCTCAGCCTAGTTGCACCTGTTTTGCCAAGACTAGTAGTTTGCCTTTTACATGGGGGCTGGAGGCCTCACAGCTAACCTGCTGAACCAGGCGCGGGGGGGTGGGAGGGCTGGCTTGCCCAAACACCTACTGCGCTTGGCTGCACTCTCTTTTTACCCAAGCAAGACAGACCTTTCCTGAAGTCCTTCTAAGTTATCTTAAGCTAGAAAATATTTTCACTCCATCTTTTTGTAGGTTTTGTCACTCTAGAATCCAGTTAGAGGCTTGATTTAACGTTGCTTCTGAGGGAAACTAGGGAGAGCTCAGGCAACTTCCTGGCTTTTCTCCCTCATCTTTAGATTCTGAATTTTTTATTTTTAGCAAAATGGTTCAAAACCCACTGAGACTGTTTGCTCGGAAGATATTGAAATAGGTTAGGAAATGCAGTTTAAGTCTATAGATAATGAGGGTTTTTTAGCAGTGACACTTGTTTTGGGAGACAAAAGATTAGTTTTTAAATGTCCTGCTAATTATCATGACTTAATACTATCATTAACTAATATTTTAATGCACTATAATTAATGCTTGTGCATGTAAGTACATATTTCATATACTGATAATTTTATGATTTATGTCTTATAGTATTGCTGATATAAAGTTTCTAAATATAGTGTCAATTCTGCCATTTTCTTGTTTGCTTCTGCTCAGATTATTAGTATTATCTACAATCCATGGTATTTTGCAGGAATTTTTTAAAGCCACTTGTCTTTTGTGGGGGTTAGTTTAACTAAAACTAGATACTGTAAATTCTAAGTCCATTTAATTAGCTGTGCTGTATAAACTGTGATATATCACAATAGCCTAAAAACAGTGGGAAGATGCTACTAAACAAATACCTTTGAGGAGTGAAATTTGCCCTTTTCCCTAGGAATATCTTGCGTACTCTGTGTCCCATGACCATCTGATACATAGAGTGTGAGTGCCAATCTGTATGTTAAAAATGAATAAATCTTAATTTCTTTACTTTTTTAAAAATAATTTTTGTTTATTTTTAGTTTATATCAGTTTTCTCCCCGTCTTTCCCCTACCCACCCCCAAAACAAGGATCCCATGTTTACCCCCTCCCACAATCTACTCTCTCCTGTAACCTCCTCCATCACCTCTCAGACTTTCTGGTAGGGTAAGATATATCTTAATTCCCAGTTACATGTAAATAATAATAATTATATATATTTTATATATACATATATACATACACACATATATATACATACATATTTTTAACATTTGATTATAGAACTTTAAATTCTAAAATTCTTTCCCTGCCTCCCTTATCACCCACCCCCACCAGAAAGACAAGCAATTCAATACAAGCTATACGTGTGTAGTTACTTAGTACATCTCCACAATGGACATATTGTGAAAGACTGACTGTTTCTCTCCTTCCTATCCCGTCCCCCACTTGTTCTATTCTCTACTTTGTCTCTGTCCCTTTACAGAAGTGTGTGCTTCTAACAACCCTCCCCCCAACCTGCCCACCCCTCTATCATCCCTCTTCTCATCCCCATACCCCTACTCTCCTATAGGGCAAGATACCCAATTTAGAGTGTATGTAATTTCTTTACTTTTTAAAATAAATATAAAAAGAAGTTCATACACACACACACACACACACACTTCCAGTTAATCATCTTGCACATCCTATTTTGCAGACCATTGTTTTAGAGTACCATTTTTAAAGCATGACAAAAGAGGATGGTAGGTGAAGGAGATAGTTATTAAAGGTCTTCTAAATCAATAGGATGATCAACTTCTAGAGTTGGAAGAGTTCTTAACATTATGCACATCAGACTTTTTCAATTAGATCCATAAATGTTTAGAAGAGATGAACTAGCTGGCAGTCAACATAGCAGAAACCAAATAAAGTCTGTAAATTGCCCACATTTACAACATGTAACTTGTTAGTTGTTACATTGAGTTAGTTCAAAGTTTTCTCTGTAGATATTGCAGAGGACAGTGAACTCTTCAGAAGTGAATACAGAAGAGTAGTAGACTGGATTAAATTTGACCAAATTGGCTGAACACTCTGATTTTTTAAAATAAACTGATATTCTGACATACAGTGGCTTTGTGATCCTGGACAAGTCATTTAACTCAATGAGTCAACTCTCAAACACTTTAGGGAACTCTCTTAAGTTTATAAGTTGAAGTGAAGGTGCCAACTTACATTGTTCCTCATCAGGAGATCTCTGAAGATCCCAGTTCCAGTCTCTATCTCCTATTTTTTATGTTGTCATATGGCTGTCTATCATACAACACTATGATTTCTGAAAAACTCAAAGGCTCAGGTAAAGATACGTGATAGCCAAAAAAGTGATGTAGATAATATCATCAAAGAAATGTATGATCAGAAAATGATATTAACTACATATGTAATAATAATAATAGCTGGTGTAACATTTTTTGATTTACCAAAGTGCCTTATTTTTATTAATCTCATTTGATTTTCATTATAATCTTGGGAGATAAGTATAATTAAATCATTACAGATGAAAAATTAGAAACAGTTGTTTAATGACCTGCCAAAGCCACATGGCTAATGAGATCTGAGGCTAGATTTGAACTTAAGTCTTCATAGTTCTATAGCTGGCATTCAGTCCAATACAAACATTAGGACAGCCTGATTTCTGTGCACGTCCAATGGGATGGAACATATCTTTAGGGTTTAAGGACATGTTTAAGAACTGCATGGGGTGAGAAGGTGTGTGTAGGTGGGTTGCAAGGTGTTGTTGGGAGAAGTACTTACATCAGTGAGTTTGAAGGATCTATGAAAGCATTAGATTAGATACATTCCATAATTAATGCCATCTGAGTGACTACACAAGAAAAAAATACAAATATAGAAATGCTTGTGTTGTTTCCTTTTGTCTAGAATAGAGAATAAGTGTTGGATTAGTGAGAAACTAGGCTAGATAGTATATGACTAAATTGTAGAAGAACTTGAACTGGAAGTGAATAGTGCTTTTTGTTAACATTCTAAGAAAAGGCCTAACAGAAAGAACTGAAATTCTTAGCTAAAATCAAGTCTTATGTTAACAATTGCAGTTTAGTCATTAAAAAACTCTTTATTAAAAGGTTATTGTTTGCAGAGCCGCCATATTTGGTGTGAGGGTGGAGATAACATACATAAGAAAGTTTCTAACTTCGTAAGCAACTATTTCATAGGACTAGAATTAAGCTGAAATTAACAGGATTCTAGGATTTAGAATTAGAACTGATGGATAGAAGATGATAATCCTGTGCCTATAAAGTGATTGCACATTTATAAAGTTTGCCTCCATTTCAATATAGAACACAGAGCTAGGTGGCTTTGTAGATAAGAGTGCTGGGCCTAGAGTCAGGAAGACCCAAGTTAAAATCCGGACATAGATGCTTACTCGCTGTGTGGCCCTGGGTGAGTCACTTAACCTGTTTTCCTTAATCCACTGGAGAGATAAATGACAAACCACTCCAGTATCTCTGCTAAGAAAATCTCATGATCAGTATAGAGTTGCAAAGAGTCAGACGTGATTGAACAACTGAACAACAACAAATTTCGTTAGCCTTATTTCAACCAATAACTCAACAAGCTTACTGTATTAAGTGCTGGGGATAGAAGTACAATAAATGAAGCGATCCTTACTCAAGAATAGTTTATATTCTAGCCAAATTGGACTAGTTGTTCCCTGACCTAACCTTCTATGACCTGCTTTTGTGCTTTCACATAAGTCTTTCTCCAAACCTGAATTTCACTCTTTCTTCATCTGTATCTCTTTAAATTCTTTTTCCTTCAAATCTCACCTCTTAGGATACTTTCTTCATGAAGTCTTCCTAATTCCCCCTTAGCTCAAAGTACTTTCTCCTCATTTACTTAGACTACTTTATATATTTTTCCCCTATCACACTGTTTCATATTCTTCTCTAAATATTATAGTGTATTGCATATAGCACATAGTGCTTAACAGATGTTAATGGAATTAAATGTTTTTTAATATACAATAATGTATGAGTGTCCTAAACAGGAATTAGCCATCAGTTACTGTAATGTGTCAATTGTGTTGTGCAATTAAGATGTGTATATTTGTTTATCACTATACTAAATAGCCCCCAATTGCTTTTGTCTCTTCTTTTTGCTGTCAGCTGTCCCTTTTCACAAATGTAAGTATACTCCTTCTCTTAATCCATTTCCTTATAGTATAGCCAGTTGTCTGGGTGAGGGCTTGCTATAAAGTATGAGTTTTATCATTACTGTCTGTTAGCATTTTTTAATTTGCTTTTGCTTTCTTGATGATGTTTTGAGTAGTTAAGGTTACTTAAAGTCTGTTTTTAAAATAAATCAGGTGTTTGCATACTTTTAACAAACTTGGATTACCTGAATTACCAGTGTATATGTTTCCTCTTGTCACCTATGTCAGAATATTTCATAGGGAGAAATGCATCTTCTCATAGCTGGAAAAGAGCACATTTTAAAAATGCTACTTTTTTTTAGTTAATATTTTTTCCCCCTCCCTCACTTATTTTAAGGTTATTCTGGTGCAAGTTAACCCAGGGGAAGCATTTACTATAAGAAGAGAAGATGGACACATTCAGTGCATTACAGGTAAGATTGGTAATTCTGAGACCGAGGTACCATTTAGTCCAAATATAGATCATCCTACTTAAAAATTAAGAGCTCTTTGAAGACTGATGGGGAGGTGTGGATGGGATGGAAGAGAGAGAACAGAAAGAGATAGATGCATATGTGGGTGTTAAATAAAATGTGTAGGTATATAGTGAAAATCATACAGAATTACTGTTTTGAAATACTTAACTGAGTTATTAATGTGTCTTTCACTTCAAATAAAGCTGTCGTTCATTTTTGTCACTACTACCTGTATCACTTTTTATATGATTTTTGTTTCACTTGATCTTTCTATGATATGTCATTTTCATTATCATCCATTGCATTTAAAAAGCAGCAATAGCTTTGGAGCTGTTCTTCCCAGTGAAGTTTAAATCTAGCTACTAAGCCATTCGCCAATGAGTTTTAATTTTTCTACCTGTTAGGGAAGCAGGACCTTCCATTAAAAGCTTTTGAAGTACTAACAGCACAATTTTAGTTTTTCATTCAAGCACATAAACCAGAGTTGGGAAAAATGTGAGACTCGTGTTTGGATCATTATACTGTGCAGTAATATTCTCTAGAGCAGGAGTTCTTAGCCTGATACTTATGGATAGGTTTCAGGCAGTCTTTCAACTTGCGTGAGGAAAAAAATTAGATCTCTAACTTGCTGCAGTTTAGCATCTCCTTCAATTATAGATGTAGGCAACAAACCACAGTTGTATTAGCAGTACATACAACTATTACCAATAGAAATCATATTTTCATGTATTAAAATTGTTAGAGATATCTCAAAATAATGTTTATAGTTATCTATCACTACTTGGAACTTGCTATAGTTATTAGACCTGCCAGGTGATCACAAATAAATTATAATATTCCTGACTCCATACTGTATTTCAATGCCATTCATTTCCTTTGTGATCCTGTGTATTTTATTTTAATGCATTTAAAAACATATTCTTAGAAGGGATCCATAGGCTTCATTAGATTGCCAGTGGAGTCCATGACACAAAAGATTTTGTTGAAGTTTTTTAGTTCATCCCACAAAAGCACACTCAGCCCATTACGTACCATAATAATAATACAGAAGAACCTAATCATACTATATTAACAGTTTTTCTGTGGGAAAATGTTCTCAATATTCCAACAAGAACAAACTTTTCAGATCCCATCTTAATCCAGAGTGATTTCTGTACCTTTCCCTAATTGCAAGACACTGGGAATGCATACTTCTTTACTTATTGAGGGCAAGAATTGTCACACTTTTTTATGACTTATATATGTACTATCGTGTAAAAAATATTTCCTTATTAGTCACAGTTGTTAAAGAAGAAGCAGATTTTTAAAAACCATAAGAAAGAAAAATGAAGAAAAAATATGCTTCAGTCTGGATTCAGAGTCCATCTGTTCTTTATCTAGATATGGATAGCATTTTCCTTTGTGAATCCTTTGTACTTGTCTTACTTAGATCATTGTATTGCTGATAAAAGCTAAATCATTCATAGTTGATCATCTCATAGTATTGCTGATACTGTTGTCACACGTTTTTGTGCTTGTGTTTTCAGTGTTTTACACAGTGCTTGGACAATAGCATTAGGAGTCTGCACGTCAGGATGGGAAACTAGAAATATTAGTGATGGAAACTGGGCTCAAGAGAGTAAAGGGTTTATAGAGCCAGAACCTTCAGCTAGTGTAAACTCTAGGAACACTTCTTTATTTGATACGGCTTCATAACTACCGACTTCTTTTCTTTCTTAAATCCTGTGTGTTGACCTTCTCATTTCAGTGTCCACTGCCACCAGCTGTTGTTTTTCACCAGTGTTTCTTTCTCTGGCACCCTGAAGTACATGGTATTGAATTAAAAACAGACCCTCTCCTAAAGGAGTTTTAAGTCTCATGAGAGAGATAATGTATAAATAGCTAGGTATTTATAAGATATAGAAAGAGCACTTGGAAGATAAACTTAGGGGAAAGCATTAAGAGCTCTCCCCACTCATGCCTAGAATGGTCTTTTTTTCTTCATCTCTACCTTTTAGCTCCCCTCTCTTCCTTCAACAAATGGCACCTTTTGGAGGAGGTCCTCCCATTCTTATCTGGGACTTTTAATGCCTTCCCTTCCAAAATCATATTTTATATATTCTCTATCTTATATAGGGCAGCTAAGTGGCACAGTGGATAAAGCACTGGGCTTGGAATCCAGAAGACTCATCTTCATGAGTTCAAAGACAGCCTCAGGCACTTAACTAGCTATGTGACCCTGGGCAGATCACTTAATCCTGTTTACCTTAATTTCCTCATGTGTAAAATGAGCTGGAGTAGGAAATGGCCAATGACATCAGTATTTTTGCAAAGAAAACCCCGAAAGGGGTCATGAAGAGTCAGACACAACTGAAACGACTAAATGACAGAATCTCTTATATGTGCCTATTTATGTGCATGTTTTCTTCCAGATTAGACTATGAACTCCTTGTGGGCAGGCACTTGGTTTTTTTCATTGTACTCCCAACATTTAGCACAGTGTCCCTCTGGAACAGTGCTTTAGTAAAATGTTTGTTGATTGTTTAAGAAAAGGCAATATAATTTTAAAATTCATATTATAGATTCCTCTTTCTAGCACCTTACGTCAATGTATTACCTAGGAGTAGTTTCATTATTATGCATATATCTGCAATCCCTCCTCCACTTGGTTATCTTCCCTTTCTGTTTTATTGAAGTAGATAAAAAGACTTGTGGCATTAATTATAACTTAGAAACAGCAACTTTCATTATGAAGAATGAAGTTGTAGAGGAGCTGTGTGAATAACAAAATGAGATTTTTCCAACCATGTTTACTACCTCACTTTTAAATGTACTATGTGTAGAAGTGATCATGACAGTTGATGAGGTGAAGTTGGAAAAAATGGCTAGATTTGACCCAGTACATACATTAATTTGATCCTGGCAATGACAGTTTTAAATGCGTTCATGGATTGATTTTCAGTGTATTTCAAAAAAGAGAAGATTCCTAAAGTGTGGGAGGGAAAAAAAGTATATGCATCGCTTTTTTTTTTTTAAGGGTACCTAAGATAACATATAAGCTGTATAAGATAACAGTTCTCCTTCTCAGGGCATTTTGTAAACCTTGAAATGTTGTGTAAACATGAGTTATACCTGCTACTTCATCCTTGTAAAATTTTTATGAGAATGGTCTATCCATATATCTAGGGCATACTTGATCAAAACAGGAAATAAGAATAAACAGACTTTCAGATGATATTTTGCAAAAACTCACAATCTGGTTGCATTGAGAGTTATAAAGAATTTAATATTTTTGGTGGTAGTACATTTTTATCTATTAGAGGAAGGACATATATATCCTTAAATGTTGAGCTTGCCATTACTTCATAGTTAATTTTTGTGAAGTGGGAGTGGGGGGGAAGAGCAAATAAAGAAGTCATTCAGTTTTCTGATATAGAGATAGAAAATTTTAAAAATAAATCACTGTTTTAAAATGTGTAATAGGTAATGTCTGAAAATAAAATATCCAAATTGTGAGAAATTTTTATGATATTTATAGTGAAGAATAATAGTAAATGTTTTATTAAAAAATTATATTCCAAAGCAGGTTTTATTGTGTGGCCTCTGAGGTCCCTTATAGCTTCAGACTCTACATTCTGTGATCCTGTAATTATCCTACAGCGCGTTAAATCAAGTTGACATATTTCAAATTAAAATAATTTTTTACAATTTGATTTCATAACTGTAAGTTATATAGGTGTTAGAATTGAGGGGATGATTTAAAATCAGATAGGGTGAAGTCATAGACTGAGGTTGTTCTCATCATTGAAATGAAGTCTTTGCTGAAAGATAACTTTCTTATGAAGTATCAGGTAATAATTAATCAGATTAAAAGCTGGAGGTCATAGATTTGTGCAAGTAGTTGCATATCAGATATAAAAACCTAACTGCATTGCAAATAGGGAAGAGCAAATACCTAATCATTTTATAAACGTGTTGCTTATTCTAGGTCTAGGTCTCTACCTTAAAAGTTTTACATTTCCTACTCTACATATGAATTTTAAGCTCTAGCTAACTTACTGTGTCTTTAACATGCTCCTGCATTTTCATCAGTTTTGCTGTTAACTTGTTTTTGATCATGTGTTCTGCTGTATATCTAAATTCCACCTTCAAAAACTAGTTTATATTCCAGCTCTTTTCTTGACCACCTGATCGTGAAGTGATCTCTACTTTCTTAGAGCTCCTATATGAATGTTTATAAGCTCTATGGTAAGTATATTTATGAAACTATAATCTCATCAATGTGAACATTGCTTCTAGTGGTGCAGATCAAAACTCTTTCATCCTTCATCCAGTGGGGTTCTTGGCCATGTCCTCTTTTAAATCTTCCACTGGGATTCTCCCCACTGTACTAAGGGCATTCTTGCATATATTTTGACATTGCATGGATACCTTCGGAGGCTGTATTTTTAAGTCTGGTTTAATGACTTTATAGTTGTTTTTCTGCTCTCCTAGTGAGATGTGAAGTGTTGTTATAGCATGTTGAGGTTTCAAGTACAGAGAGATGTGTTGTGAGAATTAGTATAATCTTTTTGATTGGTCCCCACACAGTGTCATGCACATAGTTGTAGGTATCTAATAAATGTTTTTTGAAGAAAGTGTCATCATGAACTATGCTATTTTCATAGAAGATTTTTTTTTAGAGAGAAGTTAAGAGGAGGTAGAAAGAGAAGCAATGCTAGGTGGTACAGAGCACTAGACCTGGGTTTGCGTACAGCTTCATACACTAGCTGTGTGACCCTGGCAAGTCACTTAACCATGCAGTCTCAGCTTCCTTATCTGTAAAATCAGAACTTGTGAGGATGTTTGTAAAATGTTTTGCAAACTTTAAACTATTGTATAAATGCTATCATCATAGTCATCATTAATATTAATATTATTATCTAGGGTGTTTCTGAAAGTAAGAAGGGGCCTCCACATAAAATAAATGGTTATGAGCTAGTTTTTGAGTGGGCTATGTTGGAAGATCTGTTTGGGACTATGAAAGAAAGTGAAACTTACCATTCATATATACATATATATATATATATATACACATACATACACACACACACACACACACACACACATATATACACACACACACATTCAGTATGTGTTCTTCTGCTACAGTGTTGATGATGGTTTTATGGCATGAAGGGAAGAAAAGAAAGATTAAGGAAATAGGAATATTTCTTCAAAATCTTCCTGGTGCCTGGCTTGGATCCCACCCTCAGACCCTTTTCCAGAGATTTATAGTGGAACCATGTTTTATTCATATTTGAATTCTACACAATGTTGAGAGATGATAATTTAATCCATGGGAGCCAATTGAGATCATCAAGCAAAATAGTATAGAGGGAAAAGAGAAGAAAAGGTCTCAGGACAGAGCCTGGGAAACCATATACAATTAAGCAGACATGACCTTGATTTAGAGCCAGCAAAGTAAATTAAGGAACAGTGTTCCATTAGGCAAGAGAATCAGGAGAGAATAGTGTCATTAAAAACTTTCACCCTTAACTACTAGTGTAGCTCTCTAAGGCCAAACAAAATGAGTCTGAAATTCCTCTTTAATATGACAACCTTTCATATACTTTCAGACACCTATCATCACTTTGCAACCCTCTGCCACCGTCTATATCATTTTATTCTGCAGTCTAAACATCCCCAGTTCCTTCCAGCAATCTATTACACTACTTTGAGGATGTGGCTACAAGAAGTTATGTATAACAGAGGTGTCAGACACTCAGATGGTAACATTCTCCAGGGCATCCAAACTAGATTAAAATGTACAAAATAGGAGCGGCTAAGTAGTGCAGTGAATAGAGCACCGGCCGTGGAATCAGGAGGACCTGAATTCAAATGTGACCTCAGACACTTAACACTTATTAGCTGTGTGACCTTGGTCAAGTCACTTAATCCCAATTGCCCTGCCTTCCCCCCTCCAAAAAAACCAAAAAGATAAAATGTACAAAATAAATAAAAATAGAACATTTGTCATTGTTGTTCAGTCATGTCTGATTCTTCATGAACTCCCCCCATTTGTGGTTTTCTTGGCAAAGATACTGGAGTGGTTTACAGTTTACTTCTCCAACTTATTTTATAAATGAGGAAACTGAAGCAAACAGGGTGAGGTATCTTGCCCAGGGTCACACAGCTAGTAAGTTTCGGAGTCCAGATTTGAACTTAGACTTTCTAAGCTCCAGACCTGGAACTGTATCCACTATGCCACCTAGCTGCCCACAGTAGAATATAGATAATGTTAATGTGTGGTTTTCTAAGTTCATATCTTGCCAAAGGGATCCTTGTATAAGGTTTAGTGTCCCCATTTCGGTACCACTGCTCTAGGACACATATTCACAAGTCTCATCTCCATTTAACAAATAATGCCTTTAAAAATTGACCTTTAATGTGAGGTCAGTAGCCAGACAGTGATTTAAGAAGAGAGTGAGAACAAAGGAAGTAGAGGTACCAGTTGTATATAGCCTTCTTACAGGAGGAAAGCTATAGGTGGGGAACCTGTGATTTTCTAGGTCCTTGGTTGTGACCTTTTGACTGAATCCAAGTTTTACAGAACAAATCCTTTTATTAAAGGAATGTGTTCTGTGAAGTTTGGATTCAAAGGGTCACCTTTGAGGACATAGAGAGCCATATGTGGCCCCAAGTGTGCAAATTCCCCACCTGTGAATAAAATATAACAAGTGCAGATGGATCAAGAAAGAGTTTCTTAAAGCTCATGAACATGTTTGTAGGAAATAAGAAAGCAGCCAGTGAAGGAGAAAGATTGAAGGTTAGTGATAGGGGTTGATAGAGGATAATCTGCCAATAGAAGGCAGGATGAAATGGCATTATTTGTATACATAGAGGAGTTTGCCTTGGCAAGGAAAAGGTCTGTCTCTTCTTGTTAGACAGAGGTAAAGAAGGAGACAGTAGCAGAAGGTATCTGAATGTTGTAAGATGAAGAGGAGGGGAGAAGAGGGAGATCTCAGCAGATAGCCTTTATTTTTTCCCGTGAACTCTGATGCAAGGCTTTTTTTTAAAGCTCCAAATGTCCTTTATTCAGTGTAATTTTATCACATTATGGTCTAAAATGGTGTATTAAATATTTCTGCCTTTCTGTATTTGTGAGGTTTTTAATGCCCTACTACATGGTCAGTTTTTGTAAAGGTGTCATATATAGTTCAGAATAGGTATATTCCTTTCTATCCCTATTTAATATTCTGCAAAGGTCTATCATATCTAAGTTTTCTAAATTCTATTCATATCCTGAACTTTCTTCTTATTTATATTATGATTTGATTTATTTAGGTCTGAGAAGGATAAATTAAGGACTCCCAGTGCTATTGTTTTACTGTCCGTTTCCTCACGTAGCTCATTTAACTTTTCCTTCAAGAATTTAGATGCCATTCCATTTGGTGTATATATTTTCAGTATCATTACTAATTCCTAATCTGTGGTACCTTTTAGCAAAATATATTTCTCCAATTACCACTTTTAATTATTCTGTTTTTGCTTTTGCTTTGTCTGGATGCAAGGTTCTTAGTTGAGAGGTTGGGAGTAGGAGGAGCTATAAGATGTTTCAGGAGAGAAGAAAAGATTTGAAAAAGTCACTGTCCTAAGTGTGAGAGTGAATCTAAATTAGGGAGGTGCAGAAGGATTGCTTTGCTTCAATGAGAGCCTAATTGAGATTATGTAATATATTTTTGTAGTAGATTTAATCAGCACAGTTTCATGATGGTGAGAAACCTCTGAGACTTTCTTGTCAAGGCAAAATGGGCAGTAGGGATAGAGAAGCTAAGTATTCACAAAGCAAGGGACTCATGAGAAAAGGAAAGTGTAGAGTTAAACTGGTGTACCAGAGGGACAAGATGGGGAAACAAGAAGTGTGTAATAATGATGACCTGGAAAAGAACTGAGGGATGGATGGCTTGGAAGTCATGGTGAGGAGAAAGAACAAAAGGAATTCAAAAAGAAGGAGGAGGTAGAATAAAATAAATTATGATCAGATAAAGGAATTTCAGAGTTAATGAACATGAAAATGTAAAACACTTATTAATGATAATAGGACTAAAAGTATGTCTGTCACTGTGTAGCTGAATTAAGATTAAGAGTAGGTCATGGCAAATGAGTAATTTGAGGAACTGGAAAGTTAGAGTTTGAGGGAGTATTAGTATGTATTTTGGAAGTCAAGTGTGACGGTCTGCTGTAAGGTTTCTCCTCATATCTATCAGATTGGTAACATTGACAAAAAGGAATATGATAAATATTGGTGGGATTGCGGGAAAGTGGGCACACTGTTGGTGAACTGTAAATTGGTCCAGCTATTCTATTAAGCAGTTTGAAACTATGCCCAACATTAACATTGTGTATGTGTGTGTACATATATATGTATATGTGTGTATATATCCATGTGTGTGTATGTATGTGTCCTTTCAACCAGAAATCCCACGATTAGGCATATCCATAGGAGATCAAAGAAAATAGAAAGGGACCTGTAACGCCATGCACAAGCAGCATCCCAAAAGAATGCTCCTGTGAACAGCTTTTAAGGTTAGGATTACACAGTATAGTGAACACTCCATTTATTCCATTACAAATCAAGACAAACATTCACAATAAATCACAATATAATATTCACAACATTACATCTTATCACAGAAAATCACAATATAATGTTCACAACAGAATTGGCCACATAGTTTTCACTACAGTGGTCACAGTATTTAGAACAAAGAACAAAAGAATAATCATCTGGTTTCCCTAAGGGGGGAAACCCTCCTTGCCTAATCATTCAGTCATTTCACAATACAATAATCAATCTTCCACTCATGGGGCAATCATAGATTAACTTAATCAGTCACTTATCCAGATTCACAATTATTAAGTATCATTAATCACTAAATACAGTCATTAGAAAATTACACAAACCCTCCACCCCTTGGTGTCTAGTAACCGTCAGTTTCATCACATGTTCAATATCCAAGGAGAGGCCTTTTCTTCATCTTGACTCGGAGTGGTCTCTCAGATTCCCTGGGTCACCTTCCATGGTCCTAGCTCCTACTTGAATCCATCAAACAATCACCTGGATTCAGAGGCAGACAGCTCCCAGGTTCTCGTCCAGTCCTCTGGGCAATTCTTGGTACACACTAAAGTTCACAGGGTCCAGCACATCTGGGAACTCAAGGATCAGCCAAGCCACAAACAACCAAAGTCTTATCCCAGTTGTGCTTCTTCAGTCCTCTAGCAATTCAACTGGCTGTAGGACCCAGAAGGAATCTCAGCCTTCCAGGAGGCAGCAACTTCAGCCTTCACCAGATTCTGGTCTCAAGAACAACTCCACCTCAGTTCAGTCAGCTTCCAAATGCTGGGAAAGAAACTCTCTCTCTCTCTCTCTCTCTCTCTCTCTCTCTCTCTCTCTCTCTCTCTCTCTCTCTC
>CM053588.1:89271040-89323326 GCA_028646515.1 Pseudochirops corinnae | reverse complement strand
TTATCCTTCCTGACTTCTGTGTGGCCTTTGATATAGTCAGTGACTTTCTTTACAATAACAATAGCTAGCATTTATACAGTGCTTACTAGGTGCCAGCTGCAGTACTAAGCACTTAACAATTATTATCTCATTTGATCCTCACAACAGCTCTGAGAGGAAGGTGCTGTTTTCACTCCCATTTTACAGATAAGGAAAGAGAGGCAAGCAATAGTTAAGTGATCGGCTCCCTCCTCTCCTTGATAACTTTTCTCTCTTTCTATACTTCTTTCAAGTCTCATCTAAAGTCTAAAATCTCATCTCTAAGAGAAACTTTTCCTGATATCCCTTCATTCTTGATTTTCTGATTATCTTTATTTTATTTTATTTATTTTATTTTTTGTTTTTTGGAGGGCAATTGGGATTAAGTGACTTGCCCAAAGTCACACGACTAGTAAGTGTGTCAAGTGTCTGAGGCTGGATTTGAACTCAGGTCCTCCTGACTCCAGGGCTGGTGCTGTATTCACTGCACCACCTAGCCGCCCCTGATTTTTCTGATTATCTCTAATTTATCCTACAGATATTTAGTTTTTACATAGTTGATTCTATGTTGTCTCCCATTAGCATGTGAACTACCTTAGAGCAGAGACTCCTTTTTCTCTTTCTTTGTATCCTTATTGCTTAGCACAGTGTCTGGCACATAGTAGATGTCTAATAGATGTTTATTGACTGATTGAATAGATTGAATCTAGAAGCAGATCCAGCTGTAGGCTATTAAACCAGGCATTTCTTTTTTTAAAATGTCAATACCATTCTTACCAAGTTTTTTTTAAGATTATTTTTCTATTAAAATGTTATTTATCTTAACATGTAATGGTTTTATGGTCATTTTAAATGAGTTAATAGTTTAAAGTTTTATTGGTTTTAATTTCTAATATGTTAAATATTGAAAGCTTATCTATATAAACAAAAACTTTTGTGGGGCCTCAATAAGTTTTAACAGTGCAAAGAGTCCTGAGACCAAAAATTTTGAGAACCATGTTTCTTTTTTTTTTTTGTAAATAGCATTTCATTTTTTTCCAATTATATATAAAGATAGTTTTCACCATTCATTTTTATAAGATTTTGAATTCCAAATTTTTTTCTCTCACTCCCTTCCCTTCTCTCTGTAGAAGACAGCAAGCAATCTGATATAGATTATATATGTACAGTCATGGAAACATTTCCATATTAGTCATGTTGTGAAAGAAGAAACAAGGTGTAAGAGAAAAGCCACAACAAAACAAAAAAGAAGTGAAAATGATATGCATCAATCTGCATTCAGACTCCATACTTCTGTGGATAGCATTTTCTGTCGTGGGTTTTTTGGTATTGTCTTAGATCATTGTATTGGTGAGAAGAGCTATGTCAAACCTAGTTGATCATCCCAGTGTTACTGTGTACAGTGTTCTCGTTCTGCTTACTTCACTCAGTATCAATTCATGTAAGTCTTTCCAGGTTTTTCTGAAATCTGTCTGCTTATCGTTTCTTTTTTTTTAATTACTTATTTACTTTTAGTTTACAATATTCAGTTCCATAATCTCTTGAGTTTCAAATTTTCTCCCCTTTCCTCTCCTCCCCCCTCGCCCACATAGCTGCATGTAATCACATACAGGTTCTACAGATACCTTCATGTTGAACATTAGTCATGTTGTAAAGAAGGATTATAACCAATGGGGTGGACAGTGAGAAAGAAGGGAAAAAACAAAACAAAACGCAAATGAGAGAGCTGCTCATCATCTCTTATAGCACAATATTCTTCCGTTACATTCATGTACCACAATCTGTGTAGCCATTCCCCAATTGATGGGCATCCCTTCAATTTCCAATTCTTTGCCACCATAACAAAAAGAGCTGCTATAAATATTATTGCACATATAGGTCCTTTTCCCTTAGACTTTCCTTAATATGCGAGAAGCATTATTTATCTCTGTGTGTGTGTGCGTGTGCGTGTGCATGTGCGCAGAAGATAAGCTTCTTGTTCTGTTCTTAGGGAATCCTGTTGTTGACCTCAAAACTGTGCTGCTTAAAGATTTAGATTGGCCATATTTTGTAATTAAGGATCAGGTTAAGTGAAACTATTTACCTTTTCAGATATCTTCTTGCTAAGATGAAAACATCAATTATATTAGAGAAATTCAGAAAACTAGTTCTGAAATATATAAATATGTTCTGTTTGTGGAATTGAATTATAATGGATCGTCCATTTATAAATTAGGTCCATTTATTGGTTAAATGAATGAGGTAACCTAAATTACTCTGAAAAGTTAGCGGAATATAACTATATTATAGTATAATATAATAATATAACTATATAATAATATATAATATGTAATACAATATATAATAATATAACTAACTATAACTAATGGCCATTTCTTCATTTTATCCTTCTTGATCTTCCTTCAATTTTTGACATTATTGCTCAACCTGTTCTTGATACTCTGTTCTCTTTATGTTTTGTAACACTGCTTTTTCCTGGTTCTTCTCCTACTCTTCTGAGCAGTCCTTCTCATTCTATATTACTGAATCTTCATCCAGGTCATGCCCACTGATGACCTCTGTCCTGACACTTCTTTTCTTCTTCCTCTCTAGTAGTTTGTTTGGTGATCATATCAGCTCCAATGGATTTAATTTTTGTCTTTATGCTGATGGTTTTATTTTTCTTTCTTTTTTTAAATTTTTAGTTCCAAATTCTCTCCCTCCCCCCTCATTGAGAAAGCAGTATGATAGTCGTGACTTATGTAAAGTCATACAAAACATTTCTGCATTAGCCATGTTCCAGATGATTTTTAAAAAATAAAATAGAATGTATGCTTCAAACTGTACTCTGAACCTAACCATTCTCTATCTGGAGATGGATAAAATTTTCATCATGAGTTCTTTGCAATCATTGATGAGTTACCAAGTCTTTCACAGTTGGTCATCTTTACAATATTGATGTTGTGCAAACTGTTCTGGTTCTGCTCATTGCACTTTGCCTCAGTTCACAAAAGTCTTCGCAGGTTTTTCTGGAACTATCCCCTTCTATCACATTCATATGCCATAATTTATTCAGCCATTCCCCAATTGATGACCATCCCTTCAGTTTCTAATGCTTTGCCAGCACAAAAAAAAAGCTTATGCTGATGATTTACAAATCAACTTTTCTTACCCAAGCATCTCTCCGAACTTCTAGACTCATATCTCCATGTGCCTGTTGGTTATTTTGAATTGTATACCTTGTAGACATCTTAAACACGTCTAAAACGGAACTCATTTTCCCCCAAACTCTTCCCCTCTTCTGAACTTCCACATTACCATTGAGGATACCACCATCCTCCCAGTTACCCACCCTACCAACCTAGGTGGCATCCTCAACTCGTCACTCTCTCACCTCACTTTCTGTATCCAAACAGTTGCTGAGTCTTGTCATTGCTACCTTCATAACTTCTCTTCTATATACCCATTTCTCTCTTTTGTCCTACCACTACCTGCGTGCAGAACACCTGGATAATTGTAATAGCCTTCTCAATGAGCTTCCTACCACAGATCTCTCCAAGTTGCAGTCTATCTTCCACTCAGCTGTCAAAATGATTCTTAAAAGTGCACATCTAACCATGTCATACTCCTATTCAAATTTACTCTAGTAGCTCTCTATCATTTGATCCCTAAGATTAAATATAACATCCTATGTTTGTCCTTCAGACCCCTTCATAATTTGCCCCTCTTCTACCTACCTGTTCAGTTTTCTTGTACCTCCTTGTTGTTCCTCACAGAAGACATTCTATCTCATGAATGGACATTTTCACTGGCTGCCCTCTATGCCCTCTGTCTGGAAATATTTTCAGTTTATACTGTATATATCTTATTTGTACATAGTTATTTGCATGTTATTGCTTTTATTAGAATGTGTCCTTCTTAATTGTATCACTCATACTCATGCCTTTAATTGTATAGCCCTTACTTAACAGTGTCTAGCATGTAGTAGATGCTAAATTAGTACTTCTTGACTGACTGATTGGTACTTTGGTCCCTCTGTGATTTCATTGGTGAGTAAAATCTCTCCAAATGCAAATCAGAAACCTTATGTGGGTGCTTATCAATATGGTAAATCTATCCAGGACACTGGAGACTTCTCTTATTCCTTTAGTATCTTGAGGGTTATAAGATATTTCTTTGGGCTTTTCATCTAATTCTCATTATGTGACCATTCAACTTTACATGCTCATACATTCCCTTGAAATAATATCTTTTATGTTTCAGTGACACAGGAAAAGCACTCTTTGCTTTTTTCCCGTCTTCAGATCCCCACTATGCTTAATCCCTCTGTGATCCAAAAAGTTATTTCCCCAAAAACTTCTTCACAGTTAACAACAGTAGTGCCAGTGATATAGCTAATGGATACAATGATTAGTCTACTAAACAAGAGTGAAACTATTTTTTAATGTGAAATTTTGAGTTTAAAAACATATATTTGTACCTTTAAAACATTTGTACCTTAGAAGCACCCAGAACCTACCTACAGTTGACATGTTTTTCCCAATCATCAGCATCCAAGTTAAGATTTTTTAATGTATATTTTTTTAAGATAGCTTGTTCTCACATCACCTATATTCCCTCTGTATTTACCTCTGTAAAGTCAAGCACAAGCAGCTCTCCTGAGAGCTGCTGCTGTGAATAACTTTAAGGTTCTGATCACATAGTATAGTCAACTCTCTATTTATTCAGCAATAAATTAAAGCAAAACATTTATAGGAACCAAAGCACAGCATTCACAACAATATAACATAACAACTTATTACTAAGGTGGCCTCATAGTCTTAAACAAAAGATATCATTTAGTAAGTCACCATCTCAGTCAGTCAGTATAAAGTACCAATCATCTTTCATCTTGATTAGAGACTGGCTTCCAATCATCCTTAGGTCAGTCATCCTTAAGGAACTATCATCCTTAAGGGGTACAAAGTACTTACTTAAGTACAGAGGTCTCCCACCCCTAGATCACCTTGTCTTAATCTCTCAGCCAGCACTAAGTACCCAAGTGAAAATCGTTTCATCTTGACTGGAGGCTGACTTCCAAACTCCATGGTTCTTTTTCTGTACTCCAGCTCTCACCTGAATTCACCGAACTGTCACCTGGATTCCCAGAGAGGCAGCTCGTGTTCTGATTCCTGTTCCAGTTTGAAACTCACTGTGACTAGTCTACTTCAGCAGTTTCTGTTTCCGGGAAGACAAAGCTTAACAGAGCCACAACAATATCTACACACATCAAGCTTAGCCATGTTATAACAATATTCATACACATTGCCGGTGCTATCATCAATTCACTTTCTGCCTGTGAAATCAACGCAGACCAACAGACAGGGCCTCTCTCTGAGAAATTAACACAGACCAACATACACAGCTTCTGTCTGAGAAACCAAACAAAAATCATCAGTAAAGTCCCAGGATCTCTGAAAACATCAGTAAAACCCTTCTTCAACACTTCTGTAAACAAACAGCAGGAAAGTCCTCTTTCAAGGCTTTCTGAGCCAGCCGCAAGGTCCCAGGGCTTTTCAAACAACAACAACAACAATGTCCTCTGTCAGCAGACAGGTCTGACAAACTAACATCAACACAGACAGAACCTTCCTCCCAGTTCTGCTCCATCCCAGCTCATGCTTAAGCTTCTGCTTTCCTTCCACTAAAGAAATATCTTTAAACAAATACAAATTGTATTGACACCTTTTATTTTTATATCTCCTTTATTTCCATTTTTCCCTTCCCTAAGAGCTGACCCTTGTAATAAAGAATGAAAAAGAGGGAGAAAAATAGTTCTTAAAACCAACCAACGTATAAAGTATGCCTGACAATATGTGCATTAATATATTTTTCCACACCCATAGTTTCTGACCTCTGTAAAGTAGAGAGAGAGTTACATTTTTTCTGATCTTCTCTTGGGTCAGGCTTAGTTATAATTGAACAGCCTTTTTTTTTCCCATAAAACCCCTTCTTAAAAGCAAAATAAAACAAAAAAGTAGATAAGAATGCTTGTCTTTCTGACTCCAATTTTCACTTAGATAGACACCCATTGAGTTAATCACTCTCTCTGCTGTAGTTTAACAATGAGCTAGACTCAGAATTGGATAAGATTATGAGAGTGGGCCAGATTGTATTTGAGGAATCATATATCATTTTCAAAAACCCTAAGTCTTTTCACCTAAACCAAAGACCTATCTTTCTGATATTTTTCTTCTGGTAATGCTGTATGACTCTAAAGAATCAAAATTTCAGGTTTCCCAAAGAGCAATGCAGAAATGAATAGTGGGTACAAGACTGCAGCATAATATCAGTAGTGAATTGAATGTAAGAAATGGGATGAAATTTATCAAAATCATGAATTATTGGGGACAAAAAGATTGATTCAGCTATGTAAGAAAAAGACAAGGTCATAGATGAGAAACCAAACATGTTCTAATGTTAACTACTATTCAAGACAGTAGTGTCAAACTCAAATAAAAATAGGTCCTTCCCTATAGGCTGCATGTTGACTTAGAAAATCACAAATTAATGTCATCTATTTTGTATTTTTATTTATTTTGTTAAACATTTTCAAGTTACATTTTAATTTGATTCTGGCCACACTTGGGAGTTTTGAAGGAAGCAAGTTTGACACCTTTAGTATAAGAGGTCTAAAGGAAAGATTCCAGCACAGTTGTGTGGACCCACTTTGAATGATTTACAGGAGAAGAATGCATGGATTGCCTGCTTTTGGAAGAAGTACCCAAATATATCAGTGAAATCTAAGAGCCATTGAAGTACTAAAATATAAGCATCTGGGGGGCGGCTAGGTGGCACAGTGAATAGAGCACCAGCCCTGGAGTCAGGAGGACCTGAGTTCAATTTGGCCTCAGACACTTAACACTTACTAGCTGTGTGACCTTGGGCAAGTCACTTAACCCCAATTGCCCCGCCTTCCCCCTACAAAAAAGCAAAAAACAAAAAGAAATATAAGCATCTGTCATTTTTCAACTTTCATGTTTACATCTATAGTTAAATCTTAGCCAAATACCACTTAATCTGTTACTCATATTTAAATACCTTCATTGATACCCTATGGCCTATAGAATAAAATTTACAATATCTCAGAGTTGGAAGGAGATTCCAGGGCCATCAAGTTAGAGCAAGAATACTCTCTACAGTTTACCCAGTAAGTGTTCATCTAGCCTTTCTTTGAAGAAACATAGTGAGAAGAAACTTAACCTCCTGAGACAGTGCCATTTTGGGATCTTACAGAATTTCATCTTCTCATTCCATGCAGAAATCCCTCCTTCAGCATCATTATCCAGACATTCCATAGAAATTTTTTTTTTTGGACAGTGTACCAACACGTGTGCCTGTCTGTGTGCAAGAGACAGACAGATGAATTTCATTTAACAAACATGTTAATTGCCAGACAGTGTGCTAAGCGCTGGAGATACGAAGAAAGTAAAAAAATATGGTTCAAATCTCTAGGAACTTATATTCTAAGCAGGGAGTCAGCATGCAAACAACTATTTACATATGTACATTAAGAGAGAGAGAATCCCAGAGACAAGGCAATAATAGTGGATAGAATTGATAAAAGCCTCTTGCATTTAAAGTCCTGAAGGTAACAAGAGAAGCCAGTTTTTCAGGAAAGGGGGTTAGCTGCTGAAGAAGTACACAGAGTGAGGAAATGGAGTATCATAGGAAAATGGCAAGGGAGGCCAGTGTTGCTGTATCATAGAGTACTCTGAGGAGAATAAAATATAAGAAGACTGAAAGGGTAGGAAGGTACCAGGTTATGAAATGCTTGAAAGCCAAATACAAGATCTAAAACTTGATCATACTAATATGGAGCCACTGGATTTTATTGAGTGTTAGTATATGACACGGTCAAATAAATCTTCACATTATAAGAAGATCACTTTGGGACATGGAGAATGGGCTTGAGTTGAGAGGTTATTAAAATATTAGACAAGTCAAGTGATAAGACCTGCTCCAGTGTGGTAGCCATGAGAGAGAACAGAAGGGAACGTACATGAGAAATGTTGTGAAGGTAGATAATGTGGATTGAGTATGAGAGGAGTCCACAATGAAACCAAGGTTATGAGCTTGGGTAAATGAGACAGTGACGGTGCCCTTAACAGCAGTAGGAAAGTTGGAAAGAGGGGATGGGTTAGGGGAAAATAATAATAGCAAGTCAATAGTTCTTCATTTTCTCCATTTTTGTCTGTTCTTCTACTTGTACTTATGGGCCTCAGTTTCTGTAGAGACACAATACAATTTCAAGCATTACACTAACAGTAACACAAAAAAATAAGAAAGCAAGATAGGTAGATAAATAGGAACAATAAATACAAAATCAGAAGATAGGTAAAAGAAAGATTATGTAGGTAAGTGACATAAAGAAAAGGGACCTGATGGATCTGAAGCATATAGTTTTACCTGTCATAAGACTTCAGTTAAAAGTTGGTCTCCTTTGCCTTCATGCTTTGTTAAGCTCTTGAACTCATATTTATCAGAAAAGTAGCAGTTTTCTTTCTTTGGAGCCACTGAGACCAGAATAGAACTTTCTTCAGGGACATTGGTGCTGATCACCCTGGCTAATGGTAGCATACTTCCCTTTTTTGTATGTGTATCTTCTTCCCAACTTAAAGACAGGTTCCTCTAGCATTGACTTTTACAGTGGGAGTTACTCTAAGGAAGAGAGAAAAATTGAGGAGGGGTTGGAAGAGGAGGTTAATTAAGTAGGCATTTTATTTCCCTGACTGATTAAAATAACTAGCATTTAAAGCCTGTTTATGAGGATAATAAAAATTGATTTTTAAAAAAAAGGATTGATGAAGCTTACATGATATTAGCCAGGCTTTAAAAGAGGTGGGAAAGGTGAATAGAAGCTTTGGTATTTTAAAAAAAAAAAGAATTATTAAAAAAAAGTCTTACAATCAAAGAGATGGCAAGAAGGCCATAAGTAGAGATATTATTCCATGTTTAGGATGTACAGATGTTACAACTTAATCTGCACTGATAAATATGTTATATATTTAGTTTATATTATTATATATATTATAGTTAATATCCTACATCAAATGGAGTAAGTATATCTTTTCATCTCTTGAACATCATGTGATAAAACTAGTGATTTATAAATTATGGTTATGGCAAATTTTTGTGATTGTTTTATTATAGCAACATGATTTTACAAAGTAAATGAATCAGAATGATAGATAACTCTGTTTCCAAATTTTTTTCTGCTTCATTGTACTCTTTGGGTCTCAATATTTTCATCTGCAAAATGAAGAGATTGAATCAGCTCTTTTCTGAGTTCCTTCTAGCCCCAAATCCTATGATTCTGTTGATTCTCGATTGCTTAATGTACGTGTCTTATTGAAATACTTTAGAGACAAGGATGGTTTTTGTTGTCATGATGTATCAGATTTAAATGTATTAATATATTCTTTAATCATGACACATGACTGAAAAAATAAATTAGAGGCAAATTAGACCCAGTCCAGTCATCTGTCTATAGAAAATTGAGTATAATCAAATGTCTAAAAAAATTATTCAAATGACATACCTGTAACTATTTTTCTTTGTGATTATAACTGGTCTCCATCGTATAAAAAACATGTGTTCTGCTTAATGTCATTTATTTGATCCAGGATTATGTGACTTTAGGCAAAACAATATTATATACAGATATTTAATTCCATGGTAATATAGCTGAATAGAAAAATGCAGAGTTTCTGTTATATGGTATGGGAACAAAAGCTAGTATGTCAAATGAAGGACCCTAACATCCTGGGAGGGTTCACTTATTATTTATTATTATATAATGTTGGGTATTCCTGTATATTAAGACCACTTTTCTATAGGCTACTATTGTTGGTTACTATATGTGGGTCTTTCTAACTAGTTTCATTTTTTTTTTTTTCAAATCATTTCTTTCAAAATGAGGTAAAAGAGAGTCTTTGGTTCCTTAGTTAAATCAACAACACGCAATTCACCAAAGACCTAATTGCAGTAACCCAGAGAACATTAACAAGGTGAATACTAGCTGGGGGTAGTTAGTTATGGTATCCCAGAAAGATTATATCTATGACATTGGGAAGTTACTAAAGTTTCAGAGGGTCCTGGGCAATACTTCTAGTCCTAATAAACCGTATGCCCTGCATCTGTGCTCTTTCAGGTAAATTCTAGATTTTAAAGAAAAGTACCAGTGACTAGAAGTGTTGCTGAAGAATGAAAGAGAAGGGGCTAGGTGACACAGTGAATAGAGCACCAGCCCTGGAGCTAGGAGGACCTGAGTTCAAATCCAGCCTCAGACATTTAACACTTACTAGCCTTGTGACCTTTGGCGAGTCACTTAACCCCAATTGCCCTGCCCTTCCCCCTCCTAAAAGCAAAAACAAAGAATGAAAGAGAAGGGTGATATCATTGGTACATCAGGGATGAATTCTAATGCCACATGTATTTAGAAAATACTTGTGTCAGGGTGGCTAGGTGGCGCAGTGAATAGAGCACTGGCCCTGGAGTCAGGAGGATCTGCGTTCAAATTTGGCTTCAGACACTTGACACACTTACTAGCCGTGTGACTTTGGGGAAGTCACTTAATCCCAATTACCCTCCAAAAAGCAAAAAGAAAAAAAAAAAGAAAAGAGTTGTGTTGTTCTGCATCCATTTTGCAGTGCATAATATGATAAATAAAATATTTTTATTTTCATGATAACCTTTAAAACCAAATTCCCCTTTGCCTTTCTTGATACAAAATGAATATGAATTTTTTTGAGCAACTTCTTTATTTTCATTATATTTTATTATAGGATTTTGGCATTTAACAGAATCTAAAAGATTATCTAGGCCACACCCTTTATTTCACATATAAGCTATTATGCTACGTTTTATTGATATATGTTTGGGATTGGTTTTTGGTTTTTGGTTTTGTTTTTTTTTTTTTTTGCTAACTGATTATCCTTCATTTGTAGCATTTTCTAATATTATTAATAGGTGGTTGTCATGAAAAAAAAATCTCCCAGACACAGTTTTTTAAAATATAGGCTTTTGTTGTTTTCTTATGTGCTAAGCACTAAAATAAAATTCTGGAAGTCTTAAATCTGAGGATTGTTGATTTCCTGTAGTGTGTCCACGTTAGGTGAATGTGTTACTGCATCAGTTGGTACTCTTGTTTCTGCTGCTGTGGCCTTTATTTTTCATCTACCTGGGGCTTACGTCTTTGATTCATATCATTTGCCAGTGTGATGTCAAAGTGTGGGTGTTCAGTTATAGAGATATGATTAACCTAAAATGCTGCAGTGAATCCCAAGTACTATTTCCTACCAGGATAACAAAGCAGAATGATTCATCATTGTTCGACTAAAAATAGCAGTATGCATGACCTGCAGCATCCATATACATTAATATCATAGACTCTGCAGCTTTCTAACCAGAATGCAAAAATAATGGGAAAATAGCCTTGAATAGAAAGAGATCTGAAAAACTGATCAAATATGTTTCATGTTTCAGAGTTTTCAATCAGTAAACAATTCAGTTTAAAGCTAAAAAACTATGAGGTCAAATTCACTTTATTAAGTTTTTCTACACAAGTTTTTTTTAACTTTATTTGTAATGTGCTTATTCTGCAGACATCTAAACTATTAAATATGAATATAGAATTTTAAAATATAATATATAAAATATATAAAAATATAGAATTTTTCTAATCTTTGCTAATGGAAGAAAAACTGAAATTCACAAACTATCTCAGACCTCACTTTTCCTACTAATTCCTTTAATTTTTAAATAAGAGCAGTAGACTCCAGAAGAATATATTTTAAATATATATATATGTAATCTTTTACTTACCACTTTAATATATATGTGTATATTAAAGAGGTAAAAAAAATTCACTACCTTAACCATTTCTCTTCACACTCTTTTAACTCCTCTTCGTCTTTGCCAAAAAGAAAGGTCACTAAACTCCTTCCATGTTTTACTTCTCTGTATTCCTCACTGTGTCTAACTCAGTTGTTTGTACATACTAGACCACTAATGAATGATTTTTTAAATAAAATAATGTACAGCAGACATTAAGTGTTTCTCATTTGAGGGATTATCACCCCCATTGTAACCACCTTTTGTTTCAGAGGCCGGGGTGCCTAAATTCCCCAGCAAAAGCCAGTGAAACTGACCTTTTTGAACCCAGTTTTCTGTATGCAAGAAATTTGCATGATCTGCCAAATAATTTTAAGTGTCCCTTTGTTGAAGATACTCTGAATCCTTATGGTGCACAGCGGAGAGGAAGAAAAGAGAAAATAGAAAAGGGCCTTGTGACTCAAAACAATAGGATTCTATACATGTAAAGAGATTAGAGGAAACTATGTTTCTAGAGTACTGTAACAGAAACATTCTACTGCTTCTCCATATCTTTTATCTTTGCTTGATACCTCTTTTCTCTTCCAAGATTCAGTCCTCCATGAGTTGCCACAAACTAAAACATTTAGCAGATCATGTATGCATGACTTGCAACTTTATTTGACAGTTTCTCGGATAGTCATTGAGAAATGGTGTGAGCAATGCAGGATTCCTTCCTAAATTTGAAAATTACTTGTCTTCCATATAGTGGCTATAGTAAATCTACCAAAAAAAAAAAATTTTTTTAAACCAAACATTAACAAATGAGAAAGTCTATGTGAAAAGGGGGTGGCAGTAGAAAACTGAACCACAAAAAGTAGTTCTACAAAAAAGTGGTATATCTACATTAAAAATGTTAGAATAGTATACATTATTAGTATAAGATATACTAAATGTGACTTGCCACCCTAAAGTATTTATTCCTCTATGGAATAGACTGAAAATGTGCATTTCTGTGTTTTATGTGTTCTGTGCATTCATTAAGCCATTAGTTTGAAACAATATTTAAAGGCTAAAAAAATAGCCCATTGAAAAGTAGCTTTTATCTTTTTTTAAACCGCAGTATTTGTCAGAACAAAAATACTAAGTGAATAGCACGGGTTTTTAACTGAAAAGTATGCTAACCAAATGAAACAGTGCATGTTATAATAGACAGCTACTGAGAAATGCCATAAGAAAGTAATTGAAAAGAAACTTTTTTTTCAAATACCAAATATTCATTTAATTTTACAGACTTTTGAATTTACTCATAAGGCATTATTTAAGTAGAATTTCATCAAAGCAAACTACAGTGCACTGCCTAAAGAAATTACTTTTCCCTAGGGAATAGTAAAGGGAGCTGATGTGAACAGGAAGGCTTGCATTTTTTTCTCAGTCGTTTTCACTATAGGTCACATGATAGCATCATGTGACTCGGTCAAAGAAGCTTTTCCTCCTCCAGCTTTGCAAAAAAACAAAACGATCCTCCAATTAAAGCAGATAACGTGTACAACGTTGTCTTGTTGGATTCTCTTGTTCTCTGCCGCTACTGTAAAAACAAAATGAGTGGTAAGATTTGCTGACTGTTTTGAGAACATTTTGTTTTTATTTAAAAACATAGAAAGCACTGTATTAATCTAAAAGCATTCTGTGTTCTTGAATATGTGCCAGATATAGCAATGAAAATGTACTACCATGTGGTTAAAATTGCTAGAATTATATAATTCGAAGGGTTTCACATTCCACAGAATACTCTCTTTCCAGTACTTATTTTTGTACTGCAGTGGATGTTCTGAGTTTTGGGGTTTTTTTTTTTTTTTTTTTTTTTGGTTTGGGTGCATTTTAACTGTAACAGGGAAATTTGTTTGAGGTTATTCTGGAGGCCATTATGAAAACCTGCTTTATATGGAACTTTAGCAGCCCATTGCATGCTAGGCACTTAAAATTATAGAAATTAATTGTTTTATGTAGCATTCTTAAAATTTTTAAATAAGAAAAGCAGAGGTTAGGTTTTTTAAAATAATTCTTAATGAAAAGCATTTTGATTTAAGCCTTTTGTGATACTTTTAAGGCATTTTGTTGTTTTAAATGCCAAATTCAGTTGAAAAATGTTTTTCCTATGTGGTAGGGTGCTGTTTACAGGTAGGATTTTAAATTAGCTTTCTAAAATAACTGACAATTGTATGATTTCAAATCCATTCTGTTCTAATCAAATAATTTTAAAAACTGCTAAGAAAAATTTTTAGAATTTTAAATTTCTTTCTAGAACAGGTGTGTTCTATTTATAGTTTCTATGTTTTAGTTTAGGGCAGATTTTGAATTTTCTCCATATGGGACAGAGTTGTTTTTGTTTTGCACTTTTAATTTCTACTTAAGTCAGAAAATTACAAGGGCTAACATTTATATAGTACTTTAAGGTTTGTAAAGGTATGGGTGTGTGTCTTACTGTTTAAACAAAGGTAATTGCCAAAAAAACAATTAAATTCATTTTTTCTTTGCACACAGATGTAACTTTTAAAGTTATTTTACATACTGGTTGTTTTTTTTGTATGATGTGTTAAATATGTTATTACAGATTAATACTTTAAATATTAGCTGTAGTTAGTGTTTTGGGGTCAGGGAATCTGAATAAAACTTTTTCTCAAAACCTACTTTTTTGTGTGTTTAGGTCACAAGTTATTCAGAGTAGTGTGGTAGAGTTACCATATGGAAAAAAAGTAAATAGGTTATATTTAGAAAAGTAATTTAATATTATAACTGAACCAATTACTTGAGTTAAATCTTGATTTTGAATTGACTTATGGCCCCATGTGGGATCCAGAATGAGATTATTCTCACTTTGAAAGACCCATTTTTAAGATAGCCAATCAATGATTCAATCTGTGCTTACAAACAGATTTCATCAGAAGTAAAATACATTGTCAGACATCATTTACAAAATGTAATATAGCCTTCTCTTCAAGACTTATTGTCATTTTAATCATATCAATTAAATAGGAGCAATCAGTATTGATATAGAAGTGGCATTGTCTTGATATCTAGTTAACAATTGTTAAAACATACATTACATTTGTCTGGACAAATACAGATACAATCAGATAACCTAGGTTCAGGTCTCAGGTCCTCTAACATTTGCCAGTTATGTGATTATGGACAAAATCACTGTACTTGTCTATAAAATTTGGATTATATTACCTACTTCCCAGGGTGATTGTCAAGAAAGCATTTGGTAAATCTTAAAATGACTGTATAAGAATAGAATGAGCCTTTTTTTGTAGTGAGATGAAAAATGTGTTCAGCAAATGAAGAGTAATTTTGATCTGGACTTTGGAGTTGATCTCCTTTTGTTAGTAAAGGAAGTAAAAGTAATTGAGGATCCTCATTGTTTTCATGAGTATGGTTTTCAAAATTCCACAATACTAGTTGCAGCAATATGTGGTCTTAGTTGTCTGTGAAAAGGAAGAAATTCATAAAAATAAAAACAAGTTAAAAGTAGATGTTTTTAGAGGCAAAATAATCTGATACCCTCAGTGACAATTATTTTCTTTCTGGTGAAACTGAGGGCAGAATCTTTTCCTCTCCCAAAGCATTCAAATGTTTATTTTATTGTGGTTTTTGAGTCATTTCTGACTCTCTGTGACCCCATTTGGGGTTTTCTTGGCAAAGATACTGGAGTGGTTTTGCCATTTCCTTCTCCAGCTCCATTTACAGATGAGGAAACTGAGGCAAACAAGATTAGGTGACTTGTCCAGAGTCACACAGCCAATAAGTATCTGAGGCCAGATTTGAATTTGGGTCCTCCTGAGTCTAGGGCCAGTGTTCTATTCACTGAACTACCTAGCTGCCCTCAAATATGGTATAATTTATATCAGTCAACCTCCATGCCTTCCCTGTACATTTCTTACCCTTAAGGTAGAGCCATAGAGAAAATCTAACCTGTCCCTAGTCTCCAAAGGTGACCTTATCTGCAGTCTTTAAAGAGTGTTTGGGAGTAGTAGTGCCTGGAACTAGAGCTTGGGATCAGGGTCTGAATAGCAACTAATATTCTGATGAAGCCTAGCTGGGAAGTGTGTGACCACTCCTCATACCTCATACTTTCAATACTTACTGTTACCTCCCATCCCCCAATAATATTTCATCTTCTTCCCCTCTACTTCCCCCCACACACACCCCCCCGAATTGCTGCTCTACCAGCCTAAGAACACAGTTGTTCCGATATAGGAACTGATGATTAAGCAACTGCCAGTAACAGGAACATTCCCAGAGCAAACATTCAAAACAAACTTGTCTGCAGATTAATTTTCATTGGTGTGCCAAGCTCACTTTATTTTTTCTCTTTAAACTTTTGCTGCGTTCCTCACTTTGCTTCATTGCCCCCCCCAAAAGGAAAATGTTATTTTAACTTGAACAAAATAGAAAACATGGCAGTATGTTCTAGCTATACAGTATGTGCTCTAAACCTACTTTTCTGTCCTCAGTTTCCACTACCACCTTCCACCACTACCAGTCCTCTGCTCTCACGGAAGACCTTGCCTCATACTTACCAAGAAAAACTAAAGCTGTCTGTTGTGAGTTCCCTATTTTCCTCAGTCCTATAGCTTAAATTCTGTTTTCCACATTTTCTCTTAATTTATTTCTCTCTTCTTGCTAAAACTAGCCCCTCAGTTTTTACTGTCCATCCTCTCTTATCTCTTATTATCTCCTACTTAGCAATCTTCTTCAACTCCCTCTTTCAGGAAGCTGTGAGCTTCCTGAGAACAAAGCCAGTCTTTTGCCTTTCTTTGTATACCCACTGCTTAGGAAAGTGCCTAGTGCATAGTATGTGCTAATAAGTGCTTACTAGCTGACTGGTTTCTTACCTGATGCTCACAAACATATCCAGATATCCTTCATCCTTAAAAAACTTCATTTGGACTGTGCTGTTAAACCTCAAACCGTCTTCTTATGTCTCTCCTCTCTTTAAGTTATACTTTTTAAAAAGCCTGTCTACCTGTGGTCAATATCTCATCAGCTTCTCTCACCCCCTTGTCATCTTTATTTCGTATCCTCCCACATGAAAACTAGCCTACTTGCTTGTCTTCCTAGTACTGCATTCAGTTTTTCCTTTTGTTGTCTCTGCCTAAGCTGAGTGTTCTTCCTCCTCATCTCTGCCTCTTGGAATCCCTAATTCTGTGCAAGGCTCAGGTCAAAAGCCACCTTCCACTTGAGACCTTTCCTCATCCTTACATTTTTTTAAAACTCAATTCCCACCCAACTTGAGAGACTTGAGAGATCTATAATATAATAATCTCTAGATTATTCCCTATGATAGACTATGAGCTCCTTGAGGGAATGAGCTTTTCCTTTGTATCTTTATATCTGCAGCATCTAGCACAGTGCCTGATACATAGTAGAGCCTTATAATGCTGTTTTAAACGAATGTAATAGTTTGAGAATAAATTTTAGTATAAACTTGAAGAGAATTATGGTATGGTATGTTTGGAGTTAGAGAATATGGCCCACAAATACCCCAGTAAAGGTCTGAAGACCAGTGATAAAGAAACCCAAAGGGAAATAATAATATTTCCAGCCCTGGACTGCAGAAAAAGACTACCAGAACCCTGTGGAGGCTGTGAGACACGTCAGAATTAGAATGAGAGAAAAGCCCACAAGCAGACAGTTCTCATGGCAGGAGATGAGACATGAGACAGGACCAATCGCTGAACCCCGACTTCTGGGGAGACAGAATGAAATCAGCACTTAGCTCACAGTCTGTCCTTCTGCACAAGGCCAAACAAACACTTGGGCAGCCCAGCCAGAACCAAGACAGGAGACAAAACCAAACCAATTCTCGTACAGGACAAGTGCACAAGTAAACCATGCCCAAGTTATGGAGGAGCCACAAGCAGGAGAGAGGGCAAGAGTAGCATTTCAGAAGTAAAGTGTCTCATATCTTACAAGGAGTTCTATTACTAGCAGTCAGCCACATTTGGTCAGGGCCTGTCAGGCTCACAGCAAGGAACAGAGCTAATTCCAGGTTTAGCATTGTACAAGGAGGAGTCAGAAAATTAGCTAAGGCTAAAAAGCCCAAGTTTGAACTGTCAGAAAGCTCAACCAAAACCCAGGCGATTCCTACAGAAGAGCCACACACTTTTCCACCACAACCAGGTGTAGAAAATACTTAAAAATCAGTAAGGTAATAGGTAGGAAGAGAAAGAGATTAAGAGGAGATACAGGATAGGTGACAGACTGGTCTTAAATAAAAACTCTACTATCAGAAAGTATAGAGTGATTGTGGAGTTTAAAGGGAAAGAAAAAGAAAACTTTGTGACTGTAAAAAGGGCAAAAGAAAGAAGAAGAAAGGTAATGAAACAGAAACAGATTACTTTGATTATATGTCATTACTGATGAGTAAACTTCTCTGCCACCACTTTTTTAAAGAGGGAGTTAAAGGGCAAAGAAATGTACAAGAGATCAGAATGAAGGTAAGTACACAATTAACAGTCATCACTGTGGGCATGAGTAGGATGAATTCATTCAAGAAAGAAAAGAATGGATTAGAAAGCAGAATGTAAAATATTTTCAAGAAACACACTCGAAACAATAAAATTCAGATAGAATTAAAATGAGGACCTCAATGTATACCTTTCAGACCTAGACAAAATAACCAGGAAATAAACCAAAAAGAAGTTAAGGCACTAGGTAGAACTTGAGAAAAGTTAGAGATAATAGACATTTGGTGATTATTAAATAGGAAAAGAAGGAGTTTACATATTTCTTAGCTGGGCATGCTCCTTTTACAAAAATATACAATATGCGGGGACCAAATAAAAACCTGACATACAGAAATATTAGACACATCCTTTACTGAACACATTTCAATAAAAATTATATTTAGCAAGAGGCTTTTAAAGAAAAGATTATAATTTAATTGAATACTAGTCATAATGATCTGGTGGGTTTTAAAGAACAAATCATACTAATACAGAAATATGTTTTACATGATTGCACATGTATTTATTGCTTATGTCAAATTGCTTGTCGGTTCAGAAAACGGGCAGGGTAAGAATTTAGAATTCAGAATTTTTTTAAATGGATGTTTAAAATTGTCTTTACATGGAATTGGGAAAAATAAAATATTCAAAAGAAAGGACAAATCATAAAGTGCTTTGCAAACCTTAAAGCACATGTAAATGCTGAGTATTAGTATTATTATGGAATATATTCGTTAATAAAAGAAAGAGCAGATCAGTGAATAATATCTTGTTTCTAATATGGAAAAGAAATTTACAAATGAAGAAGAAATGAAGATTAGAATAAATTATATTGTCCAGTTATATAGCAGTAAAACTTAAATGTAATAAGTGAATATTTGCAAAAAAAATGTAAAACACAAAGATTAACATAAGACAGAGAATTTAAAATATGCCTAATATTAGAAAAAGAAATTGAATAAGACATAATTCAACTCTCCAAGAAAAACACTCAAGAACCAGGTAGTTTATAGATGAGTTATGTCAAATATTCAAATAATTCCATCATTACATAAGTTATTGGTGAAAATAGAAAAAAAAAAAGAATCCTTCCAAATTATAATAAAGTTATGGTTTTGATACCTAAACCAAGGAAAGAGAAAGAAAACCATAGACCACTCTCCCTAATGAAGATTGATACAATAATATATTTTAAAGAATTGTGAATTTTTCTCTTCAGTTGACAGGAAAGGAAAAGGGGAGTTGACAAAACAAAACAAAACCAAAAAAAAAAATGAGAAGTAGAGAGTCATTTTTTTTTTTTAATGCGCAGAAGAAAATGGGGAGGGGAAGCAAAAATAGACATAGGCAGACGGGGCAGTTTTAAAAGTTACTTTTTGAATCTAAAATATACTTAAAAGGAAAAGCAAACTGTCTGTGATAGTGGTTTGTATTTTCATCAAAAATCCTCTTTTTCTATCCAGCTTTTTATTTGGAAATGTTTATTTTATCTGATGTTTAAGTTCATAATAAACAGTTAAAGTAAATTTAGAGTTGAAAAAGTTTTCCAGATGTTGTTCAAATCAGTTGAAATTTAAGAAACTGGAAAGGTGACTAATTTATTTCTTGAGAGAATCTAGGAGATTGTACCAGTTGTTGTTCAGTCTTTCAATCATGTTCAACTCTTTATGACCCCATGGGTCATAGCACACCAGGCTCTTGTGTCCTCAACTATCTCTCAAAATCTCTCCAGATTCATTTCATGTTTGTTATTTCCATGCCTATCCATTTCATCCTCTGCCTTCTCCTTTTCCTTTTGCCTTCTATCTTTCCCAACATCAGTGTCTTTTCTAGTGAGTCCAGAATATTTAAGCTTCAGCTTCAGTATTTGAGTTTCCAGGAAATAGCCTGAATCAATTTCTTTAAATACTGACTGATTTGACCTCCTTGCTGTCTAAAGGACTGTTAAAAGTCTTCTCCAGCACCACAGTTCTAAAGCACTGATTCTGCAGCGCTTAGCTTTACTAAGCTTTAGCTTAGTTTTAGTCCAACACTCACAACCCTACATTACTTCTGGAAAAACCATAGCTTAATACAGACTTTTGTTGGCAAGGTAACATCTCTGCTTTTTGGTGTGTTGTCCAGATTTGCTGTACTTTTACTTCCAGGGAGCAGGTGTCTTTTATTTTTATGGTTGCAGTCACCATCTGCAGTGATCTTTGAGGCCAAGAATATAAAATCTGAGAGTCCTTCCATTTTTTTCTTCTTCAGTTTCCCAGGAAGTGATGGGACCAAGTTGCCAAGATCTTACTGTTTTGTTTTTGGGGTTTTTTTTTCTTATTAAGCTTCAGTCCAGTTTTTAAACTCTCCTCTTCCACCCTCATCAAGAGGCTTCTTAATTCCTTTTCATTTTCTACCATCAAAATGGTATCATCTACATATCTGAGATTGTTGCTGTTTCTCCTGGCAACCTTTATTCCAGCTTTTGATTCATCCAGCCTGGCATTTCTCATGATGTACTTTGTATATAAGTTAAATAAGGTGATGATCTTAAACCAGTCAGTTGTTCTGTGTTCAGTTCTAACTGTTCCTCTTAGCCTACATACAAGTTCTTCAGGAGAAAAATAACATATTCTGGCACTCCTATCTCTTGGAGGACTTGCCACGTTTTGTGGTGATCCACATGGTCAAAGACTGTAGTGTAGTTGATGAAGCAGATGTTTTTCTGGAAGTCCCTTGCTTTCTCCATCTAGCAGACATTGCCAATTTGGTGTGTGGATCCGGTGCCTCTTTGAAAAACAGCATGTTCTTCTCATAATTCTTGGTTCACATATTGCTGAAGCCTTCCTTGCAGAAGAAGCTTAACCATAAATTTGCTGGCATGTGAAATGAGTTTGATAATTTGAACATTCCTTGGCATTGTCCTTCTTTAGGATTAGAATGTAAACTGATCTTTTCCATTTCAGTGGCCACTGTTGTGTTTTCCAAATGTGCTGTCATATTGAGTGTAGCACTTCAACAGCATCATCTTGTAGGATTTTAAATAGATCAACTCAAATTCCATTATCTCCAGTAGCCTTACTGTCAGCAATGCTTCCTAAGGCCCACTTGACTTTATTCTCCAGGATGTCAGTAACCACATCATTATGGTTATCAGTGATGTTTATTATTTCTTGTATAGTCCTTTTGTATGTTCTGGCCACCTTTTCTAAATCTCTTCTGCTTCTGTTAAATCTCTACCATTTTGTCTTTTAACCTGGCCATTTTTGCATGAAACATTTCCCTTGATAGCTTGATAGCTCTAATTTTCTTGCTCTTTTTTTTTTTTTGGAGGGGGGAAGGCAGGGCAATTGGGGTTAAGTTACTAGCCCAAGGTCACACGGCTAGTAAGTGTTAAGTGTCTGAGGCTGCATTTGAACTCAGGTCCTCCTGATTCCAGGGTTGGTGCTCTATTTACTGCACCAGCTAGCTGCCCTGATAGCTCTAATTTTCTTGAAGAGATCTCTTGAGTTCCAATTATATTGTATTTTTCTATTTCTTTGCATTTATTCCTATTTTCTTTGCATTTAAGAAAATCTTATTCTTGCTATTCTCTGAAATTTTGCATTCGGTTGTTTATATCTTTCCATTTTCCCTTTACCATCCTCTGTCCTCAGCTATTCATTCAGTTGGTTACATCTTTCCATTCAGCATTCAGTCAGTTATATCTTTCCCTTTTTTCCCTTTACCATCCTTCTTTCCTCAGCTATTTGTTTGTTTTTTTTATTTAATTGATTTATTTATTTACTTTTAGTTTACAAGATTCAGTTCCACAATCCCTTGAGGTTCAAATTTTCTCCCCTTCCTCTTCCCCCTCCCCCATGGTGGCATGCAATCAAGTATAGGATCTGCAAATACTTTCACATTGGACATTAGTCTGGTTGTGGAAGGGTTGTAACTAATGGAGTGAACAGTGGGGAAAAAAAGAAAAAAACTAACGTGGAAAAGAACGAGAGCATGTAGATTACTTCAGTTTCCATTTAAACTCTGTTCTTTCTAGATCTTTCTCTGCATGCAGATATCCTCAGCTGTTTGTAAAACCTCATCAGACAGCCATTTTGCTTTCTTGCCCTTCTTTTTCTTTGGAATGTTTTTTTTTGTTCCTGCCGCCAGTACAGTATTGCAAAGCTCTTTCCATAGTTCTTCAGGCACTTTTATCTACTAGATCTAACCCATGAATCTATTTATCATTTCTCCTTCATATTCGTAAGAGATATTATTTAGGCCATGCTAGTGTAGTCTGCTGGTTTTCAGTGCTTTTTTCAGTTTTAGTCTAAATTTTGCTGTAAGACATTCATGACCTGAGCAGGTCTGCTCAAGGTCTTGTTGGACGGTGTAGAGAGTTTCTCCCACCTTTGGCTGCAAAGTATACAATCAGTCTGATTTCTGTATTGACCATCTGATGATGTGCATGTGTTAGAGTCACCTTGTCAGTAGTTGAAAAAGACTGGTTGCTATTACAAGCAAGTTATCTTGAAATTGGGCTCTATTCTGCTTCATTTTGTAGTCCAAGCCCACACTTGCCTGTTACTCCAATTATCTTTTGATTTCCTACTTTAGCATTCCAATCCCCTATGATAAATATAACATCTTTTTTTGGTATTATTTCTAGAAGATGTTGTAGGTCTTCCATAGAATTAGTCAACTTTGGCATCTTTGGCATTGATGGTTGGATCACAGACTTATATTATTGTGATGCTAAATGATTTGCTTTGAGTTTAAACAGATATCATTCTGTCATTTTTGAGAATACACTCCAGTACTGCTTTTCTTACCCTTTTATTGACTATGAGGTCTACTCCATTTCTTCTAGGGGATTCTTACCCACAGTAATATATGGAACGATCACCTGATTTAAATTCACCCATTCTCATCCTTTTAAATTCCTGTGCAGTGTTTCACAGTTGAGTTGCACTAGCAGCTGAACTTCATTTTAGCTTTCGTCCAGCTGCTTCATTCATATTGGAGCTGCTTCATTAGTACTGGAGCTACTTGTAGTTGTCCTCCACTCTTCTTCAGAAGTGTATTAGACATCTTCTCACCTGAGAGGCTCATCTTCTGATATCATCTCTTTTATCATTTTAGTCTTATTTTCCATAGGATATTCTTGGCAAAGATAATGGAGTGGTTTTCCATTTCCTTTTCCAGTGAATCACCTTTTGTCAGACAGGTCACTACTATGTCCCATCCTTCTTGGGTAACCCTGCCAAGTATAGCTCATAGTTTCATTGAGCTATGCAAAGCCCTTCCTCATGACAAAGCAGTGATCCAGGACAGGGATTGTACCGGGGTAGTATATTTAAGAAGTGTTTGAGAAATTAGAAATCACTATAAAATTGTTAAGTAAAATAAAATAATTATTTGGCTTGATTATTTTTCTTTAGTACATCTCTAGGTAAGACTTGGAATTTAAAAAAAAAAACAACTTTATCTTTGTCATCTAACTCATTTTATATACCACAGATATTTTCCTGGACAGTTAAGGTTTCCTCTAGAGAAAGGGGAGTCACTGCATAATCACTTTTCAGAGTTACTTCTGTGATGAGTTATACATAAGAATCATTTTAATCCCTTTTCATGGTAATTTTAGCTGTACTTCTACTGGTTAGATGTTTTCTTGTATATTTTGGTATAGCTAGTGTTAATTCAGAATGTACTTTAATCTATTTAAGACTTCAGTTTGTTTAAAAATATTTTGTTGAAATATTATTTTTGTAACCCATCCAGGTCCTGCTCAGGTTCCAATGATGTCACCAAATGGTTCAGTGCCTCCTATTTATGTGCCTCCTGGATATGCCCCACAGGTATGGACATTACATTTCTGTGCTTAGATACACACATGTGCATAATAGTCATGAAAAAGCTTTTGCTTTAACTTTGGGACTATTGAAAGAAGGTGTTAGTGCACTAAATCATGCCAACTATTACCTGGATGACATTGAGCAAGTCACTTACTGTTCTTGCACATCATTTTGGTCTACTTGACCTCTAAGGTTCCTTCCAGCTCTAAATCTGTAGTTTTACAATATTTGATAATATATAGTTGCTAGAACTTTGAATCCCTTTCATTAATTTAATAAACATTATTTTAATAAAACTTATCCCATTATTATAAATATGCCTGTTTTAAAATATATTTTTCCTCTCTGAAATCTTACTTGTTTGATTTCAAAGTTTGGGAAGAAGATGAACGTAAGTGTTGGTTTTTCAAATATTATGTTATACTCCTCAATAATATTTTAGCAAACTGTACCTCCAGTGTTCATTTGTTTCCCACTCATTTGGCTCCTAGCATTTCAGTTACTAAACCTTGCAGGAAAGAAGAATCTTTAGCCTTTCTGAGACCATTTCAGAGTATTTTCACACTGAATAGTTTTTGCTTTTATTTATTTAATGTATTTTAGAAAAAACTGAATTCTTTAAATGTTTGCTTATCTAATATGTGATATGTGATTTTTAAAACACTAAGATTTTTTCATAAACTAATCTTTTTTGTTATGAAAAGGCTAAAATATGGTTACCAAGAATGATCATGTTCTTGTGAAACTCTGAAATCAGAAAGAACTTAGTGCTGGTTTGTTTTTTTTTTGACTCCTTGTTATGTCAGATAACTGATTTGTTCTCCGCTAATAAGTTTGTTTTTATTTTGAAGTAGTATAATGTTTCTCTGGTAAGGCAAATACATTTACTTGGAAAAAAATATAACTTTGATTGTTAATATTTTATTATTAATCTTAACTAATAATTTAATTATTAATTATTATTAATTAAATTAATATAATATATTAATTATTATTAGTTATTGTGGTTGGTCTTAAGTTGTTTTAATATATACTCTTTTTGCTTTTCTGAACATAAGAATCTATGTTTTGAATATTGCCCGAAATTATCAATAGCAAGAAAAATGAAAATGGTTTTACTTTGTTCCCAGTAAATTGGCAAAGGTTGCAAAAGATAGAAATAGTCAATTCACTGTTCTGGTGGAGCTGCGGGAAGGTAGGCACACTAATAAGTAGTGGAGCTCTTAATTGATCCAGCTATTCTAGAAAACAGTTTAGAATTATGTAAGAATAGGGGCGGCTAGGTGGCGCAGTGAATAGAGTACCGGCCTTGGACTCAGGAGGACCTGAGTTCAAATCCAGCCTCAGACACTTAACATGGACTAGCTGTGTGACCTTTGAGCAAGTCACTTAACCTCAATTGCCCTGCCTTCCTCCCTCCAAAAAGTAAAAGAAAAAAAAAAGAATTATGTAAGAATAATCATTAAATTGTTTATATTCTTTACCCCAGAGACCTCACTGCTGGACATGTATCCCAAAAAAAGGACAAAGAGAAGAAAGAGTCTTCATATATACCAGAATTTTTGTAGAAGTATTTTTGTATTGGCAAAAAATAAAATTAAAAAGTATATGCCCATTGATTGAACAAGTTGTGCTATGTAAATATAGTGAAATATTATTGCCCTATGAAGAATTCAGAGAAATTGAGATAGACTTGTGTGAACCGGTGAGAAGTAAATGATAATGTGAAAAATAAAAAGAACCAAGAAAACTATTCACAGTGTCTAAAATCATATAAACAAAAAGAATACTAAAATGAATTTCTGTAATTATAATGACCAGTCTGGGTGCCCCAAAGAACAGAAGGGGCAAAGGCACTCCCCTTCTTTCTTTGAAGAAATGATAGGACTGCAGGTGCAAAAAACTGCAGCGTCCATTGGTTTTTATGGCAGTGCATCCAGAAATGTCTGTGAGGCAAATATAAAAGACATCAATAAAACGTTAATGAAAAATAAGATAATAGAATGAAATTACTATGTAAAAATTTATACTTTTAATTCCAAGACATCAAAAGTATGGAAGCATCATACAATCTCATAAAAGGGATCTCTGAATCTAGTCCAAACCTATACAAAAAAATCTGACAAATAGTAAGTTGTCTATCTTGACTGAAAGGAGGAAGAAATATAGAGGGTAACAGTTTGAAGGAATGGTAAGGTTAAATTTAGGAGGATATTTTTGTTTTGATCTTTTTAGCGATGAGAGGAATTTGGATGTATTGGTAGGTAACAAGGGGAGGTTGAAAATTGGTGAGAGTAGGAATGATTTAAAGAGACAAGCCTCTAGTTTTCAGATGAAGAAATCAAAGCTACCTATATATAGTCATATGAAAAAACGGTCTAGATCACTACTGATTAGAAAAATGCAAATTAGAATAACTCTGAGGTACCACCTCACAACTATCAGATTGGCTAATATGACAGAATAAGAAATCATAAATTTTGGAGGGCATGTGGGAAAATTGGGACACTAGTGCACTGTTATTAGAGTTGTGAACTGATCAGCCATTTCTGGAGATCAGTTTGGAACTATGCCCAAAGGTCAGTCAAACTGCATACATGCCCTTTGATCCAGCAATAGCACTACTAGACCTGTATCCCCAAAAGATAAATAAAGGGAAGGGGAGGGTAAGAGAGGGGGAAGGACCTGCTTGTGCAGAAATATTTATAGTAACTCTTTTTGTGGTGGCAAAGAATTGAAAATTGAGGGAATATCTCTCAGTCAGGGAATGACTGAACAAGCAGTATATTATTTTGATGGCATACTGTCGTGCTGTAAGAAATGACGAGCAGAATTCTCTCAGAAAAAAACCAAAAAGACTACACTAAAGTGAAGTGAGCACAACCAGTAGAAAATTGTACACAGTAACAGCAACATTGTATGATGAAGAACTATGAAGGACTTTGCTATTCTCAGCAATACAGTGATCCAAGAGAATTCCAATGGTCTCATGAAGAAAAATGCTATCCACATCCAGAGAAAGAACTGATGGAATCTGAATGCAGATTGAAGCATACTGTTTCCACTTTATTTTTTCCATGTTTTTTTTTTTCCCTTTTGGTCTCTGTTTTGTTTTTTTTACAACATAACTAATATGGAAATATGTTTACACACTTGTACATATATAACCTAATATCAAATTACCATCTTAGAGAGGGGTGAGGGCAGGGAAACAGGGAGGAAAATTTGGAACTCAGAATTTTTTAATAAATATTAAAAATTTGTCTTTATACATAATTTAGAAAAAACACTTTAAAAAATTTTAAAGAAAAATTGAAAAGAAAAAAAAGAGGCAAGGCTTTAGTGGAAATTGGAAAAGAAACAGGATTAAGCGGACCAGTAGGATTGTGGTTGGCTAGAAGAAAGGCCAACTCATTGTCTGAGCCTGGAGTACAAGTAAAAATTACTAAGATTCTACATTTCTCTCATCTATCCCTTTCTACCCCTCAGCACCACTTATTACTGGGTCCTCAGCTGCAGGTTAGGGCTAATGACTCAAATGACTTCGCTAAGCCTTCGTGAGTATGATTGGCAGTTTGGAGAGGCAGCAAGATGGGAAGTTTCAAACCTAGATCTTGTTGAGTTAGTAAACTTGCTTATCATTCCTAAACAAGCTGTTCTTTCTGTGTAAACCAGTGAAGTAGCTTTCTTGCCGTGTTTATTCAAGTAGAAAATAGAGTTTATCAAGAAGTTTTTAAGAATGACAGGTTTCAACTCTGAGGTTAACCCTTAACATCCATAAAGTTGGCAGAGATTACTAAAGATGGAAATAGTGTTGGGGGCTGTAGAGTTAGAAACACAGCAATACCATGTATGTAGTTGTGAATTTTTGGTCCAACTATTCTGAAAAGTCATTTTGAATTATGATTTATTAAGGAATGATCAAATGCCCATACTTTGTGACATAGAGACTCCAAGGGAAGGCATAAACTCTCAGGAAGTCAGAGAAAGAAAGGTCCTATCTGCACTAAAATATTCATTGCAATACTTTTTTTAGTAGCAAAAAAAAAAAAAAACAGTAGATGCAAAAGAGAAAAAAAAATAGTTGCTCTCACACTAGTAATTCTGGCCCTCATCATCTCTAGCCTGGACTGTTGCAACAGCCTTCTAATAGTCACTCTGCTTCAGATCTTTCCCTTTCCAGTCCAGCCTCCAGAGTGTCAGAGGGGTGCTTCTGAAAAAGCTCTCATGTGTCCCTCTTATCTCTAGGATTGAATAAATCTCCTTTATCTTTCCAGACTTAATGCCTATCATTCTGCATCATGCATTATATGTTACAGCCAAATAAACTGACCACATTCCATCACCTATCTTTTTGCTTTTGAACCTGTCCTTCAGCCTAACTACCAACTTGTACCTTTTAAAATCCTTCTTTTCTTTCAAGAAATTGAGCTCAAGAACAACTTTCCTACATGAAATCTTTCCTGATCCCCTTTTCCCTCCTTCCATTACCATATTTGTTTACTTCTGTGTTTACAAGTTGTTCCTCCTCTTAGAAAATAAGTTTTTTAAAGGGAGAGACTATCATTTTTATCTTTATATCCCTAATACAATGTCTAGCCTGGAATATAATAGATACTTAATAATCACTTGTTCACTGATTATTTTTTCTCCTTTGTGTCTTTGATCTTGAAAGGGACCTTGAAAGTGAAAGATTTTAGTTAGAGTCACTGGTGGAATGACTATTGAGGAAAATTATAAAATTCTGGGGCCAGCAAGAGGTAGGTAGTGATTGTCTCAGGAGCTTTGGGATAGTTAAACTTGAGTTACATGGGGAAAAAAACTTTATTTGAAGCCTTTTGTTTTTCTGTCACAGTCATTTGTGGAATTCCAGCCATCTCCACAACAAAAGGAAAAGTTAGGTGCTAAAAGTTAGGATTCCTCGTCTTTGAGAAAGAAGGATATTTGTTTCATTAACTATTTTCCAGGACCATGGTGGTGGTTGTTTTTCCAATTACTCAGAGTTTGGCTTCCTTTTCATTTTAGTATCTTGTCTTTCTGGTTCTGTTTATTTCAGTATGCCTCTCTTAATTCATAGAAATACTCCCATGTTTCTCCGAATTCCTCACGCTCATCATTTTCTACTGCACAGTGTGTACTTAGCACAGTACCTGGTACACAGAAAGCACTTAATAAATGAGCATGGCTGCTTGCTACCTTCCCATTGTGTTATTATTCTGCAGTCTTACAGCCATTCTCATATTAACGAGCACCCATTTTGTTTATATTTCTTTGCCACCACAAAAGGTACTACCATGAATATTTTGATATATATTGGACTTCTCTAATACTCTAAAGAGGCTATAAAATCTGTCATTGTGTGTGTCACACTTTTATCTTAAATCTTGTCTAGCTACCAAACTGGAATTCTTATGAAAACCATCTTAGTGGGCTTTGCCTGTAAATAACACTTTACTCTCTGCACCCAAATAGGCTTTTCTTATTGCATGTGCTTTGTGGTTTGATCTGATCTCACTTGCTGGCTAGAAGCAACTTTCTATTATTTGATCATGTTTATATTTCAGCTGAGAGAAATGAATTCATTGGAAGGAAACTACTTTTGTTGTTACATTTCTAATACTACAATGTATACCAAAAGTCTCTAGGAAGTTCATGCTTCCTAAAAAATTCACCTCAAAATTTAGATTCAAGGTAAATTTTGATTGAGTACCATACTATGGCAGAAGCATGAAAAGTAATTTTACAGTTATGATTTTTAGTCAAGAAACTTCAGGAGAAAATGTTGAAGAAAATATGGTTGATCAAGTATAACACCATTAAAAATGTATATAACTAGTGTGCTTTTACCATACTCTGTTTCTAAGAACAATTCACATTAAGAAGCATATGTAGGTTTGAGCAGCCTATAACATATAACCACGTGACAGACATTTTGATTGTAGTGTTAAGTTGGCTCAAAAGAATTGATTTCTCTTGTCAGAGAGGTGATAAACTTAAAATGCAGAGAGACATACTTCTTTTTTGGGCGGTATGTGCTTATTATGAAGGCTTTATTTTTCATTGTTTTTGTTATTATTCATTTGGAAGTGAGGAGATAATAGGAGAGACATTATAAACGCATGTAAAATAAATGAATTTAGGTGTTTTTTTAATAGAGAACAAAATTTTTTTAAAAAGTCACCATCACATCTCCTGCCTTGCCCCCTTAGAAATGTTTTCACATTGCCTACGTTAGATATGGCTTCACTTCTCTAAGTGAATAGCTTAGCTCTTCTCTAAGACTATACATACAGCAAAATAAAAGTGTCACAAAGGTACAGCGGAAATATTTCTCAGGTACATTTTAAGAAACAAAGGCAAAGGTAACATAGTTAATAAGGGTGGAGAACAGCCATGGAAGTTCTCATTAAAATTGAGCACAGAGAAAGTCATTAGAACTTCTTATAATTGGCTTCAGAAGGTTCCATGGGATATTTGAAATTTCAAAGACTTTGAATGAGGGAGAGGAGAGAACTTTGAACACTGAGGGAAAGATGTTCCCTCTCAGAACTTTGGGTATAGGAAGACCAGACAAAAGAGTATTTGAGCAAAGGAGAGGATCAAAGAAAGCAGAAAGAGGAAAAGAAGGTAGGCAGTAGAGATCTTGAATTTGTTCCATAGTGCAGTAGGGAGCTGCTTTAGAAAGTCAGTATAAGGGACATGGCAGAGAAATGGTTTTGACTGTTTGCCCCAAGGTTGGCAGTCCAGGCACACAGTATTAGAGGGAAGACAATTAACAAGGAAGAGTTATAGTTCTAGAGAGCTGACTCTCCATCTTTTCATTTATATGAAGGGCATATAAATAAGTATTGCTAATTTATAGTAACAGTTCATTTTTCTAGAGGTGATGTATCTGTCCAACTTCAACTTTCTGAAATGAGTCAAAAGTAAGGCCCGTACCGCCCCCACTCCCCCCCAAAAAAGTTCACTTAGTATGCTGCTAATTTTACCCAGAGCCTTTGGAGAGAAAAAAGTAATTAAACATGTTGATAATTTATTCTTATAGATGCATAAAAGAAATTCTATGTTATCTGGGAATCTAAATTTAAAAATTACAGGGCTTATTTGTAGAATCATAAAATGTTAGAATTAGGAGGGACCTTAGAAATTATTTGGTCCTTGTTTTCATTTTATATTTGAAGGACTGAAACAGGGAAATGAAGTGACTTGCTCAGAGTTTCATTACTAGTTAATGAAAGCGTTAAGGCAGTCTTCTAAATTCTAATCCAGTCTTCTAACTCCATGCCACAGTTTTACTTAATGATGTTCCAGGACTTTGCAAGGGATAGTATTTTAAATGAAGCCACCCAGAATAGACAATTAAGTGAGCTCCTTGCATAGCCCCATCCATCACTTTAGATAGTTTGCTTATTTTTTCCCTGTTGTAATCATTTGTGTTTAGATCATAGAATTTTTATTTCAATACCATCTTTTCCTTTGTGAGTTGATTTTTTTTTTTTTAACCTATAGGTTAGACCATGAGATGCTTTTTATCCTTTTAATAACTTCATGATTTAAAAACGATTGTCTTTTCATAAGTATATGGCCCTTGTCTGACCCTGTTTCCCAGCTATTCATAGAGGTCGAGTGGCTTCCCATTACCTCTAGCATCAAATAAAAATTGTTTGTCATTTAAAACCCTTCATAGGGGGGTGCTAGATGGCGCAGTGAATAAGAGCACTGGCCCTGGAGTCAGGAGGACCTGAGTTCAAATCCAGCCTCAGACACTTAACACTTACTAGCCATGTGACCTTGGGCAAGTCACTTAACCCCAATTGCCCTGCCTTCCCCCTCCAAAAAGCAAAACAAACAACAAACAAAAAATCAAAGTTTGGTTCCAGCCTATCTTTCCAGACTGATCCCACATTCTACCTGCAGTCAAGCTGTCCTCCATTCCATGTCTTGCAGGTCACAACTGGAATGCTCTGCCCTCTCACCACTGCCTCCTACAACCCTTAACTTCCTTTAAAACTCCTCTTTTAAGAACCATTTCCTGAGTGAGGCTTTTCTGATTCCCTTTCCCCAGCCTCAAAATTTCTGCTCTCTAGAAATTTCTTTATACATATAAGCCTTCTGCATTTATATCCAGTAAACATAGAAGTTCCGGTACAGGTGAGACTGCCTCACTTTTGTATTTGTATCCTTAGCATCTAGTGTAGTGCCTTGGCCTTAATTAATATCTGTTGATGGTTGCATCTTGAAATCACTACATGGTACCATATAAAGCAGGTATTTAATAAATTATTTCTATAATATGGTGGAAAATTTTTCTTTAATCTTTAGCTCTTCAGAAATTCTTACTTTCTGCCATAACATGCTTTTAAAGTGCCTGTTCAGGTCTTGAGGAATAAATTTTAGCCTAATACTCATCCCTCTTTTCCTGGGACTTACTTAACAGGTTATTGAAGACAATGGTGTTCGAAGAGTTGTCGTGGTTCCCCAGGCACCAGAGTTTCACCCTGGTGGTCATGCAGTGATACACAGACCTCCCCATCCTCCTCTTCCTGGCTTCATTCCTCTTCCAGCTATGATGCCTCCTCCACCTCGTCATATATACTCACCAGTAACAGGAACTGGAGATATGACAACACAGTATATACCACAGTATCATCCTTCACAGGTATATGGAGATCTAGGTAAGTATATACTTGAAAGTTAACAATAATAATAATAATAATAATAATAATAAATAATTTAAAAATCATCCTATTGATAAATACCCATGCCATTTTTTATTATCTTCAATTGGAAATTATTGTGTTATACATAGGACTACCACATCAATCCATTACCAAGTGTATATTGAATATGATATATAAAGCACTTTGTAGCCCTAAAAGGGCTGTCAGCTATCGTAATTATTTTCATTACTTGCTTTTTTTGGAGGGGGGAAGGCAGGGCAATCAGGGTTAAGTGACTTGCCCGAGGTCACATGGCTAGTAAGTGTCAAGTGTCTGAGCTCGGATTTGAACTCGGGTCCTCCTGACTCCAGGGCAGGTGCTCTATTCACTGCGCCACTTAGCTGCCCCAGTTATTTTCATTATCACTAGTACTTTTGAACTCAGCAGTGTGAGGATGCTGACAAAAGCATCTTTCCACCCAAGGAGATACAAAAATGTGACTAATACAGATTAAACATGAAAGTTGACTATGCATATTTGAATTCAAAGGACCTAAGTTCAAATCCCATTTTTGCTACTGCCTGTTTGACCTTGGGCACACAATTTCTTCATGAAAAATGAGAGGATTAGTCTTAAGGACTGCTAGATTGGTCATTTCTACTTCATATAAAGAAATATGCAATTAATTCTAATTCAGCAAAGCATTTAGGCACTGGGAATACCAGGAAGAAATTGAAATTGTTCATTCTTCAAGGAGTTTACATTCTACCAAGTTACTTTCATATTGTTATACTACAGTGAGATTTTCAAAGACGAACACATTTCGAGATATTGTATTCTTGTGTGGTCTTGTTCATTATCCTCAAAAAACATTCCCTTCAGCCTTATCCCATGTCCTCTTTCCTGTCTCCTCTTTACTGCCAGTCTTCTGGAAATAATAGTTGGTACTTGCTGTCTCCACTTCTTTTTAACTTAAGCCTTTTGTCCTTTGAAATATGGCTTCATTCACAGTCACTCTTTTGAAACAGCTGAAGAAAGCCCTTCAAGATTTGTGTGTGTGTGTGTGTGTGTGTGTGTGTGTGTGTGTGTGTGTGTGTGTGTGTGTGTGTGCCAAATCCAGAAACTTTTTGAGTTATTCTGGACTCCTGTATTTTTTATACCAGTGGCCTCCTTTGGGTTCCCTGATAAACAAGGAATTTCTTATCCTACTTCTCTGATTACTTCTCTGTCTTAGGTGCTGGATCCTCTTTCCTGTCCCAGACCCTAAATGTGGGAGCCCCACAAGTCTTTTCTTTCCTTGCACTATTTTCTTATGTACTCTCCCATTTCATTTATCACCTCTTTGTAACCACCAGATCAAAATCTCTAACCCTTACCCCTCCTCGTAACTCCAGACCCACTATTTTATTTACGAGATATTTTCACTTGGGTGTCCCATTGTCACCTCACATTTATCATAGCCAATACTGAACTCAGTTCAAAATCCCCTCCCCCACTTTTTTCTTGTGATTAAGTCATGTTCTCAGTTATCCAGACTTGAACTTTCAGATACATCTTTCTGTTTTTTCTTTCTTACTCCCTACAACCAATCATTTATGAATCCTGTTGATTTTATCTCTTAAATCACTCTTAGAAGTCTTATCTATAATTATGGTTGTGATAATATGATTTTTTTCACGTATCTTTGAGGTATCTGGTACTGGCTTGCTTTTTTCATGCTTTTATAAGCACTTTTAATGTGATTTAAATTTTTGTTATTTCTTGTTTCTAGATTCACTCTCTACTCATGGTAGATCTAACTTTAGAGATGAAAGATCTAGTAAAACTTATGAGCGTTTACAGAAGAAATTAAAAGATCGACAGGGATCACAAAAAGATAAATTGAGTAGCCCACCATCATCACCTCAGAAATGTCCTTCTCCTACTAATGAACATAATGGACTTATTAAAGGACATAATGTGGGTGGCTTAAGCACAGGATCAGCAAAGAATAAATCAGGAAAAGGAAAAGTCTCACAAATGGATACAGAAATAGAAGGTAATTAAAATATCATATTTTCCTATTGCTGTTAAATCTTTTTTCTACCTTTCTCACATTTTGTTTAACCTGTTAACTTTTCTTATGATAAAACCTCATTCTAATAATGTACTTACTTTTGCAGTGGCAAAATAAATTGACATATTAAGAGCCCAGTACTTCAGAGCTTTGAAAATGCATAGTTTCACCTTATTTGCACCATGTTATGAATAGGGAAACTTAACGTGGTCTCTTTCAGATGGCCTATTGCCTGTCTAGGAGAAATTTCCGGGTGAAAAATCAGAAATCATAATTCTGTATTCTCTACTTCAAAGTCCTTTCATACCACTGATCTTGATTTCAGTTCTTATCTTTATCCTGATCTTTATTCTGCCCAAAACAATCTTCTGACTACCCTTATATCTATTTTCATTCCTTACTTTATACTTCGGTATAGTCTACTGCTAATAATTGGAATAATATTTTCTTCCAGCTTTATAAAATCTGCTTTCCTTCCTTCCTCCTGATTTCTCACCCTTAAATTCTCCTTATGTGACCTTTCCCAAACAAGTAGGAGGAAAGTAATGGTTTTCTTTTCCTACCCAGTACTGCTTGTCCTTTTTCAAGGAAATTATGAACACTAATCCCTGTGTATTACTGAACATTGTATAAGTAAAGAATAGATTATAGCTCTCTATTTATGTACACTATGCATTCAAGGACTTTTGACTCCTTTATTTTAGTTAGTTGTTTATAACCTTCTTGGTCTTGAATTATTTCATGATTTGTTATAAAGTTCTTGTTGTAAATATTCTAGATAGATAGTCTCCCTAATATCTGTTTTATTTTTTGTTGTTGTTTTTAGTCATTTACTAATTAATTACAAAATGTAAGAAACTTTGGTGTGGGAGATACAAGATTCAAATGAGATAGACTTCAGTAAATTTAGTTTTAAAATAATAACTGACATTTATATGGAATGACATGCTATATTTCCATCTTGAGAGTAAAAAATTTTATTGAGGATGTATTTTATCAGCACAATCACAAAATCCATAGCAGAAATTATCCATAAAAGTTATACAAAACATGTAAGAACTTCTCCAGCTCCTTATTTCCTGTGGAATAAAATATATCCACTATAACATCTATTTAAAAATCCTCCACAATCTGACTAATTTGCAAATGTCTCCAGGTAATTTTCATCTTTAGCTCTTTGCATGCTATTAATTAAAATTGCACTGGAATATAAGCTGTCCTACACTCTTATCCTATACTAGTGTGTATTTTTTTTTCTTTTTTTTTTAAATTTATTTTTGGCATCCTTTTCTTTTTAAATTTTGAGTTCCAAATTCTCTTTCTTCCTTCCACCCCCTTCCATACCCTGTGAGAGGGCAAGCAATGCAATATTAATTATGCATGTGAAATCATGCAAAACATATTTCTGTATTAGCCGTATTTCAAAATAAAAGAAAAATAATGTGAGGAAATTTTACTTCAGTTTGCCCCTAGAGTTCATCAGTTCTCTCTTTGAAGGCGGATAGCGTTTTTTCATCATGAGTCCTTTGGAACTGTCTCAGATCATTGTATTGATCAGAGTAGCCAAGTCTTTCACAGTTGTTCATCATTATAACATTGCTGTTATTATGCGCAGTGATCTCCTGGTTCTTCTCATTTCATTTTACATCAGTTCATATAGCTCTTGTTATGTTTTTTCTGAAATCCTCCCACCCCCATCATTTCTTTTAGCACAATAGTATTCTGTCACAATCATATGCTACAGCTTATTCAGCCATTTCCCAATTAATTGACAGTACCCCAATTGAGCATCCCCTCAATTTCCAATTCTTTGCCATCACAAAATGAGTTGCTATAAATAATTTTCCTATCTCTTTGGGATACAGATAGTCTGTTTTCAATTGTAAACTCGGACTATGTCAGTTTTACCTTACATAGCATCTGGAAAATGTCATGGGACCATTGAGGCACATAATTCTGTTTGACCATGATGATTTAGAAAGAGAAACTAGTGCCCTTTTTATAAATCTTTTTAAAACTTGTTTTAAATGCTAGTACAAGACAGTAATAGTAATGTCTTTTAACATGCATCATTATATATTAAGGCATTTTCTCAACTCATTTTATCCTTAAATGAGTTTGGGTAAATTGATATTCATGTTCTAATTTGTATTACATTAGCAAATTGCTCAACTAAGTAATTTGGAGCAAGTAAAGGGAAATAAAAATAAACTTCAGGAGAAGTACTAAAATATAACTTCTTTTCCCTTTCCCGCCTCCTCTAGTCCCATGCAATAGTTTAAATTTGATTTTATCTTTTTCCACCATGAAATTGCAGTCCTCTCACATGACGAACCATGAACTCTAAGCCCTCATAATTTTTCTCTTTATCAGTTCCAGCCTTACTAGTTTTGTAGTCTTCTGGGAAACTGTAAGAGAAACTGAGTAGTCCACTGCTTAAGTTTCCAGAAATATCAATGAATGCTCTTAATTCTAATGAAATAAAATGCACTTATCTTTTTAGAAAGATACGGTTAAAGCTCACCATGGCCACAGAATTTGAATTGAGATATTCCTGACTTTGAGTGAGTACTCCTCCATCTACTACCTCAGAGCCAGAAGTAACTGAAATCAAGTCCTGCCTATAACTCATACTGGCTGTGTAATCCCTAGACAACTCATGAGAGCTCTGAGATTCCTAAGCTTCAGTGAAGGTGCCAGCCTGCCCTGGTAGAGAGGGAATTTACTGTACTAATGAAGTCAGAAATCCAGTCCTTGAGCATGTGATTAAAACATGACATACAACAGGCCTCCTACTAGCTTCTGAGTAAATTAGGGACTTGAATTTTGTAAGTACAGTCTTCTGTAGGCTCTGATATATATATGTAACATTTCATTATCTAATTTGATTGCCAACATTTTCTCCTTTTATTTTTGAGAACTCATTTTTTACTTTTTGGTCATAAAAAATGAATGACTTTTAAAGTTTTTGATTTTGTTTACTACTTCAAACATAACATTGGAAGAGATATTTAAGCAAAAGAATGCTGGCAGCAAGCTGTTAAAGTGGAAATTCAGGAGAAATAGCTTGAATTTATAAATTTTGGGTATTAGTTGCAGTATTTTAAAAAGTCACATTAATATTTGTGCAATTTCTTTAAAATATTTTTCAATTTTTATTTACTTTTTTAAAGAAAAGGATGAAGAAACAAAAGCACTTGAAGCCCTTCTTTCTAGCATTACCAAACCAGTGGTGAGTACCTGAGATACTTAGTTCATTTTTGAAGATTTTACCTTTCTATACATAAAACTGGTAATAATTGTTATGCATAGAGTGTATGCAGATTGTGGGGTTTCTGTTCATATATTATCTTTAAAATAGCTATTAAAGATGTGTGGGTCTATAGACAGTACTGTTAAAGAAATTCAGAAACTTATTTTAGAATTAATTCTAGACTAATTAAAAAATAAACATTGCAATTATATATTTACATGTATTAGTTAATATTTATTAAGTACGTGCTACATGCCAGACACAGTGCCAAGAACTGAGGATACAAAGAAAAAGACAATCCCTGCCCTTGAGGAAGGAGCTCACGGTCTAGTAAGAGAGACAGCTAAAGTAAACAAGTACATACAGACAGTCTCTGTGCTCTAGTGGCTCTTTATCATTTCCAGGATCAAACATAAATATTCTGACATTCAAAGTTCTTCATACACTAGTCCCCCTCCCAAGGATGAATTGGAGGAAGTTTCTGAGGGAAGGCACTAACTTTAAGGACAAGTGGGAAAGGCTTCTTGAATAAAGAAGGATTTTAGCTTGAGACTTAAAGGAAACCAAGAGGCAAAAATTAGGAGGGGAAAGCATTCTAGGCATGGGGGACAGCCAGAGATGGAGGATTTTGTTTGAGAAGCATTCAGGAAGCTGGTATCACTGGATTAAAGAGAACAGGCAAGGGCTGGGGGGACTTGAGAAAGTGGAGGGGGATATAAGGCAGGGAAAGGGGCACTGGTTTATGAAGAGCTTTGAATCGCAGCTTATTTCATTTTTGATCCTGGAAATGATATGGCAGGAAACTACTGGAATTTATTGAGTTGGAGAGGTGACACAGTCAAATCTTCGATTTTGGAAAATCACTTTGGCAACTGAATGGAAGGTGAACTGGAGTGGGGACAGACTTGTGACTGGTAGACCTACCAGCAGGCTATTGCAGTAGTCTAAATGTGAGGAAGACAGCCTACACCAGGGTACCAGCAATATTAGAGGAGAGAATAGAGTTCTGAAAAACACTAAATGGTATCCAGTTTGTCCTGCAAGTCATATTTTCAAGAGTCTGGGTAAACAAACTTGAACAAAGCTTTAAAAAAAAATGTTTGTCACTTAGCTAATAAATATGTAGATGAAGCTTTTTAAGGAAGTTTTCGTGTATATTTAAGTGGTAGCTTTCAGACATTTAATAGATACTGTATAGCTGCTCTGATCATTAATTTGATAAATTTGTCTTGAAAGTGCAAAGTACTTTGAAATTTTCTTACACATATAAAATGTAAAATGTTTACAAAGTAAACTCATTAATGCTCACCCCCCCAAAAAAAGCTTTCAAACCCACAGACATATGAGGAAAAATATATTCTGGTTTGCACTAAACCAGAATTCACATGATTAAAAAGTGTTGTGCACTAAAGTTTTATGCCCTTTACTTTGTGCCAAAAACAAATGAGAGAAGTCTCTTAGCAAAAAAATCATTTGGAGACCATTAAAAATAACTGAAAATGGAAAGTATATAAAGAGAAAAAATTATAATCCTGCTGTTAAAATAGGCTATGTATAGTGAAAAAAAGATTAATTCCTGACTTTAGGACCCTAGCTCCTATTATATGACCAGTTTGCCTTCAGTTATGCCTAGTTTTAAAAAAACCTGAAAAAGCTCACTTTGCCCACTAAGACACAATGGCCCTGCTTTTTCCAATGTGTCCAAAGACTGGGTTTGAATATACTAGTTTTCAATCACATTAAGTCATTTTATTTTTAAAACTTATTTAGGGGCCTCTGAATATAGCATGTATATTTCTGCAAATTAGCATACGAATTTAAAAGAATACTACCAGTCTCTATTTTTATCTGTTTACTTGAAAAGGAATCTGATGGCTTTAGCAGCATTAGTGTTTGAATGAAATTTTGCAATTTCATATATGCATAACAGCTACCAAGTATCTATAACTAACAATAAAGGATCTTAGACCAGCAAAAATAGTTATTGGACTTGGATCTTGGATCTGTCACTTACTACTTTGGGAACATTGGACCTCAATTTCCCTGGACATAAATGAGAGAGTTAAATTATGTGATGTCTAAGGGCCTATCCAGTTCTAAATTTATGATCCTCTGATAAGAATCATTAATACTTGCCCTTATTTTTGAAACAAATATTTTTAATTTCTAATTTCCATCCATTAAAGGTAAAGCTTGAAATATGCATAGAAAAAAGACTCCATTGTATTTCAAGACATTTATCCTAACATATCCTATATACATAGTAAGTCTTTAATAACATATTTGTTGAATTTAAATGACTAGAATGAGTGGCCATGGGTTTTTTTTCCCCACAAGGTGACAGTCCTGTATTTTTTGCCATCAGAATAAGTTGCAGATGTTTTACCAACACACAAAATTAAGCCCATCTAAAATTTTCTTTCTTCACATGCTCCCAATTCATCCTTCCCAAGAACTCATTCTTTCCCTATCTGTTACAGTTGCCAGCATCTCTATTCCTCTGGTTCCCTCAAACTTAACAATTACAAAGTTTATTGTCCGTTCCTTTCTCTCTTTTTCCCTCTCCTCTCCTCCGTTAGAATATATAATCTCTATATCCATACTGTTAGCATGTTCTGTTTTTGGACTTATTTCTCAAATTTATTCCTTATTACCCATTTCCTATATTGATATCCCATTTTGAGTCTTTCTCCTAAGCGGAATAAACAAAATACAGATAATTATGTTCTGAACTTGAGAATTTTTTTTTAAAAACAGAAAATTTTACTACTTGGGGAGGGGAGGCAGGGGTCTGCTTAATTCCATGGCATCAGTAGTGCTGGTAACTTTGAATAGCCCTAAATGTTCTCAGACTTGGCATACCCTCTCTGACCTATCACCAGTATTCATGCCCAATTGAAAATGGGCATATTTCTCCAGATGAATTACTGTATGTAAACATGTATTAATATTCATATGTTTATTTGTATCATATATAATGTTTGCTTTTGTATGTTTAATTCTATCTTCCCATCAAATTACAAGCTTTTTATATGTGTGTATTAGAGTAGGGAGTCATGCCTATTCTCAGCTTCTTTTGTAATTCTTCACAGCACATTTAAACAGTTACATTTCAGCCACTATATATATGTTTTAAAGAATTTCTAAATGTCATATTTTAACAGGTATCAGACATACAGGCAAGAACAGTAGTACTTACGTGGTCACCTCCTTCCAGCAACATTAATGGGGAAGCAGAGGAAAATAATGTGCCAGAGCTCTATGGTTATGAAATCCTAGTTTCAAATACTGGAAAGGATGGGAAATATAAAAGTGTTTATGCGTAGGTATTTTTCATTTTTATTTTTCTCCCTCCTATTACATAAAGTAATTGTTATCTCTAACTTGGTTAGATGAGCCACATGGCATAATGGATAAAGGCTTTGGAGTCAGGAACACCTAGTTTCAAGTCATGCCTTTGACACATGGTAGCTGTGTGACCATGGGCAAGTCATTTAACTCGTCCTTCAAACAACTTTCTAAAGTTCTAAATCACAAACAAGCAACCAAACTACAATGGTAGAAACAATTTATGCATTGGTACTTCTCCTCTCACTGGTGAGTAGAGAGCTCTCAAGTGTAAAACGTTTTTGAGAGTCTTCTTCCATTGACTTGATCTGTGAAAAAAAATTGATTATAAGTCTGATGGTCCACATTTATCCATAAATGTAGTTCTTTTACCTCATCTGGGTATTATGCTTGTGATCAGATTTTGAAAACATACTGTGGTTCTAAATGCCAAGTTTGAATGTGTATAGCTATCAACTGGCCATAGTTATACTCTCCCTATAATGGGAGATTATTATGGATAATTCAGTATAATAAATGCTTTTTTTCCAGACTTTGTTCATATACTAGTTAGTCTCTTAGTGGTTAATTATATGTTACATTACAAGTACAAAGAAAGACATTAAGAGCTGAATAACTAGGCCTGCACCATAAAGAAATAATTGGGTAAAAAGAAGAAAAGCGAAGCTTAATAAAGCATCAGTCACCTAGGCCCTAGAGTAATCTTACAGAATACCTGGTCCCCACTCTGCCCTGACACCTGCTTGTTAGCTAACAATTTTTTTAAGGCAGCCCATAATATACACCAGCTCTTTTCAGATAAAATAAAGATTCTTGCTATTCTGTTACTAATGACTTCTATTCAGATGTTTTACGATATTCTTATCTGTATCTGCACTGCAGAAAGGACGTTAGGTCCAAACTCCACCCCAACCCTGCTAAGCTTTCTTCCTGGCATACTACTCTAAGTCTAATTTTTTATCATGGCACTTCCTTATAAGTAGTTTTTTCCTTGTAAATCTAGTTTTATCTGGATCCGTTTTGTATTTGTTGAATGATGGAAGTTGCTTGTCTGTCTACACTAGCTTCTGTCACTACTAAATGGCTGCAGCAGAAAGGAAGAACACAGAAAGCAGAAGAGAGGAGAAACTGGGGAAGATGAAAGGGAAGAAAATGAAATGAAGAATGGAAATAAAAAATGGATAATAGACCAGCTAAGAGGCAGTATGGCATAGGAATTAATTAGAAAGCCAGCCTCAAAATCAAGAAGACCGGGGGTTTATTTTCTGCCTCTGACACATACTAGTTACTGATTGTGTGCCCTGGAGAAAACAGTCATCTCTCATGGCTATAACCTGTATGGGTCAAGGGAGCTTCCTCACCAGGGAGTTTCCTATACCATTGAAATCAGAGGTCTAATCCTTATCCCTAATAGGCTAAATATCCAGCCATCCACACCTATAGCATCTCCATGGGTTAGAAATGTTTTGATACAACCACAGTAGAGAAATCTCCCACTGATTTGGGGGTGGGGGTGGAGAGGAACCCATTGTCATGGAGAGGTTTTCTTTATTTAGTAATTCATAGGCTTATAGAGCTTAGAGCTAGAGAAGACCTTGGAAGTCATATTGACCAGCAACCTTACCTCACAAGTGAGAAAACTGCTGCCCACAGAAACCAGCTTCTCCATGGTCACAGAAGAGTATTTGAAATCCCTTCCTCTGACTTCATATCCAGTGTTCTTTCCATTAGACCACGAGTTCCATTTTTTTCTTATGAAACGAGGTACACTGATTTGAAGCAGAGAAAGTCTGGATTTTGGAACATTCTGAAAGCTTTATTATATTCAAGCATTTCAGTAACATGAAAAATTGGCCAACAAAATTTGCAAATTTTGCTATATTTGTCATAATAAATGTTATTTGTAAGTAATGCTTTATCATTTTTCTTGAGTAAGCTTAACATCCCATGTCCTTTGTACTAGTCTAGCAAAATGAATCTTTGTGAAGTCCTGTCTTTGGAGTATATAGATACATTTCAGCCCAGCTCATATCCTAATTATCTAAATTCTAAATCAGGCACAAAGATTTACTTACATGTACTAGAGTCAGAAGAATATTTTTCTATATAGGTACTTTAAAAAACCTAAAAAATGTAATGTAATTGTTCTGGTAAGTATTAATTTATCACAGAGTGATATGCCATTCAGTATAAAAGTAATGGTAAATCTTTTTTTCCCAGTGGAGAAGAAACAAGTGTCACTGTAAACGACCTCAAACCAGCAACAGATTATCATGCAAAGTGAGTAATTCCAGTTATTTTTTTTCTTCTAGCATAGCAAATGACATTTATAAAAATACAACTCCCAAAAAGGAACCATTTTGTATGTATTCATTTTGTTGGGAAAACATGACTGAAATGGAATGTAGGTTTCTGTCAGTAGCACTTAACCTTAAAAAGTCTTTTTACTTCAGTATTCTAATAATGTGCAAAGCACTTTATAGGACACATCACATCAGTTAATGTGGAATCTGCCCAGCTTACTCACAATTTAGTAATTATGGGAAGAATTAATTATCGCTTGACATTTGTACAAAACTGACTCTTGAACAAACATGTTTTACATATTATGCTTGTGATCAGATTTGTGATCAGATATGTTAAGGGGAATGCTGTTAGCAGAAGAATCCAGAGATTCCTCTAAGTAAATTATTTATTTTGCTACTTTAGAATACAAGCAGAATGTAATTCCATAAAGGGAAACCCTTCAGAAGCTGAAAGTTTTACCACTCTGAGCTGTGAACCAGATATACCCAATCCACCAAGAATTGCCAACCGAACCAAAAACTCACTTACATTGCAATGGAAGGTAAGTACATTCTAAAACATTTTTAGATGGAATATTGAATGTTTTGTCCAAAGAACTGAATTCTAATTGCTTGCTGAAGAAATAAAATATAAAAATAATCATGTTTTTCTAGTTAGCAATACATATATGCATATCTTCTTCATGAAATATGTTCTTCATATTTCTCTACAGTGCTGCTCAAGTTTTTGTTAAATGCATGAAGGTGAGACAGAAAACTAAGGCATTACCAGTAGTTGTCTATAAGTGTACTAGGCAGAAAAAAAAGACTGGAAATCCTTTCTATTATCTGTGAAAACTGCTTAATTTATAAAAACCAAAAGGCAATATGTTTTTTTCAGTTGCAAATTATTTTTTCAGCCTCACAGAATCCTAGATCTAGATCTGGAAGAGACTTCAGAAACCACTCTGTCCAACCCACTTGTCTTATAGATAAGAAAACTGAATCCAAGAGCACCTTAGTGACTTCCCCTGAGTCTCACAGGTAGCAGAAAGGGAATTTAAGATTTTAATTTGGGTCCTCTGATTTGAAATTCAGCGCTCTTTCCATAGTACTGTGCTGTATGTGGCCTAGATGCATGCTGCAGCTAGAGCTTTTGTTTTGATCACTTTTGAAAAATTAGACATTCCTAAAAGAGAATTGTAGAAAATAGACATTTCTAGGCTTATCATAGCCCTGTGCTAACTGATTAAAGATGTCTTTCTTCTCTGTATGTTTCAAAAACATTGTCATCCAAACACTGATTCCTACGAAAGTATCTTGAAGGTATTTGATGGTATTTATGACCTGATTGATTGGACTTGATTTTTTGAGGGGTCTACCTAACATAGTTTCCATTTGTGCCATATTTTATGATTTAAATGCATGATATAAATTATCTCATTTGATTCCCATAAATAACACTCCCATTATGAGGTAAGTAGTACTTGTATTATCTCCCAGGTCGTGGATAAAGAAACCAAAATTAAGATTATATGTTGAATGAATACATCTGTTAACTTAAAATTCTCAAGGTATCCATATTTGCTTAGAGCTAATGGACCTTTTCTCTTCCCCCTGATTCTACTGATAGTTGGTGAGGTATTTCTATGTACAGATTATGTGAATGTGCTTGTGTGCATACAGAGGTTTCTTAAAGTGTTACCATGAAGCAAGGAGCTTCTTTGCTTGTTTAGTTAAGAACCTAGAATCACTTAATTTAACATTATTTTTAACCAGTGTGGTCAGAGAGTAGAGTATTGTATTCCATGAACTTTTCCAATTAATCAAAAGCTGAAATTATGTCTGGAGGCAGTATGTTGTAGAGTAAAGAAAGTCAGCATCCTGAGTCATAGTCCAGGTCTTTCTACCTTTCTGGGCCTTACTTTCCCCATTTGGAAAGTGAGTGATTAAATTAAATGATCTTGAGCATCCCTTCCAACTCTAATATTCTGTGATTTGAAAGATTTAACATGAACATTATCTTTAACATCAGTCTTGTAAAAAGCCCACGAGAAGGAGGAAGATCTTATTTTTTCTAACTTTTTTCTAAGCTGTGTTACAGGAAGTAGTCATGTATCCAGCAGCTAAGGCCAACCAATACACAGTCAAGAACACAGAAATAAGCAAGCATAGCAGTTCTCTGAGCAGCCAGAACAGTTGTCACACCCTTTGTTCAGTAAATTCCAGTTCACAGAAGAATCTCCTCAGTCCTGTTCAGGTGTTTTAACTTTTATTTTGGATGTCTCTTCAGGGAGCTTGTTTATCTGATTTCCTAACTCACCAAAGATGAAAAGCAGCAAGTTAGATGGTCTGACTTGTACAGAAACTGCTAGAAGTAGACATCATAAAAGCCTGACAAGGGAGATGGGACAAATTATAAAAGACAAACACAAATTCAAAAATGAATAGAAGTTTCAAATCATTTAGTATAGGAACAAGCGTATTTCAGTAGCCCAAAATGGCATATAAAGTAATAAGCCAACAATTATATAATAAAAGGTTCGCAGAGTGCTTTCTACTGATTGGCCTCATTTGATTCTTTCAGTGACCGTGTGAGATGGGGACTAACCTTCTCATTAACTTCATTTTACAGATGAGGAAGCTGAGAATTGGAGAAGTTAAGGGTGAAGTTAAGTGCTTTTCAACCCAAGGGTAGAAAGCAGTAGGATTCAAACCCAGGTCTTGCCAGACTTTGTCTTCACAGTTCTTTCTACCATACTGTGTTGCTTTTCTCATATCACCGTAGCCTAGCAACATGTTATATAGTCATTAGCGATTTATAATGGTAGACCTTAGACAGCAAGAATAAGTTCAATTTTGTTCAATATCCAGAGTAGTAGAAGTCACAGTAACCTATTTTAGAAAGGTTTCCATTAAAATAAGTTTTTTTAAAAAATCATAATAGGTATGAGGTGCATGTATATTATGTATGAATAGCTTATAGCTTTTTCTCAGTATTGCCCGAAAAATGAGGTATTGAGTTATGGATGGATATATGTGCATGCGTGCACACGCATGTGCACACACACACACACACTCACACACTCACACACACTCCTTTTCAGCAGAGAATGCTTAGCATGCCGCAATGTTTTCTTGGTAACTTACTTTTTAAGCATTCATTATTGAACTGAGCTATAATAAAGATCACAGTTTGATGTCTGCTTTTTTAGTTTTTCCTGGCTCGTCTTCTGTGAGGCATCAGCTGTCACTCCTGGCTGCTTTCATGGTACCTAGCCCAGTGAGTTTGCTACTTCTAATCTGCTTTGGTCTGGGAAGTCAGATAACCAAACTTGTGAGGATTTGATATTAAGTGAAAGGAAATCAGTTTTTAGTGCTGTAAAGTATATGATTCTATATTGAAGCTTTTTTATTTTTCTTTTAATTTTTTAGCACTCATTTTTATATTTTGAGTTCCAAATTCTTTCCCTCTCTACAACTCCTCCTTCATCCATTGAGAAATCAAGGAATTTTGATCTATATATATATTATACATGGGGAGTCATGCAGAACATATTTCCATATTAGCCATTTTGCCCCCAAAAAAATAAAGTTTAAAAAGTATGCTTCAGTCTGCATTCAGAGTTCATTAATTCTCTGGAGGTAGATAGCATTTATCACCATGAGTCCTTTGAAATTGTCTCGGATCATTGTCATGATCAGCGTAGTGAAGTCTTTCACAGTCAGTCATCCTTAACAGTGTTGCTGTTGCTGTATGCAGTGTTCTCCTGGTTCTGCTTACTTCACTTTATATTAGTCCATGTAAGTTCAGGTTTTTCTGCTAATCATATCTTATAGCACAATAGTATCCCATCACATTCATATACCACAGCTTATTCAGCCATTCTCCACATGATAGGTGTCCCCTCAATTTCCAATTCTTTGCCACTACAAAAAGAGCTGTTATAAGTATTTTTGTATGTAGAGAGTCTAATTGGTTTCCCTTTGTCCTATATCTTTCTTCTATCATCCATCTTCCTCACAGCTGTATAATTGATATTTCTTTCTAAGACACAGTTCTGTCCCTGTAATTCCTTAAAAAACAAAAAAACAAAAAAAAAAAGCTTCTGTAGTTTCCCATTGTCCCTAGGATAAAATAAAAACTTCCCTGCCATTTAACACTTTTCATCATCTCACTGGATTGATTACAAGGTATTCTCCTGCACATATTATAACCAAACTGACTTACTTGCTCTTCCCTATATACAATATTACATCTCCGACCTCCATGCCTTTGCTTCCAAACCTTGTTAATAATAACTAACCTTTATATAGTACTTTAAAGTTTGTCTAGCACAGGCCTGTATTATCTCCTTTGATGCTCACAATAACCCTGGGAGGTAAATAGATGAGGAAATGGAGGCTGAAAAAGATTAAGAGACTTTGCCAAGGTCACACAGCTAGTAAGTAGCTAAGGCATATTATAACTCAAGTCCTAACTCTTAAGCCCAGTGCTCTAACCATTAAGCTGTGTAGCTGTCTCTTCTTAAAAAATATCTCAATGACTACTTTGTATTTCTTTGTTCTCTGTACATTTTCTATCAGTAAAGGTCACATAAAGTGACATAAAGTCTTTAAATTAAGTTCTGCACCATAAATTTCTGTCAAGGTTCTGATTTGTAATTCTTCTGTATTTTAGGCACCTTGTGACAATGGTTCTAAAATCCAAAGTTACCTTTTAGAATGGGATGAGGTAAGTCAGTTAATACTAATTATATTTTTATTTCCTCAGAGTGATCAGGATTGTGTTCATACTAAAGCAGATATTGAAATCCCATGTTGTTAAAGCTCATGATATTGGGAACTCAAGCCTCCTATGAATAGTACCATATAATGAAGTCTCATATTTATATTATTGCAGATTACTTTTCAAAATAATATGTACCCTCTGAAAAGCCTGTTGAACTTTTTATGCAGTGTTTGGTGGGAGATCAATCTGTACAAAACCATGATTGCCTAAAACTCGCAATTCCCTCTGTGCTAACTTGGTTGCTAAAGCTACTCTCACCACTGTAGCTAGCATACTTCTCTTGTAGTGTGGCCTTTCTTTGTCTTGCAAAAAAGAAAGCATCTTTAATCCTAGTTTGGCAGAAGAGTCTAGAAGCAAGAACAGCAAAAACATTGTCTAGGAATTGCCAAATACAAAGCATAGTAGATTCGGATGCAGAGAAGAACTTTAATTAAAGCTGCAGAGGTAAGAATGGGGCTGCAGGGTAGATTATCTCAGGCATATCAGCTCATTTAGGTAGTTTTGATTTTCACTTTCACAGTAGTAATAGCCAGCCAGATCCCAGACCCCTGCAACTCCTCTGTTTCTCATTGTTTCCTGTTCTTAGTTAGGTCACTTCACATGGCAAAGCTCAGACTCACTGCTTCCAGCTTTCTTTGCAAAGCTGCAAACTGCTCAGCTCCCTGGTGAGAAGATTGCATTGAAGTAGAGACCAAGGCCAGGCCAGACATGGCCCTTTCTTTACATGTTAACCTGTATTTTACTACTTTTCCCCTCCACTTTATGCCTATGAAAGCATAAAAATTTCTCTATTTATACATCTGAAAATAGTAATTTTGTTTGCTAGCAATAATATAATTTGTACTTTGTTGTAGTAGTATTTTATTTACATAATGAAACTAAGTTTATTGATCTCTAAGTTAGGAATAGCTTCATAATGACTTTACTACCACCATTTGGTATCTAAAATGTTGCTGCACTTGAAAACTCAAAAGATCTAGGGGGGCACAGTGTATACATGTATGCTTATTTGCAATTTTTTTCCCCTCTTTCCTTTATTAGTGTATTTTCTGTAACTTAATTCTTCTTTCTTTTACTTGCATGATTTTGTATGTTTTCACATTTCTTTCTAGACTGTGTATCTATAAGTTTAATGGCATAATAATTTTCTTTTGGGACATTGGCATACCACAGTTTGTTCAGCTATTTCCCAGGCATGGAATATAATAGATTGCCTCCAGTTTGTTAGCAATAGGAATATTCAGTTAGTCAGTCAGTAAGCATTTATTAAGTAACTCCTGTGTGCCAGGCACCTTGCTTGGTGCTAGGGATACAAAGAAAGGCAACAGATATCATTGCCCTTGAGAGGAACTGAAAATTAATGGGGGAGATAACAAGCTCTATAAAGGACAAATAGGAAATAATCAACAAAGGGAAGACAATTAAGTGGAGTTGGAAGAGGCTTCTTGGAGAAGGTGACATTTTAGATGGAGCTTGAAGGAAGATAGGCATGGGTAGTGATGAGGAGGGAAAACATGGGAGACAGCAAGTAGAAATGCCTGGAGCCAAGAGATAGCTGGGAACCATCTTTGGTGTATGAAACTCCAGGGTACTTCTTCCAGTACAGATTGGCACTTTCTGTGACACTTCTCATCAGTTTCCTAGAACCGCTGAGAGGTCATGTGACTGGCCCCAGTCTCAGAACCAGTATGGTCAGAGGTGGGACTTGAATCACTAAGTCTTGCTAGCTCTCTCTATTACGATGCCACACTCCTTTTCAGATCCAGTTTGTTGCTATTAGGAATAAAGTTGCTTTGACTATTTTTGTACAGGTAAGTTCCTCTGCCTTTGTTCCCTTCTTCCTTAACTGTGGGATAATTATATGTCTGCCAAAACAATTCAGTGGTCCAGCTCACACTAAGTAGATCCATTGATGACACTCAGAGTTATTTTCCTAATTTATAGCACTTGAGAAAAAAAAATTTAATCATCTCAAAGAACTTTGCCAGTTTTTTTAAATTTAGGAAAATTTTACATCTCTCTGCTTATTTAAGGAAAATACCAAATTTTCATTATCGCTCCACTAATTTTGGGAAGATTGTGAAACCTACCTTTTCAACTTTATTTGACTTTACTGCTTAGTAAGAATTATATGAATTTTTTGGATATGACACATTAATGAATTCATCAGTATTCTTGGAATGGTAACTGATGTTTATATAGCACTTGAAGATTTACAAAATGCTTGACAGATGTGATTTTATTTGTGCCTACTACCAAGAATTCTATGAAGTAGGAATTACAGTCAGAATTATCCCCATTTTAGAGATGAGGAAACTGGGGCTTCAGAGTAATTGTGATATACCCATCATCTCACAGCTCCTAAGTGTCCATTGGGATTTAAATCTAAGTCTTCCTATCTTCCCCAATGTTCTCTCTGCTCTGCCTTCTGCTTCCCAAAAGGTCATCTACACCACTGACAAGCTCTTACTGACACCAAGTCTTGCTGAAGACTCTTAATTGCAGTCATTTTCTATAGCATGTAGCATTTTTGTAGAACACTTTAAGGAATTTCTTAGTGTATTCTGCTCCTTTCCTGATAATACATATAGCTCTTCTACCCCACTAACACTAGAAAGATTGGAATTTAAGAAGGCCTCAGAGGGTCAAGATGCATCAGTTAACAAGAGTACATTTTTTATCTGTAAGGTAAAGAAAATAGAGATGGGATAAAAGTTATTTCAAAATAAAATTATAGCATGTTTTGTCTTTTAACATACCTCGTCTCTAGTAGTAAATGGTTCTTAGCTCTTATAAATATAGCATTGTAAGGTTTGCAAAGTGCCCTACATATGTTATCTCACTTGCTCCATGCAACCAACCTGCTCTAAGTGCTATGAGGATCCCCACTTTGCAAAAGAAGAAACTGAGGCCTACAGGGTAAGTGACTTGCCCAAGGTTACAGGTTTAGTATCTGAAGCTGGATTTTAACTCAGCTGGAAGGAGTAGCCTGAGGGAAATGAAGCCATTTGAATGGCCCATTCAATCCAGTAACTATACTTTCAAAAGACAAAGGAAGTTGGCATTTGTTGACTTGAAGTCTGACTTAAAAAGTGCTGAATATTTCTAACTAATAGAAAAATACACCCATTGATATAAATATAAGGTTGAAAGCTTTAAAGTGACCCTTAATCTAAATCTGATAGATGAGAAGGGAAGTTTAAGGTGTCATAATTTTTCTTTTTATAGTGTTGGACTTAAGTAAGTTAAAATGTACTTTTAAAATTTGTATCACAAACCTTAAAGCTACTTTACTAGCTCCACAAAGGTATGCATGTGTTTAGATAGAGTAATAATTTCTTTTCATTAGGACACTGTTTGGGAAGAAAAATATCCGTCATCCTTAATTTAGTGAAAAGAAATTAACACAGAGATCTCTTAGGATAAGAACAGGACTTTATTCTCTTCCCTGGGAGAAGAGGGCGGTCTTCCCCATGACTCATCATGGAGAAGAGGCCAGTTACAAAAGATAGTGCTGGAATTTATAACCTAACTTAGTCAAGACCCCTGTTCCCCGATTGTTTCCCCTCTCATTGGTGGAGAGGCACACTTCACCAAATACTTCCCCAACTGGGACCACAAGGAAAGATAAGGGGAGGGTCCCACCAAGGCAGGAAAACAGACAAAAGAAGATAAAAGTGATTGACAGGAGCAATTTGAAAAGTTAACCAC
>CM053588.1:89234912-89270940 GCA_028646515.1 Pseudochirops corinnae | reverse complement strand
AGCACTTTAATATGTAACTGGATAGTGCCATAATTTTCCCCCAAAATAATATATAAACCTTCATTACTTTTGGGCTATCAGATAATGAACTTTTCAAGTACTGTTTGTCTTTGATATTTTTAGCTCGTGTGTGTCTTTAACAAAAACACATTTGATGTATACTATCTTGTTTGTTACCCAGTAGACTTTCAATGACATTGGTGTTGATTTGTATTTTTGTAACAATGTACAAAATGTAAAATTCATGCTTTCCTTTTAGGGGAAAGGAAATGGAGAATTTTGTCAGTGTTACTTTGGCCAACAGAAACAGTTCAGGATTACTAAATTATCACCAGCAATGGGTTGCAAGTTTAGACTAGCAGCCAAAAATGACAAGGGCACAAGGTAAGTCATATTATATGAACTATTACAAGAATTACATTTCAATTTTCCACAGTACTAATTATCTGGAGCAAATCTTGCTTTCAGAGTTTTCGTAATGTGGAAAGGCATTCTTTTATGACTCCTGCTGGGGTAGAGTAAACAAAAGTATGTTTGCCAATAAAGTACTTATGCTTAATTAAGGTTTCTTTCTTAGCCCCCAAATTATGACCTTTCACCAAACTTCTAATGATATCTTTCCAATTCAGATAGGCTAGTCCTTTGTTGCCAGTCCAGTATTTGAGGCCCTCCTAGTCTGACTTAGAACCTGGTAAAGCTAATAACCCTTATTTGACATAGTCTTAAGGACCCAGGGTTGCTTCCATACCCAGTGAGGCATTAGAATAAAACTTTAATAGAGGTCCCAAAGTAACATTGAAATGAATTTTAGATCATCCATCTAAATAGATGATCTAAATTGATCTAAATCCTGATTAGTGGAAATTATTGAGCGTTAACTTATGACTGTAGTGACTGAGAAATGATTTTTCATACAATATATAGATAAGTAAAGGACTTTGAAAATAGCAAAATTTCATAAAAAGAGGAGGTGATGTCACTATGTCTGCAGCTATCCCAGAGATTCTATACAAGATCTTTAAAATATCTTTTAGGATCATGCTAAAACAAGATGAATATATGTATGTGTGTGACTGCATATATACATGTGTACATATGTTTATGTCTGCACGCATACCAAATATAAGGTAACTAGGATTGTGTAGGGATAGCACCTGGGATGACACAGATGAGCTTGGTAGTGGTGGTTGTAATAAGTGATTCCAGGATGCAGCGATGAGAAGGGGAGTGCATTCCATGCATGGAAGACAGTCAGCACAAAAGTAAGACAGAGCTGGGAGGTAGAATGATGTGTATGAACAGCATGAATAAAAGGATATTATAAGGGTTTTACATTTAGCAGAAGGTCACTGTCAAATCTGAGGAATTATTACCATTACAATCATAATCTGTTATTGTGAACTAATTCTTAAGGTGTTTAGGAATGTTTCTAGTTCCTTCTATTAAATACGAATATTTTTTGTCTGTAACAGTGGCTTTAGTGAGGAGGTCTTATATCACACCTCGGGCAGTGCCCCTTCCATGCCAGCAAGTCCTACACTTGTTAAAGCTGGAGTTACTTGGTTATCCTTACAGTGGAGTAAGCCCTCAGGAACACCATCAGATGAAGGAATCTCATATATTTTAGAGATGGAAGAAGAGACATCAGTAAGTGTTAATGTATACTTTGAAGATTTAAATGAGATATTTGTAAAAGATTGCCTACTCCTACATTAAAGATAAGGAGCTCCCTCATGAAACTAATAGGTCAGATTGAGAAGTGACTTCACAGTAAGGTCTTAATTCCATTAGACTAGCTGTGACTGAACTGCTGTTAGATTTGCAGTCACTTTGGAAAGGCAATTTTGCTTCTGAATCTTCAGTGGCCCTAACCCTAAATTGACTATCCATCTATCAAAACACAGTTTGTAGCTAGCTACAAAAAAGTTGAACATTTTTCTATGTTTTATTAAATTTTATAAACATCCAGTTTAGACCTGGGTTATATTCAATACTAAAGAAGATTTGATTTGCTTCTAATTCCATGTTTACAGTGGAAATAGGAAACAATAAACTTCAGTAGTATTTCCACTACTAGTAGATCTGTGATCCCATTGTCAGTTATCTTTAGTTATCTTTCTGTTATTAAAGATTTCAGCCTATCCATGCTGTCACATATGTTTGTCCATATTCTCTCTTATATATTCCCTAGAGGATTTTCCCATCATTCTTGATGACTTCCCCTAGGTCTTTCTACATTTCATAGTTAGTTCTACAATGAAGAACCTGTCTTTTACAAACTCTTATTTTCACCTGCCTTTCTGACACCATATTCCTTGGTGATATCCTTTCTTGTTTAGGCACTACATTCAGCAATAGTGAAACCAATCTTATGAACATGCTCCCTCCATTGGTTCATATCACAACCTATCCAAGTCTTCTTTTCTTTGACAACTTTTGTCTCTTTTTTCCCTTTCATTCCCCACTGGCGCATCTGATTTGCTGAGCGCCCTTTCTGTGGTCTCTTGATGTTATGTGGGCACCATTGTATGAATTGTATCCAGTTGACAGATATAAGCTAGCCATCAATGAACCATTACTCTTGCTTTGTGAATGATCACCCTCATTTTCCAGTCATTTATCTTTTGGTTAAAATCTTTCATATCACTTCTTAAACATAATTTGTCAGTGTTGCAGTAACCTGCTTATGTCCACCATAAGTTTCTTCATTATTATTTTGATGACTCTCAATTTTTATTCTTAAGATTCTATGATATTCTAAGATTTGTAATCACATAGCATCATTGTAGATATAAAAGAAAAAAATAAGAAAAGGGTTTTTTGTTTTTGTTTTAGGGAAGAGCTTGGGTTTATTGAAAACCCAAAGCTTCCCAAATGCAATCCAGCCCACTTTCTTACTCCTTTTTAATTCTTGGTACAGTTGATTGGCCTTACCCAATATCTATCCAAGATGTGTGTACTGCTAAGACTAGCTTGGTGAGCTGACTGTCCAGTTGTGTACCATAGCCTGATGTTCTTTATCCACTTGGATTCATTGTGTTGATTGAGTTCTTCTGAGTGCTTCTGCATCCCGCTTGGGAGCCTCTAGAGAACCACACTGTTCATAGGTCATACATACTTTCATTTGTCCTCTGCATTAGCCATCATACATGATACTAGTAAATAACTGTGGCAGACGTATGGGTCCCTATTTTGTACCTCACTTGCTGTTAGTAATCACTGACAATCTAATTGCATTTATCAGGGAATCTTGTTTGATACTGTTCCCTTGCCTGTCATGTCTTTACATTCAGTAAGGAGTTTTTGTTAATTGAGATTGTGATTATTGTAGGAAATGGTGAAAATCTGTGTCGTATCTGTTACTTTATCTATTTCCTGATTTAGGGCATCAGTAGCTTATAAATGTGTCAAAATGGAACTGTCTAAATTCCGTGCAGTAATACCTTCTTTTTATCCTTTTTGAAGTTAATTTTGATCTTTCCTCTAGCAGTTTAGTGAACTCATTTGAAGTGACTAATATCAATAACTTGTCTCTTAAAATATTGTCAGTTTCATTTTTTTTTTGATAGGATATAATAGAGTAAGTGCTTGCCAGGTTTAATGCCTCCTAACTCTGTCTTTGAAAGTATTTGTGTTTGTGCATGCAAGGCTTTTGTTTAATCCACAGACCTTTGACCCTTTTGATTTCTAAATCTATAATTGAAATCATTAAGCATTAAAGTGTTTATTAAATAAGTTTAAAAAGGATTTTATTGAGTTTGTAGAGCATTTGTAAATCCTAATTCTCTTCAAATGTTGGTGCTGTTATCTTCAGGATCTTTTGCATAGACTCATCTGAAGTACAATTTTTCTGTTGTCTTTGGATGCATAATAAAAGCAACTCTGCCAGTGTCTTTCAATTTGCTCCTTCATTTAATTACAATTCCCTTCTCTCTTCCAGTTTCACTTGTAGCAGGAATGTTCATTGGCAGTATGACTCAGTAGTGTGTCACTTTGATCATCACTGAAAACAGATCGCACATTTTAGAGTACTAGCGTTAAAATGAACTTCTGTAGACGGTCTGACATCAGCACTGCTCTTATTTTTCTTCATACTTTTTCACAGGGCTGAGGGCCATTTTGTATTTATCATTTGTTCCCTAAGTGGCGTGGCCAAATAACTCATCACTAGTGAGTGATTTTTTGCTGTTTGCTCTAACTAATTTGACCACAAATAATTGATTCTTACGTTATTCCCACATTAGAAGTGTCTTTTTCATTTTTTGTGATGTTCTCTGTTGCCCTAAGATTCTGAGTAAGCTATGAATCTCTTAACCTCTTCTTTTTCTCAGACCCGACATCTTTTAACCAGCCTTTGCCTGCTTTTACACTTGTTCATTGAGTATCAAAGTATGTGTTGGTTTGATTTGGAAGATCTTACTCAATTCTGTATAGAATTTTTCTCTTCATCCTTTGTAGCAGATGTTAGCATGTGATCTATAATTTCATTCCCATCGGTCTTTTTTGCTTATTTTCATCATAAGCACTGAAGTAAAAAGATGACCAAACATCCCATAAAATATTGTTTCGTGCTGGCACATGATGAAACCAACCCTACCAATTCCTTTGTTTGTCTTCAAGGAAAACTTAAAAACTATTCTTCCATTTAGCCTTAATTTTTGTTGTCTTCTGGTTTTTTACCATGAGAATATCAGTACTTATATGATTTACTTGGTCCAAAAATATGTCACTCTGTCTTTGGACAAAGATCTTACATTTAGAGCACCAGTAGTTAAATTCATAGATAGCTTAAAAACTGTAATTCTTAAATCACCTCTCCTCTCCTTTTCTCTTCACCGCTCCCCACTTCATTCGCCATGGTATTTGCAAAAGCAGAAATAGACTGCATAGGACAGAGGACTATTTTGTAATTTTTCTTCATTTCACGGGTTGCCACAGCCAAAGAAATCCTTACCTAGTGGCTAGAAACTGTCGAATACAGATCTTTTCATTGCCACCTGCTTAACTAGTTAGGTGACCTTTCCTCTGTCTACCCCCTCCCTTCCTCAGCTTTGAGAAACTGGTCCAACCTAATCCAAGGTAAAGAGATTTAACTTTAAACAAAGCGATAAGTACCTTGCACATCTAGACATTTAAAAGGTAAAGAAAAAATAGGTCCTTTTCCATTTTCCCCACGTTCCACTATTAAAAAGTAAAATATAAGTATAACTAGATATGTATATATGTATATTATATATATGTTAATCTTCTAACAGGGATATGGTTTCAAGCCTAAATATGATGGAGAGGATCTTGCTTACACAGTGAAAAATCTTAGACGCAGTACAAAGTACAAGTTTAAGGTAAGATTGTAAAAATCTTAAAGTAAGATTTAAAACCATTAAATAATTTTTATTTTAAACCTTAAATATTTTATTTAGTATTTAATGTATTAATATTATCAACTGATCAGGTTAATATTAAATAATAATATTTAATGTATGTCTTACGCTGTTCTTTCACTCTTAGGCTCTGTAAAGCAGAGACATTCTAGAATGTTTTCTACTAGAATTATCTTAAACTAAAACTTATATTTCATGCTTTACTGGCACTTTATTCTCACAATATAAATGGGCATCTCCAAAAGACATATTCAAGGTTGATACTTACATTATAATAGCATCAGGCATATACTATTAAGGCTGTTTGACTAATTTTACAGCACAATACAATGCAACTGTTTTGCAGTAGTTAGCAATTTTGTTTCTCCTCTTCACAGAATGTAGCAACATAGCTGGTGCCCCTTCTGAGGGAGGAAAGATAGACCACTCCTAGGTGACACTGAACATACCGAGAACTTTCTTTTATTGTCAACTTTAATCAATTGGGGACTGATTATACCATGTTGTCGGTGTCTAAGCCCTGTGTTTCTCATCTTTCTACCTTTTATTATAAACATTCTGGTAATTTCTTTCATAATTAGTACCTTTGATAAAGGGTCAGCATTTTAATAGCAAGGATAAGAAGTCTTTGTAGGAGTTTAAAACAAAAAGTTAAGGTAAGGTTTAGGGTTTACCTTTGGATTTCATTTGTGTACACTCTCTCAGTTGTTTATCTTTGCTTATTTTGGAGTAGATCAGTATTTTATACCTTATATAGTAAACTGTGAACAAGAACTTTGCTTGATTTCATGGCTCTGGTGCCTGGCACAGTGGCATACATTTGTGATTGTATTATTATTATTTCATAATTCAATTTAATAATGGGTAATCTGATGGTAGTCACTTGTAAGCAACAAAAGATGTCATGTATCATAAATCTAAGATTAATATTCCTTCTTACATCATGAAATTTAACAGTTGATATTTTAGTGTCCTTATTAATACAGTAGCAGAGGTCATTCATCTTGAAACTGGTTCACTAAAAAATCTTAGCCATATATATAGTTAAGCATGATCATTTTGGGACACAGACTGTTGTGGATATAGGTTTTAGTATGCAGGTTAGAAATAGAAATACTTTTTTTTTAAATGTGTTTAATATTTTTCCCTGATTACATGTAAAAACAATTTTAATATTCATTTTTATAAATTTTGAGTTTTAAATTCTCCCTCCCTTCCTTCCCCCCTCATTGATAAGGCAAACAATTTGATTTGGTTCTGTATGTTGGGTGAGGCAAAACATATTTCCATATCAGTCATGTTGTGAAAGAAAGCACAGACAAAAAAAAGACCCTAAGAAAAATAAAATTAAAAAAGTATACTTCAGTCTGCATTCAGACTCCATCAGTTTTTTCTCTACAGATGGATAGCATTTTTCATCCTAAATCCTTGAGAATTGTCTTAGATTATCATATTGCTGAGAATAGCTAAGTCATTCACAGTTGATCATTGTACAGTATCATATTACTGTGTACAGTGTTCTGGTTCTGCTCTCATTTCACTTTGCATAAGTTCATACAAGTTTTCCCAGATTTTTCTGAGGTCATCCAGCTCATCACTTCTTATAGTACAGTAGTATCCCACCACAATTATATACTGACATTCCCCAATTGATGGCCATCCCCTCAATTTCCAATTTTTTACCACCACTTAAAGAGCTGCTATAAGTATTTTTGTTTTACTTTTTGATGTTTTTTTCTCCTCTTTAGGATACATACCTAGTAATGGCATTGCTAGGTCAAAAGGCATGCATGGTTTTAGAGCCCTTCAGGCATAGTTGCAAATTGTTCTTCTGAATAGTTGAATCAGTTCACGATTCCAACAGTGCATTTGTATTCCAGTTTTCCCCCATCCCCTCCGATGTTTGTCATTTTCCTTTTCTGTCATTAGTCAATCTAATAGATGTGGGGTAGTACCTCAGAGTTGTTTTAATTTACATTTCTCTTATCAATAATAGTTTAGAGCAAAAAATAGAACTACAATCTCAGGTAGTGTGAATCCAGAGGCATGTTTGAAGAAAACATGAACTACTTACAAAATATTTGAACAAAGCCATGAGGTTTGTTAACTGTGTTCTTTCTCTTCATTTTAAAATGTAAACAGTCAGTAGGTGAAAACATAGTGTAAATATATAAAAAAAGTAGCAGCCTTACATAAGCTAATAAGCCACAATAACAGTAGAGCTAAGCCATCCCATAGGTTCAGTAAAGTTTACCTAAAGATTGACTTGAAGCAGTGGGAAAGGCACAAATTATTCTCTTTTGACTTTTTAAAAAGCCTCAAAATTGTAGCTTAGGGAATTCATTATACTCTAGATTAGAAGGATGTCATATACTGTCAATCTAAGATTAATATTCCTTCTTACATCATGAAATTTAACAGTTGATTTTATGAGACTATCTGCATTATCCAGAAAGACAGAACAATGACTGATAACATAAATGATTGACTTTGCCACTGTGACTCACCCCCATGACAGGGAAGCATCAGGCTTTAGTCGGAGAGGCACAAAATAGTCATTACCTTCTAGTCATTTGAAAATCTAGTAGAGCTGATCAGTACATCTGTACTTTAGCACAAGTTATAATAACATAAGTATATACTAAAGAGCAAACAAAGTATTATATAACATCATTTTTAATTGTGGAATCAGAAAAGTCTTCCTGGAGTAAATGATCCCTGAAAGCCTTATATGATAGGCTGAGATGTGTAAAGATAAACCATTCCCAGAATCAGGAGAGAGATTAAGGAACAGGAGCCTGGAAAACACTTTTACCAGAACCCGGAATTCATAAAGGTGAATCATGAGCAGTGTGGTAGATGGGTAAACTGTGATCAGATCATGGAGGGCCTTGAATGACAGAGTAAGGAGTTTAAGCGTAGGAGTAGGTGGGACCCACTAAGGGAAATAAGATAGGGGGAGAACCTTGAAAGTGCAATATTATGTAATCCAAGGAAAAAGAGGAGAATGGGCCAACAGGGTCAGTAGTTGCAAAGAGGTTAAGAAGAGTAAAGATGAAAAAGAATTAAATTTCATCAGTAGTCTTGCAAAGAACGGTCTTATTAAAGTGTTGAAAATAGAAACCAGATTTCAGGAGTTAAAGAATTGAAGAAGTAGGGGTGGTTAAGTGGCACAGTGAATAGAGCACTGGCTCTGGAGTCAGGAGGACCTGAGTTGAAATGCGGCCTCAGACACTTAACACTTTCTAGCTGTGTGACCTTGGACAAGTCTTTTAACCCCGATTGCCCAGCCTTCCCCCCTCCAAAAAGCAAAAAAAAAAAAAAAAAAAAAGAATTGTGGGAGTAGTGAGAATTTAATGGCAGGGAGTATAGACTATTCTATCTGGATGATCTTTTTTAAAAATGAAAATTCCTAATTGCATTTGTTTCTGTTCTGTGCTTCTCAGTTTTAAAATAGGCTCTATTTTGTTTCTCTTACAAAGAGCTCTTATAATTCAGACCCTAATTATATAGTGCATAGATAATTTAACCCATTAGCTTCATTTTTTAAATCCCTAATATATATCTGCAGGCCATTTTTCTTTTCCTACAATGATTTCTGTATCTATAGGTTTTGTAAAGTACATATCTAGAATATTTATTTAGTTTTCCTTTCACATCACATTAGTAATGATTTGGTTGCATATTGAGATTAAAGAAAACATTAACAACAACTCTACAAAGAACATAGCAGAGGAGATTTAGGTCTTTGTATGAACCCTGGTCTGCACAAGACAGCTGATCATTGTTCAAGTGGCAGGGTCTTGGAGTCTACTTCATGCAGTATGATGTCCTGGCCATCACTTTGTATGACTGCAGCCAGTTGCTCAAACTCAGATTACCCTCAAACCATGGCCACAGCCCTGGAGAAGCTACAAAAAGACATTGAAGGAGTTGCTGAGAATGGCCACTAGGAAGAGTCAGTGAAACTCTGACAACAGAAAAATTCAAGTTAGAAAGGGAAATCAAGCATAAGATAGAGCAAAAGGGACAAGAGAAAAAAAGAAACCATTGATATCCAGAATCCTGCAGCTATGATTGCCCTTATATCAGTTGGGCACTCAATAAAAATAAACGGTTAAGGATGGATCAGTAAATTTGTGAAAAAAATCAACATTTTCTTAACTGTTCATCAGCAAGTCCCCACTAAGAATAGATGCAGTTTGCAAAGAGACCATTTGAGCTTCTCACGTATTCAGTTATATTTCGGTTGTGTCTGATTCTCTGTGAGCCCATTTGGGGTTTTCTTGGCAAAGAAATTGGAGTGGTTTGCCATTTCCTTCTCCAGGTCATTTTACAGATAAGGAAATTGAAGTGACTTGCCTAGAATCACACAGCTAATAAGTATCTGAGACCAGATTTGAACTTAGGAAAATGAGTCTGACTCTAGGCCCAGGCCTCTATCCACTGTGCCACATAGCTGCTCGAGCTTTTCATCAGGTATAAGTGGAAAAAACTATTCCATGACTGTCAACAACTTGAACCTCATCTTTGTAGGTAGTAGTGTAAGAAAGATCAAGACTGACATTACTATAATATATTATAACATTATATAATATATAGTGATACTATATGTTATTCAAGTAGGAGCTGAAATGGAATTATTGACCCACCTTGATCTCTCCATGTAAGTGGAGAAAAAATGCAAACAAGGGGAGGGGCAGTTGGAAAGAATCTTCTTTGGCAATGATTCATACTGGTGAGAGGCTGATGAATATTCTGAAGATTTGTAAAGATGGTAAAATAGTGAAAACTATTAATAAAGCCTGGGTGGAGTCAAGAGAGAAACACAAAACAAGGAGGAAACCAAATTTTGAGGCAAACAAAGGCCTTTTGGCCACTGTTGTGAAAACATTGCTTCCAGTAAGGAACTGCTGCTGAGCTATACAGATGTACTTGACAAGTATATTATTTGCGTAGCCTTCTTCCAGGCAAAGACTGTGAACTCTTTTCATGTTGGAGGATTTATTTAAAATAAAGTACACCTTGAAAAAACCCTGTACATAGAAGAAAAAATATCCAGTTGTTTTGATGATAACTATTCATCTTAAATCAGTAACACCTATAGTTTTTACATATATGTATGTTTGGTGGTTTACATTTCTCCTGTTTGTCCAGATAAGTTTCTTACTACTACCTGGTCATTGTTACCAGAGTTTGCCTCTAATCTAAGCCACGTCTTCCTAAACAAGAACGTGCTAGGTAGGATGCATTGGTTTTAGGAATTGCCTCATCTGGAAGTTCTCTATGTCAGTGAAACCATAGGTCTGGTCTCTATTTCTATCCTCTGTTATTCTTTATAGCTACTGACCAAAGAAGAAACTTTACTCTTAGAAGAGGTAGTTGGACAAGATGTTTGTTAGCTAAAGAACAAGATTAAGAGGAGCTACATTTGGCTTATTTGATATTATTTTAGATTTTCTTAACACTTCAAACTTATTTATTGGTCTTGGGCAGAGTGATAAATTAAGCTCATGTTTACTCTTTAATTGTAAAGCTACTAAGGAAGAGAATTTTGAATTCCCTAAGTTTGAATACTCTTTGGATATACTAAAGATCTAATAAGGGATAAAGGTTCTAAATTAAACAAATAAACCAGTATTATGAGATACCTACCACTCTATCACCTACAAGTATTCTCTTTGGCCCTCATTTTTTTATGCATATGTCAGGGTAAGAATACTGAAAGAAATTAGCCAACACTGTCTTGTCAATAATCACCATGTTAAAAGATTATGACTATGTTGGATTTATATAATATTACTTCTGTATGTTTTTGTCATAGGTTATTGCTTATAACTCAGAAGGTAAAAGCAATCCAAGTGAAGTAGTAGAGTTTACTACTTGTCCAGATAAACCTGGAGTACCTTTAAAACCTTCAGTTAAAGGAAAGATACATTCACAGAATTTTAAAATAACTTGGGGTAAGGTGTTTTCCTTTTCATATTAATACAAATTCTTCAGAGATCCTTACGTAAGTTGATTGTCCAGATGGGACCAAATTCAAGCCACATTATTATAATTAGTAGTGTTTCTGTGGCTCTTTAAAAACATATATACTAAAAAATTCAGATCTGATGTTCAGGCAAATGGGAAGCACTCAACATTTCTGGACATTAATGTGACATAAAGTATAGTGAAGGAACATTGGATTAAGATTGAATCAAGAGAACTAGATTGTAGTCACTGCTCAACCACATTTTGTATATGTCTGTGACCTTAGACAAGTCACTCTCTGAGCCTCCATTTCTGCACCAGCAACATGAAAGTATTAGTGACTTTTCCCCCACCTCACAGAGCAATCATGGCTTTTGGTTGGAATAATGTATGTTAACTCTTTGAAAGCTATAAAGCATTATTTTTGTGTCAGATTCTTTTCAGAGCAACATTTCAGACCATGGTTCTGATCTTAGTTTATATATAGTTCCAAACTCTTAAATTTACTCTTAGAAATTTAAATAAGGCATGATTTATCAAAACTTCAATAAATATGTCAAGTGAAATATTTTACTCTTTGTTTTGCTTTGCCAATATTGGTTGTTTTGTTTTGTAACAGATCCACCAAAAGACAATGGAGGAGCATCCATAAATAAGTATGTTGTAGAAATGTCAGAAGGCTCAAATGGTAAGAACTGTATTAAGACAGTCAACAAGCATTTGTTAAGCACTTATTGCATACCAGCACCTGTGCAAAGCACTTGAGGATAAAAGAAAGGATCTCGCAAAGCTTATATTCTCATTTAGGGGGCAATGTGTAAATAACTAATACATGTAAAACATATGCAGAGTAGGCAAAGGTAGTGGGTCTGGTTATGAAGAGTTTCAAATGCCAAGTAGCTAATGATTAAGAAAAACACCTTGGCACCCAAGTGGTGGATGAATTGGGGCGAAATTTGAGGCATGGGTAAGAGTTATTTAGCTATTATAGTAGTCTATGCCCTTACTAGTCACTACGTTCATGATTGAATGATAAAATTTGCAGAATATGAACCTCAAAGAAGTGAAATTGCTTAGTGGAGGTGGTCCAGGGAGAGTTTGGAAGAGATGATGTGGAATAAAGTATATTCCAGCTTTTCTGCTACAGTCAGAGAGTCAGAAGGTGAGGAGAGAAAATGTATCCCATGCTGAAAAGAGTGGTGAGGGAAGTGATGTTGTCATGGATCCATGTCTCTTTTTGGGGACCAAAAATTCAAAAGAATAGGAGAGACATTTAAGAGGAAAGATTTCTGTTAATTATAGAGCAAGGGCAGACAAGAGCCAAGGTGATGGAACAACAGGAAACAGTATAACTAGAAACTTCCCCCTCCTGCTCAAACTCCTCCAGACACCTAGAAAACACACTAGACCTAATCCTAATGGGAAAATGCAAATGACAAGTAGTTTTTCCAGCCTAGGTCAGATGGAGAGATTTTTGGTTGCTGAAGTGGGGCTGTGGAACACATCAGCACAGAGGGAGAGGCTGTAAACTGGGGTGAGGGATCCTAGACTAATGGAGCACTATTACAGGGATAGGTACAAATTTGCAGGTTTTTGGCCCACTACTTAGTTGTGGGTGACAGATCCAGGGTGGACTGACAAAGGGACCTGTACTCCCCACCCCTCCCTTTCCCAATAAATCCCCTTTGATCTCAAGCCCCAGGCAAAATACCTGGAGAAAGAAGCAAATTCAAAAGCAAGTATAACTCAGACCCCAGATACAGAGCAGGGTCTCATTTCTAGTCTTCAGCACTGCCTTCAGAGGAATAACCAGGACAAGATTTGCAGACCAAAAGGAAGCCTGCATTCTGCACTCTGAATCGACAAAGCTTTCCAGTTAATTGATAGGCTCTGAGTCTAACAGCGGTCTGCTCTTGCTCAGACACAAATGCAGATCAGTACTTTGCAGGACCAGAGGAACAACAATCAGACTTTGCCCTTTATTGGACCATTTTGGTAGCTCTTAAAAGTTTACAGATGTTGAGCTTGAGCTGGCCCTGAAATCCTTTAGCAACACAATACTCAATACCCCCAGAAAAGCAGCCACAGGTCAGCACAGACCTTCCCTCCATAATGCACAGAGCCTGGTCCTGACATCAAGTCTGAGGTCAGCAAGGAGGCCAGAAGAATGAGCAAATGAAAAAAAAAATCCTACTCCAAAGAGATATTATGGCGACAAGGAAATCCAAGACACACACCCAGAAGAAGGGAGTGACTCTAAAATTGCAACAAGCAAAGCCGCAAGGGAAAATACAATTTGGACACAAATTAAACTAGAATTCCTGGAAGAGATGAAATAAAAGTTGAAAAAAATTGGTTTTTTTAAGTCTTTGTTAATGAAATGTGAATGCTAGAAGAGAAAAATGGTAAAGAAAATGGATCTGTAGAAGAAGACAAAATGGAAAGGCAATTAACAACTTGGCATAAGAGGTATAAAACTTTGCCCAAGCCACAAACTCCCTAAAAATTGTAATGAGCCAAATAGGAGCCACTGGCTCCATGAAGCAACAAGCAACATTAAAATTAAAAGACTGAAAACATAGAAGAAAATATAAGATATCTCATAATAGAAACAATCAACGTTTAAAAAAGATCAAGGAGAAAAACTTAAGAATCATTGAACTACTGAATATATGATCAAAAACAAAAGCCTAGAAATCATATTTCAAAAAATATTAAAATTGCCTCATTCTTTTAAAACCGAAAATCAAAATGGAAATAAAAGGAATCCACTTGTCACTTCCTGAGAGAAGCCCCAGATGAAAACTCATAAGAAGTTGATAGCCAAAATCCAAAACTTCTGGGTCAAAGAAAAAAATACTATAAGCAGCTAGAAAGAAAGAATTCAATAACAGTTCTTGCTTTATGCCAATTTGCATTACAGGTCTGTGAACTCTGTCTCCTGGTGGCAGCAGCCCTGGGCCAGGACTGCAGCCATTCCAGCTGTGGGGAAGCCCTAGGCACTGAAGCCACTACAGCTACAGGGGCTGCAGAACCACAGAGGGATTGGGGCCACATGGAGCCAATGCTCTCAGTGAAGCAAGAATTGACTGTACTGCAGAGCCACAGTCAGCATCACACTTGATTTAGAAGCCATTGTTATAAAGGAGAACAGAGCTTGGAATACCTTATTTTAGAAGGCAAAGGATATAGACGCATTAAGAATGAATTACCTAACATAATTAACTCTAAGGCTGCCTGGCAAGGGGGTGGGGATTGGGAGGATAGGAACTGGATCTATAATTAAATAGAGGAATTCCAAGCATTCCTGATGAAAGGACCAGAGCTGCAGAAAAACTGAAATTCAAACACAGGAATGAATAGAAACAAAAAGGTAAAGAAAACAAATCAACAATGATAAAGGACTAAAAAAAGGATAAATTGCATGCATTCAAAATACATATATGTGCCTTCTCAACCTTATCATCATCAGAGATCGTAGAGGGAGTATAACAAGAAAAGCCCTGAGAAGTTGCTTCTGTTGTGTCTTGATCTTTTTAAAAAGAAAGGGGAAAGTGGAATACACTTGAGAGGAGGGAGGGAGGTATGGTTAGGGAAGATTACCTCACATGATCAGGCTTCTCAGAAAGGCACTTGTGGGTGGGTGGGGCGCACCTACATTTGAGCATCACTCATTTGAACTGAACAAAAGAAAGAAGAATACATAAACACTTGGGCATGAAAATACATTTCACTGAGCAAGGAAGGGGGAATTGGTGGGTAGACTGATTATAAAAATAAACTATCATTTAAAGCTATTATGGAAGGAGCATTCCCAAGGACACAGTAAAAAGTCTAGGGGGCTTGGAGGTTTGGATTGAGGTAGATAGGAGTGAGGAAGCAGCCACTTGAGAATGGAAGTGTTCATTTTTGCAGTTTCCCTTATACAATATAGATGATCTTCTCTTTTATGGTTCTTTACTCTTCTTCCAGTTCTTATTCAGAAACCCTAGCTTTGTCCTCTCTTGGCTTATTGTGCTCTCTGAATATTTTCCACTGATAATTCAAGAAATGGAGGCAAACGATTTTGCAAGTTGTGTATTTTGCCTTCTGGCAATAATATTCTCCAAAAATTGTGTTTTAAAGTGACTTATCATTGCTAGGAGGTTGTGTCCCTGAATTCACTAATGCTGTGCCATCAGATCAAGACCTCAGACAGCACCTACTAACCTGTAAATAGTTTACATACTGTACATCTCTTGTCTGGGACCCACCCTGGCTACTTAAAAAGATATCTCATCAATATGAGATAATATATCTATTATATATTATATCTGTTATCAGCCAAAGAGAGGCTTACTACCAGACTGGCAACAGGGTAGTGAACTTGTTAGCCACAGTAACTCTTGGAGATCATCTACTGAGATGTAGAGGGCTTGTTGCAGACTTCTTTGATGAAGGAAGTACCCACAGCAGCAAAAGAAATGCTATGGAGTGACTTTTTCCTATGTATAAAGCAAAGGATGTCTTTTAAACAGGCTGAACTCACGTTATTGGTTTTTCTTCTCTTTATTTATTTATAATGTTATTACTGGACCAGTAAACACATTTAAAATGCTTAATTAAAAGCACATTGTCTATCTTTTCCAGAGGCTATACAAAGTAACAGATATTTCACATCAACAGATCTATACAAATTTGTCTTGGAAATTGTATATAGAGAAAATTAGATCATATCCAGGAAACTCTAAATAGGCTTAGAATTGTTCTGAAAAATTACACAAATGCTTGTTTTAATGATGTGAAGATACCTGCCGTGTCCGTGATACCAAAATGTCAAGCATTAATTCATAATTAATTGTGCATCAATTCTTAACAGGAAACAAATGGGATGTGATATACAGCGGCATTGCTCGGGAACATCTCTGTGATCGCCTGAGTCCTGGCTACCTCTATCGCTTGCGTGTATACTGTGTTAGTGACGGAGGACAGAGTTCGGTAATGCTGCATTTCATATAGCTATATGAGCAGTACTCTGAGGGGCACCATTTATGAGTCATTACCCTAAGTCCCTTTAATGGAAGGGATCGGTTGATATATTTTTGTCTTGCCCACAACAGGTGCTTTATAAATTTTTAGTAAATATGAAAATAGAATGTTATGTTTAACATTTAATATTGGATATTTGTGCATGTACTGTCAGGTACCAAAGATCATAGACCATTCATTTGAATTATGAATCATGAATTTATTATTTATGACATAGAATTATTCATTTAAATTATCTTTAGATCTGTCCTTGCACATTTAATACATTTATTGAATGAGTTCATATTTAGTGAGCATGATCATCATCTAGCATGTTGTCATGCATAAAGGTGCTTAATAAATTAAGTGATATTTAATTTCAGAAAAACAAATTTAGTAGATCGCAGAAACATTTATTAAGTCCTTTCTGTATGCTAAGACTTGGGGATATATATGATCAAGACAGTTTCTGCTCTGAAGTGGGAAGCAGTAGTGAGAGGAAGGGGCAGATAGGGGTGATAACCAGAGTACGAGGGGCTTTGTATAAAGATGACTGGGAAGAAATCTGAATATCCTAAAAGGTTCATTTCAGAAGGCTGCTACATAAACAGGTACTTTTTCTTTTAAACAAGATTTTTTTTGATGTATATTGTTATTATTATTATTATTCAAATTATTGAAATGAACTTAGAGTATGTATTTGCATGCTGCCATTATTTAAATACATACATAGAATTTCAAGTGGAAATATTTTAACAGATTTTTATTCTAATTGAAGATCCATTCCATGAGCATTTGTAATTTTTTTCCCATGTTTTTTGTCTTTGTGGGAGGGAGAGAACAGAATGGTATCTAGACCTATGATTTCATCATTGTGAGGAACTTTGAAGTCAAAATTCCCTCTAATGATACAAATCAACAACTCTTATAAATCTTACAGAACTGTCATGGGTCACTAAGGCAATAAATGAGTTGTCTTAGATCATGCAGCCAGTACATGTCAGAGGTGGGCCTTAAGCCTTGATGCCTTCCTTACTCATAGCATAGCCCTCTATTTCCATTTCATAATAGAATCCTAATGTGTTCTTTAAAAAAGTTTTAGTAAGTTATGAAAATTGTGTTCAAAGTTGTATTTTTAAATGTTACTGTTAGGAACTAGACATAGCCAGATGCTTTAAAAGGTTATCTGATTATATTCTTATTTTCAGGTAGAAGGAAAAGAGGAAAAGCTTTTTTAACAAGTCTTTTAGGTTAAAAAAAAATCATTGTAGCCTAAATTGGCCAAACCTGAAAATAAAATAAACATCAGTTCATACTTAACAAGTTATTTGAATTTGTATTTGATCAGCTTCAAAGACTAGGAAGTATGACCATTATGGATTGGAGGGGGTCCAAGTATGGAGCAGTAAATTTTTAAAATTGTATTTAAATTTAAAATTTAAAATTGCTCTTAATCTATTTGTTAGTACTTGGTTTAAAATTGTTCATGTAACTTTATCTGTGTCAGTCTTGAACATTGGTAGTTTATTTTGTTCTAGATTATATTCATGTAATACTAGCTGATGCTTTTAAGGATAAAACCTTGGTATTTATATGGCTTATTTCTTTAATTTAAAAAAAAGTTACCATTTGGTCATTCGACAGGTGTCTGAGCCATTACTGGTGCAGACTCCAGCTGTGCTTCCTGGTCCATGCTACCCTCCCAGATTACAGGGTAGACCCAAAGCAAAAGAAATTCAGCTGCGATGGGGTAAGTTCCATTTTAGCAATATATTATATAATTAAATAGATATTTAAATGTGCTCTATTTTAAACCACACAAATTTTTCCACATCTTTTTAGGACCACCTCAGATTGATGGCGGATCACCTATTATCTCTTATAGTGTGGAAATGTCTCCTGTAGAAACAGATGAACCCAGAGAAATTTACCAAGGTTCTGAAGTAGAATGCACAGTGAGCAACCTTCTTCCTGGAAAGACATATAACTTTAGACTTCGTGCAGCTAACAAAATTGGGGTAGGAATTTCATTTTCATTATTAGCTAACCAAGTTTGCAAGGAGGGATGTTTAAAATCCTTAAGAGAATGATACTTTGAAATTGATTTTAACTGCTGAGCTTTACATACATAATGTTGTATCCGTAGAGACCCCGACTCCTGGATAACTCTTGTTATCCTAGTTTGAACTGTTGTAAGACTAATGAGGCAGGGCAGCCAGGTAGCGCAGTGAATAGAGCATTGACCCTGGAGTCAAGAGGACCTGAGTTCAAATCCCACCTCAGACACTTAACACTTTCTAGCTTTGTGACTGTGGGCAAGTCACTTAACCCCAATTGCCCTGCCTTCCCCCCCTCCAAAAAAAATTTTAAAAAAAGACTAGTGAGACAGTGTGCTAGAATTAGAATCTGACTGAGGTTCAATTACTCCTGGCTTTTGACTCCTATTCGGAAAAAAAAAAAATACCAGGCAAGTCATTTAACTTTGTTGTATGTCAGCACCTTATCCTTCAAATAAGGATAATGATATTTGTATTGTCACAAGGTCATACAAAGTTATTTTAAGGAAAATTCTTTGTAAAACTTAAGCCATAACTTAAGCTCATAGGACAGTGACCTATGAATTCATTGGTGTAGGGAACTTGTTAAGAGAGTTATCTAGAACAGTGTCAAACTCAGCTAGAAACAAGAATGGGCTGCATGGGCTGCATGTTGACTTGAACCACAAATTAACATTATGTTGTACTGTATTTTTATTTATTTTGTTAAATATTCCCCAGTTATATTTTTATCTGGTTCAAGTGGTGTTTGACACGTAGCCGAGAGCACTAAAGGACTGAGTCCCTTGTCTAGGGGTACCTAGCCAATATATGTCAGAGGGCAGACAAATCTTAAAGAAATAAAATAACAATAATTATTATTATTGTTAGAAGTAGTAAAGTGGTATTTTAAGCGATACTTCTGTTGATATTATCTCATCAATATGAGAATTCCTTCCAGTGGTATAGATAAAAACCTCTCTGCACGTTTTCATCCAGGGTGGCTCTTGCCCATGGCCTTCTGGAAGTGCTTCATAAGAGCTCCATGTAGCGCATGGAGACCTTCCTCTAGTCTCTTAATATTGTATAGGTACTGTTACAGCACATAGGCTGTCTGTCATCCCTTATTTTTTCTACATAATTGGCATATCACAGTTTTGCTTCATGCGTTACTCAGATAATTTCTTGTATGTCTCTTTCTGCATGGAGATTACTTTTGGTAATGTGCTACAGCCTGTTTATGCTACTATATGCAAAAACACATGCCCAGTGTGTCTTTGCATTGCCTTTTGGGTCACCCTCAATTTTGATTCTTCATAGAGTATGGGACTCTGCCAATAAAGCAAGAGTTGACAAATTTCATCTGCAAGCTTAGAATGGTTTTTGAATTTTTAAGTAAAGTCTTATGTTTAAAAAAGTAAAAGCCATTCTTAGCTAACTAACCAGTGGGCTCATAGTTTGCCAATCCCTGCCACATAACATTACCAGAAGAATATTGCTATTAAAAAGATAGGTTGCTTTGTTTGTTTCATGGAAAAGTTGGGTGTCATTTAAAGTAATGCATTGTTTCCCAAATTAACTGTAGCATGCTTGCTGTCTCCAATTCTTGGCCCAAAGTATTGTCTGTCTATCTGGAGTGATTCTCCAGGATTTAAAACCAGTGGATTTCCTGTCCAGCTGCATATCACCCTGAACAATTTCCCTTGTCTACTTGGTTTTTCCTGTATAGATTGCTAGGCTGAGCCCTTTTGAGTGATTTTGGAAGCTCCAGTATTCTCAGGAATGGTACAAATAGGACATTATCCACAAGCAGAAAAGCATCTGGAGAACTTTATAATCTCTAAGGAATTTTGTTTCCTTTGTGCTGTGCACCAACTGTCATTGAAAGTTGTAAACCCCTTTCATAAGTCTAGGCCTATGCGTTAGGAGTCAGAGGGACCTCACTGCACATCTGCACAGTCAGAAGACCATTTGTGCTCCTCTTTCCTAGGCTGGTATGGCTAAAGATCCATCACTTGGCATAACTCTCTGTAACAGTTGAAATATAAATTTATGCATCTTTATGTACATATAAAGCCCACACTAGCTTAATATCTAGAGCACTTGGTTTTGAGTCCTGAAGACCTGGATTCAAATCCCACCATAAACAGTTATTGGTATTGAGACCCTAGGCAAGTTCCTTAACTTTTCTGGACCTCAGTGTCTTCATCTGTAAAAAAAAAAGTGGTGGAATTGAGTGTATTCTCAATTGATGATGCCTGTGTATGTTATAGGAAATAAAATGGACAAATGAAATGGAGGGTGTCAAGGAGGACTTCATAAGTGAAGTGTTTAAAATTCCTCCATCTTTACAGCCATATTCAGTAAAACTTCTTAGTATATATGTATGTATATTGGCTTAAGAAATGCTCGTAGAACAGTACTGCTCAGATTTCTTTTATGAGGTGACAGTTGTAAGGATTCTTGTAGTCATACGCAGGACCTGGAGGATGGGGGAAAGATTGGCAGCTGATTGCCACTGAACTGAGTCTTTCTCTAGATCAGGGGTTCTTAACCTGGAGTCCATGATTTTAGAAAATGTTTCAGTATAAATTGTTTCCATTATAATCCTATATGTTTTAATTCATTTAAAAGCATTTGTGAGAAAGGGTTCATAGAGGCATTCAGCAGACTACCAAAGGGTTCTGTCTCACACGCGAAGTTTGTTTTTGGTTTTTGGGGGTTTTTTGCTTTTTGGAGGGCGGTTGGGGTTAAGCAACCTGCCCAAGGTCACACGGCTAGTTTTGTGTTAAGTATCTGAGGCCACATTTGAACTCAGGTCCTCCTGACTTCAGGGCCAGTGCTCTATTCACTGTGCCACCTAGCCGCCCCTCACACACAAAGTTAAGAAATCCTACTCCAGATAGTCCCTATGTTAGAGCTTTTTAAAATAACTATTAGGTAGTTATGTAATGATAAAGAGCCGTTATAATAACATTACACTTCCCATATAGCACTATGTCCTCTAAGTCAGGAGTCAGCATTTGTTAAGCACCTACTACATGCCAGTCACTCTGCTAAGAGAGTAGGGGAGCATGATGAAGACCTGAAGTCCAGTGAGAAATTATAAGATGACAGCACTAGGTCCCTTCCTTAAATGAAGGAGCTTGGAGGAGCTCTTTGATGCCTACCCTCTTCCCTCTCCATTCGTAGGGAAGCTTGTGAGGGCAAAGGGTTTCTGAGGAGGTGTGAGTTTCAGAGTCAATGAAATCTTGCAGGAAGATGAGTTACTAGAGACAGTGATAAAGTCAAAATATCAGTAATAATCATGTCAGTGACCCTTCCTTATATATCCCTTAACCCTTGAGGATGATGACCATCAGTTCTTACAAACTTTTCTGAATGATAGGGATCTTGCATGTTTATAAATATGTAAATATATGATACAGTCCTGGGCAACCAAATGGGTACTTGAAAAAAAAATTGAAACTCTTGCAGTTATCAGTTTTTGTTTTTTGTTTTTAAAGTTTGGACAATTTTCAGAAAAATGTGAAATAACTACAGCACCTGGACCACCAGATCAATGCAAACCCCCTCAAGTGACATGTAGATCCGCAACCTGTGCACAAGTGTATTGGGAGGTATTATTATCCTTTAATTTAGGATTATTGTGTATGTATAAAATTGCATTTTTACTTTTCCATACTGCACTAATATTTTGTATAAAATGGTATACTGTAGATTTCAACTAGTGCTAGTCTCATAAGACCAAACTCAGCCTTAATTCACATTTCATCTTTACCCCCCCTTGTTATAATTTAGATATAAAAATAATGCTTATTATATGCTTCTGAATTTTTCAAGGATACTTACCTTAATGTTTGGTGTACCTTGACCAGTGGTGAACTTAACGTTCACATAACATGTTCATAATATATTGGCTATGTCATTTCTATTGTATTTATCTCCTACTGCTTAATTATTGTATTTTATACTAATACAAATTCTTAAACTTTGAAATTCAACAAAGGTTTTTACATGGTTCATTTAAGTCAATTTTTAAAAATTACTTCAAAGAATGTGTTACATCAGTACAAAATATGCTTTCCAACATTTTTAAGAGTAATAACACTCCAGCTTCAAAATAAAATTTATTGCACTGACGCCTCAAATTCAAGCAGTCTCAATCATAAGACTATAAAATGAACAATTTTCATTTTCTTGACTATTTACAGAACTTTAAAAACAACTTTTTTTGTTGTGCTCATGGAAAGACATTTTCAGCAAAACATTCAAGACTCAGACTTTTAAGATTGAATTTAAATTTAAATCTGTTTCCCATTTCAAAGGTTCCAGTGAGTAATGGAGCAGATGTCACTGAATATCGTTTGGAATGGGGAGGAGTTGAAGGATGTATGCAAATATGTTACTGTGGACCTGGTCTCAATTATGAATTAAAAGGACTTTCACCAGCAACCATGTATTATTGCAGGGTCCAGGTAAAGAGGATGATTTAACTGTTAGTCTGCTATTACAGAAAGTCTGCATTTCAGTAGTACTTCCATGACCATTTCTTTGTTAATTTTCAGGCTGTGAGTGTTGCAGGACCAGGCCCTTTTAGTGAAGTAGTAGTATGCATGACTCCAGCATCGGTACCTGCAGTTGTGACTTGTCTTCAAGGAGTAAGCGAAGATGAAGTTGAAAATCCAGATTATTCACCTTCTACCTGCCTTGCAATAAGATGGGAAAAGCCTTGTGATCATGGTTCTGAAATCCTGTCCTATAGCATAGACTTTGGAGAGAAACAGACTGTGACAGCGGGAAAGATTTCGAACTATATTATAGACAATTTGCAACCAGATACAACATACAGGTACAAAGGCAAAATTGTATTTGAAATCTTACTCTTTACATAAGAGAGATGAATGAGTTAGAGAAGGTTCTCATTTCATAAGTAGGCCCACCATGAATTTTAGTTTTGAATTCAAAACGAATGCAAAATAAATATAAAACATTTAAAATCTATAATGAACTTTTAGGTTTCAGTAAGCAACTTCTACATCAGAATTTAAGAACACAAATTCATAATATTAGAAGCATGTTTTTATACATGCATGCATCCACACATACATACACACACAACTATTTAACATCGTACACACTAATTTCTACCTGTATACACATGCATGTTTATGTGTGTAGGAATTAGCCCTTATCATCACAGGAGTTTGTGACATTAGAAGAGTGGTGAATGATAATTGTGGAATATTTTAGTTATAATGGCTTTTTTAAAATAATATTTCTGTGAAAGAATTTTTATATGTCTTGGTAGATAGCTGCTTTTTTGTAAATGAAATGTATTAGTCACCTCCCAATTTTCAGCTCAGTTTCCCCCCCCGCCTGTTAATTTTCACCAAGATATTTCTTTAAATTTAACTTTCTGTGTGACATTGGATCATAGGATCATACAGTTAGAGTTGGAAGGGCTCTGTAGTCATTCACAGAGATAGCCACTTTGTTTTACAGTTGAGGAAGCCAAAGCTCAAAAAATGTGAATGACTTGCCCAGAGCCCCATAGCATGTAGCAGGACTAGGATTTGAACCAAGGTTCTCTTGACTCCAAATCCAGTCATCTTTCCATTGAACAGTACTTACTGATTAAATCACTTTGTGTCTGGTCCTTGATTTCTTTGACTGTAAAATGAGGGGAGGAAACTAAATGATCTTTCGGATCTCATTTAACACTGATATTCTTTCATTATATAATGTCTTCATATACTCAGATTTGTTATTAAATTACTTTAGTACAAGATGGTCAGCTCCTGACAGCTCCCTCTCCTCCAAATCTTTCTTTTTAGAATGTCATTAAAATGACACTTGGACACATAATGCCAGTAAAACATTTTACTGTCCATCTTTGTCACCTTGTATTTGGCTCCATTCAGACTCAGCCCTCTGATAATGATACCTGGTGTTTACGTAGTGCTTTAATATGTACAAAGTATTTGTACCCAGTATCTTGTTTGGTTCTAACACCAGACACCAGCCCTGTAAGGTGTAGGTCACTATAAGTATTATTATTAACTTAAACAAAAAAGGCTGAGAACCAGAGAGGTTAGTAACTTGCTTCTAATCACAGAGCTAAGAAGAGTTGTAGGCAGCATTTAAATCAAGATCTGTCCTAACTCCCAAGTTCAGCATTCTTCCTACTATACCCTGCTAAGAAATCGCTTTGGCAGAGATGAGTCAGTTATAACTTAAATCAAGATCATTCTTGAAGAAAATGAGGAATTAACTTTCTACTTAAAAGAAAAATCCTGAACACAATGAGATTCAGTATTAAATGAAAAGCATAGTGGAAATTGTCCCTCCATTCCCAAATTACAAAATATATTTAGTGTATTTCTGGGAATGTTGAATATAAATGGTTTTGATTATAATCACGTATTGTAAATGATGTTATTTCATGCCCCATAATTTTTATTAATGAATTATTTGCATTTTAATATTAAGGAAACACCTAGATCTGGTAGGGGGAAAAAAAACACCAAATACTGCTATTTCTCATTAGTAAAAATGAAAGAGTAAACACTTCTTAAGAAAAAGATCAGGCAACATTTCTACCTTTCTGACCTTGGATAAGAAAAGTCTCTTTAAATGTCAACTTCTTCATCTTCAAAATAAGGAAATTATTCTGAATTATTTCTTAAGGTCCCTTACAGCTTTAAGTCCTTTGATCTTAAGTGTGACTGCTATGATGTGAGTAAAATGTGTTATACATAAGTTAATCTTGATAAATAGCCTTTTCCCCAACTTACAAAGAATAAAATGGAAATAGTTTGGGTATTTCTTAAACACTAGTGTAGCAGTTTAATATATTTTTTCCTTGTCTGTGCTTGGTAAGCCTGTAAGTATTATTATGCAGCAATCAATTATATGCTAAAATTTATCGGTTATCATTTTGTACCTGTGATTCTTAGAATACGAATTCAAGCTTTGAATAGCCTTGGAGCTGGTCCTTTCAGCCACACAATAAAATTAAAAACCAAACCCCTTCCTCCTGATCCTCCTCGCCTGGAATGTGCTGCCTACAGTCACCAAAACCTCAAGCTAAAGTGGGGGGAAGGAACCCCAAAGACATTACCTACAGATTCCATTCAATACCACCTTTTAATGGAAGATAAGAATGGAAGGTAAGAGTTAGAGTCTTATGCATATCCTTTGGCCTCAATTTTATAAATGTTGAAGATGAAAAAAATTCACTTAAGGCTATTTTAAATGGTTCTTTTGAAAATTGGAAGACTGCCTAACAGAAAGACATGGGTTTAATTTCTGTTTCTGATCATTTTTGTGACTTGGGCAAGTCATTTCTTGGTGCCTTGGGCAGCTACTAAAGACAATAATTTGCAGAAAAAAATGGCAACTTGCCTTGATAGAGGCAGTAAAATCACAGTTGCAGGCTCTGTCCCTCTCCTAAATAAATGTACTTTTCTAGTAAATGAGAAAAAGTTTAATGTAAACTTCCTTTCTTTTCATTGGTGTAGGAAACGTGTAATTTATCCCTAGAAAACTCATGAGCCATAAAAAGGAAACTGGCTATTTTGTGGCTACTTATCCATCTTCTTTCTTTATGCAACGATAAGCACTTCATTTCAGCATTTCTCTGCCTTCTATCCACCAAAGCAGCCTTCCTCAGCTTATTCCAAAAGAATCTTCAAATTATATTTTAGAATAAATAATTGGCATGAGGGTTGAATTTTTCTAAACCTTTGTTTAGCAATTGAGTACTCATCCTGTCTTGAGATTGTTTTTTTACTATGGAGAAAGGAGGAAACTCAAAAGGACAAACAATTTATTTTAAATTAAAACATCATTTGAAGCATGTGTATTCTCTATATTTGTATATATGTAATTACCTTATAATGTTGCATTTTTGCTTATGTTCTGTGTGTATGTGCATGCATGTGTGTACATTTGCCTTAGAATTTCAGCATTAGAAGGAATTAGTGGTCAGAAATCTTGTCAATATATGCTCCATGAATCTCATCACATAAGTCCTCTGTTATATTTACTCATCCTTTCTTATGTCAGAGCAAAAGAGATGTTCCTTTTCTAAGCCTAACCCTTTCACCTTGGTCCTGTCCCCATCTCGGTCTTCTTCTACTACTATCACTAAGCTGATGCTCTTCCTTTTATGGTTCATTACAATCTACCTGCTGTGATTTTGCCTTTCTCAGGGGAGTCCATATCTGGCTCATAGCCATTCTCTTCAGTCCAAACCCATCCCTTATACTTCTCAATTTCAGTATCTTCATTGTGTAATACCTTCAAACTCCTCTCCCTTCCCCACACCTCCTAGTTTGCCCATTTCCTCTCAATTTCTGTGACCTACAGTTTCACTCTTCACAGAGACAGTGATATCTTAGAAAAATACTACCACCAAAACCATATTGTTGTTACTCATTTGGAACTTAGTGTTAGTTTATTGTTTTTATTTATGTGTTTTAGGTCCTTAATGGCAGGGATGATGTATGTTGTGTTTTGTATGTTGTCACTAACAGTGGTAGTAGACACTCTAAGAAGGAGGAGAAGATGATGATGAGGGTGGGGGAAGTGGAGAAGAAGAGTTCTTGCTTTGTAGCTTGCTGGTACTGGAGTAATGCTAAGATTCTTTCAGAAATTATTTTTACTCATTGAACACTTTATTCATGCCCTTCTAATCTGTTACTGCGTTTCCATAGTATATATCATTGTAGTCCTAATTTACAAATTTTAAAACTAGAGAATATCTATTTATAACTCATTTAATTAGTTTATTTCTTCTTTAGGTTTATATCCTTATACAGAGGACCATGTCACACATATAAAGTACAAAGACTCAGTGAGTCAACATCCTATAAATTTTGCATTCAGGCTTGCAATGAAGCTGGGGAAGGCCCCCTTTCTCAGAAGTACACTTTCACTACTCCAAAATCTGTGCCAGCTGCCTTGAAAGGTAAGTAACCCTATTCTGATGCTATTTCCTTTATTAGAAAATTAATTTTTCAAACTTTTAAGTATCCACTAACTACTAACAGACCTGTGTTCCAGAAGTTTTATCACCTGAAAAACTGTGCTTCATGGTATAAAATATAAAATCTGTGCGTCATTGTATTAAAGTAATTTGACCTGGGAAAACTAGCCTAAATGGGCAGGCACATTGGTTTCTGGAAAGGTTGAGACTGTATTCATGTTTCCAAGTCCTATCACATACAATAATGGTTTACATGTCACTTCCCTTTAAATTCTTTGGGTTATAGAAAACAGTAGAGAATCTAATAATAGAAGAGCTATTTTGTCATTGTTGTTGAGTCATTTCATTTGTGTTCAACTCTTGATAACCTCGTCTGGGCTTTTTTGGGGGGGAAGAAGGGGTACGGTAAAGATACTATAGTGGTTTGGCATTTCCTTCTCCAGCTCATTTTATAGATGAGGAAACTGAAGCAAACAGAGTTAGGTGATTTGACCAGAGTCACACAGCTAGTAAGTGTCTGAGGCCAGATTTGAAATCAAGTCTTCCTGGCTCTAGGCTCAGCACACTGTACCACCTAGCTATCCCAAGAAAGCTATTGGCCAACATATATTAACTCTTCATTAATTGGGGAATTATATGTGCTTTTCTTATTTCTTAAATTAATGATTCATAATGGTGGCTGTTATTTATTTGAGCACAGCATGAAAGATTCCCACAACACACTTCTGGATTATATACTTGCATATAACTTTCTGTGTAGGCGGTAAATTGCCTTTTTATTAAATGGAGGTGTTTCATGGAATTATTTTGTAGCCATCCGGCAACATGTAAAACATTAGGGACACAGTATGCAGACCTTATTAAAAATGAGATTTTTGTCTGTGCACTAAGTTCTGAAAGTAGCTGCTGTGTTCTTGCCCACATCATAAACCAGTGATGGGCGAGAGAGAAGCATGCACAGTTTTAACATTTTTTTGCTTACCTCCTTTCCTATGTAGAGTCCATCCTGTGCCAACCTTGAGGGTAGAGACTGGGAACTAGATATGCCTTAGTCCCAAATAGTAGCAGAAGGGGAGCAGGGGCAGAATGGAAACGAAGCTAAAACATTGGGGAGAGACATTACTGTTCTGAGTTACCCTTGGTAATGAAGGAATATAACTGTATTTAAGGCTTCCTATAATTTTGTTTTTGAAAGTTTTACTAATTTTGTAATCAAAGTACAGTGGCTCTTTGATTTTGTACTGCTGCTAAAGACTATACTTATAATGCTCTTTGTTTCCTTTAGCCCCAAGAATAGACAAAATAAATGATCACACCTGTGAAATCACATGGGAGGTTTTACAGCCAATGAAGGGTGATCCAGTTATTTACAGTCTTCAAGTTATGGTGGGAAAAGACTCAGACTTCAAACAGGTATTTTTTTTTTTAATTAAATTTTACAATATTTGAGTAAAATTAATCAAGTTTTTCACTAATGTGAGGGATCTGATTTTATGAATACAGGAAATCCTTCCATCTACATAAATTGTGTGAGAATGAATTATTTATCCTGTACTTTATATTTTATTTTATTCCGTATTTATTTTATTCTGTAACCATACTCTCTTTTCTGTGTAACAAACCTAATCTTCTCTATCTCCGAATATAGAAACATGTGAGTTCAGAAGTTCAGCCTCCCTCTCTGAAGTAAGATGCCAAAGGTTTAAGCTCTTCCACAACAACTGTTGGTTAAAAAAAACTCTTATCTCACTATCACTGGCAAACTTTGTTATACCACATGATTTCAGCTTCGGAGACATTTGTGTGTTATCCTTGAGAGGCATACTAGTGACCTTGTCCCATCTTTAGCCTCATCCTTGACAGTTAAAAAGGTGGTCTCATCTAATGCCCAGGCACCAGGGAATCTACATCCCCTGGGTACTTACCAATGACCTCAGGATGTAGTTAGGACCTCTGTGTTCACAAAAGCATTCCTTAGAAACAGAGAAGTGGTCTTCATACTACCTGTGTGCTATGCCCACTGTCTTTAATGTAACCGGTCATGATCCCTCAACCCTATGATGCTGCCAATTCCGTAATGAGTAATGTGATTTCTGTTCTGTTCTTTGTTCTATGCTTATAAAAATGAGCTGCATCTTCGCTTCTGGATCTTTGGCATAAACTGAGACATTCATTGATCCATTGACAGCTATATGTGTCACTGTTGATAAATGTTGTCTTGCTCAGAGAAACATGCCTTGGTTTACCCTATTGTTAAATTTCACTCGCAACAATTGCAATGTAATGATAAACCTTAGAGACTTAGGTTTTAATTGACTATTCAAATTAAGATTCAGAAAGTGACTTGTTTATGGTTACATGATTAGCAAGCATCAAGGATAGGATTTGATCCCAGGTCTCACCAACTCTCAGCCTAGGTAGCACTCCATTTGTGTGAAATGTACTTGACTTAATGTTACATTAAATACATTGATTAATTCCTTTCACCCAGCACAGTATTTTAAATAAAATTAGAAAAGTAGGAAATTGAGATGAAAGATCTCTCTGAAACTTAGTTGAGATCACAAGATAATTGATTTTTAACTGCTAATGCAGTATGAGTTTGTTACTAGGAGAAAGATCACTTTTTAAATAAAAGTTACAAGACAGAACATGTGTATGATTTCCTCAAAATTTAACTCACCTATTATAATGATTTTTAGGAAACTGGAAGAATGTTTAAATCACAAAATTTTAGAGCTACAGGATATCTTAAATAGTTGGATAATTTCATTACCCAAAATAAGCTCGTAGTTCAATTCGTCTTCTGCTTTAATATGTTTTGGATGTATTTGGAAATCAGTACCTTCATAGTTGCCTATAAATTTCTCAGTGCCCCTCCTCTTAGCTGAAAAGTGGGCAGAAGGGTTGCAAGCATGAAATGTGTTATGCTACGTAATCAGAAATTCTTACTTAAATGTTTTTATTATGACTAGGTAAAATTTACAGGGCCTGAGGAGGGCAAAGCGAAAAATGACTAGGGGTTAAAAACAAAAGGCATCATGAAGAAGACTTTTTAAATAAAAAAATACCATCATTGTTAGGACATAAAATTGAATTTCAGCCTCTGTTCTGTCTGCCTAAGGGTGTGCTGTAGTTTTCTTCTCCTCACTTTCTCCTTCAGGACTTCATCTGCATTTCTCTTTTGTATGGTACTTAACCTGTCTTTTCTTTTCCAAAATATAATTCCTGTTACATTTAAATTGTATGATACATGGAAATGTAAATTTATTAGGTCAAATTACAAAAGGTCCCTGTTTTGCTCTAGATACATATTCAATTTAGCACGTCATTTTTTTCTTTATTAAACTACCAACGAATTGACATGATAATTAGGTTTAAACTGTATTTCACAAATAAGTGTGTTCCTTCCAAGGAAGAAGCAACATTAATATTGATGAAAATATAATTTTATTGTAGTTTCAAATTAAATAAGCATCTCTTAAGTAGAGTATGGATTTTAATACCCTTTTAAGACATCATGTAAAGTCCAGCAATGCATTTGCTACGGCTAATTAAACTTGGGTTTGGGGTTTGTTTGTTTTTTAAGATAACCTGATCATTTATACTTACTTTCAATTTTGACAGACTGCATATGAAATACTGATTTTCCTAGAACTTTTAAAGTTCCAGAGGTGCTTATAAAATGTCTAATTCTGTACATACATTCCTCAGCTTTGACAAAAGCTGTGTGTCAAAAGATTTATTTGTTGAGCAGCAGGGAGATATAATCTTAGTGTATAGAGTCTTAGTTTGAATCATCTCTCTCGTACATACTAGCTCTTTGACCCTGGATCTATTACCTAATTCCTTGCCCTAGGCAACTCTAAGACTTTAAGTTGCCGAATATTTGCTTACCATCTTTAATAGTGGTAGTCTCCATGCCTGGAGTCCCCTAAACCATTGAGATCACAAGTCCTTTCCTATATATTAATTTGTTAATCTAATTATTTCTTCATAAAAAGGGTATAAATGGTAGTTAGGTTACCAAGTTGGCCTATAGATAAATTTATTTAATTCATAAAATATCAGAATTCCATTAATAATAGAACTAGATCTGGTTTGCAACATCAAGAAACGATTTTCCTTAAGAGGAAGAAAAAAGTTTCTTCCCAACTTACTGACACAGAGCCAGTGCTAACCAGAATTTCATGAGTCAGTAAGCATTTGTTAAGTGCTTTCTGTGTGCTAAGCACGACAGATACAAAGAGAGGCAAAGGACAGCCCCTTGCACTCAAGGAATTCACAGTCCAATAGGGAAGACAACACGCAAACAAATATTTACAAACAAGCAGGTGTACAGGATAAATAATTAAGAGAGGAAAGGCATGGGAATTAAGCGGGGTTAGGAAAGGCTTCCCATAGAAGGTGGGATTTTAGTTCGTGCTTAAAAGAAGCCAGGAGGTCCAGCAAATGAAGCTGAGAGGGGAGATCATTCCAGACATGGGAGCACTGGAGAAAATGCCTAGATCGCAGAGATGGAGTGTTGTTTGCAGAAACCACTGTCACTGGATTTTGAAGAGTATGGGAAGTCAGGTGTGAGAAAACTGGAAAGGTAGGAAGGCTAGTTATGAAGGGCTTTGAATGCCAAGCAGAGGTGTTTGTATTTTGTTTTGGAGGCAACAGGAAGCTACTGGAGTTTATTAACTGGGTGGTGGGGTGAAGGGATGGTGACATGATCAGACCTGTACCTTAGGAATATCACTCTGGTGGCTAAATAAAGAGTGTGAATTGGAATGGCAGAGACTTGAGACAGGCAGACTGACCAGCAGCCTCTTGGAGTAATCCAGGTGTGAGGCGAGGAGGGTCTGCACCGCAGTGGCAGAATCAGAGGAGAGAAGGGGGTATATTCCAGAGCTATTACAAAGGTGAAATCAACAGGCCTTGGCAACAGATTGGATATTGGCTGTGGATAAGGAGGTGTGGAAGTAGAGGTAATGAGAAGCTGAAGATGAGAGACCGTGAGGTGTTGTTCTCTATAGGAAGAGGAAAAGTAGGTGAGGGGAACTGTATAGGAGAAAAAAAATACTGAGTTCAGTTTTGGACATAGTGAGTTTAAGATGTCTACTGGACATCCTGTTTGAGATGTCTGAAAGGAAATTGGAGATCACCAGAGAGATGGGGGCAGGAAAGCTAAATCTGAGAATCAGTCAGCATAGCAATCGTAATTAAACCCATGGGAGCTGTTGAGATCACCAACTGAAGTAGAATGGAGGAAGAAGAGGAGGGGGTCCTGAACCGAACCCTGCGGGACACCTAGAGGAGAGCCAGCAAAGGAGACAGAAGGGAGGCCCATGAGAGAGTGGCATCCTGAAAACCTAGAAAGAAGAGAGTGTCAAGGAAGAGAGGGTGATGAAGAATATCAAAAGCTGAAGAGAGAGATCAAGGAGAATAAAAGGAGAAAAGACCATTGGGTCTGGCAGTTGAGACCATTGGTAGCTTTGGAGAGAAGTTTCCATGGAATGAGGAGGTGGGAGCTAGATTATAAAGGAAATAAGAAGAGGATGAGAAGAGAAAAAATGGAGGCACCTAGATCAGACAGCCTTTCCCAGGCATTTAGCCACAAAGGGCAGAAGAGATACAGAATGAAATATGGAGGGCTGGAGGAATCAAGTGAGGAGTGTTTGAGGATGGAGGAGACATGGACGTGTTTACAGGCAGTGGGGAAGCAGCCAGTAGACAGGGAACAATTGACAGTAAGTGATAAGAGTGGGGGTGACACAAAGGAGGCAGTCTGTTGGAAGAGACAGGATGGAATGGGATTGCTTGAGCAGGTAGGGGAGTTAGGCTTGAAGGAGTAAGGCCACCTCATCATGTGAGCTTGGGGTGAAGGAAGAGATAGCAGAAGGCACTAGGAGGTGAGGAAGAGAAGAAAAGAAGGAGTTCACAGCAAATTACCTCACTTTTTTTGTAAAATATGAAAATTCTCAGCTGAAAGGGTGAGGAAAAGGGGAGCCATAGGAGGTTTGAGGAGGGAGTGAGGTTTGGAAGAGCTGCTATGGAAAGTGGGATGGGGGTGGCTAGGGGGCGCAGTGAGTAGAGCACCAGCCCTGGAGTCAGGAGGACCTGAGCTCAAATACAGCCTCAGACACTTGACACACTTACTAACTGTGTGACTTTGGGCAAGTCGCTTAACCCCAATTGCCCTCCAAAAAGCAAAAAAAAAAAAAGTGCGATAGTGAGTTGACAAGGAACGTATATTAGGAATGGGCAGCTAGGTGGCACAATGGATAGAGCACCAGGCCTGGAATCAGAAGGAGCTGAGTTCAAATTCAGCCTCACACTTACTAGCAATGTGACTCTGAGCAAGTCACTTAGCCCTGCTTGCCTCTGTTTCTTCATCTATAAAATGAGCTGGAGAAGGAAATAAGAAACCACTTCGGTAGCTTTGCCAAGAAGACCCCAGATGAGGTCAGCAAGAGTCAGACATGACTGAAACAGTAGCAGGATTGCCTAGCAGCAGTGAGGACCTGGTTGTGGTTGTGTAACATAAATTTGTGATGGACTCAGAACAATTGTGTGATTTTCTCCACCTTTGTTCACAGCACATGTATAGGAGTGAAAGTGGTGGACAGTGGTCAGTAGTACAAGGCTTGGGCATGGCAGGACACAGTGATAGGGTGGCAATGGATTCAGGAGGTTCACTAATGGAACAGTATGGAAAAGGGACGGAGTGACTACTGCGAAGGAGATGATGACCTGGGAGAGAATTGAGGGGTCATGGGATTGATCGAAGGTCATAGCGTAGGTGAACAGCAGGTAAGGGAAGGCAAAACCAGTAGAATATGGTCAGATAAGAGGATCACACAATTCTTGAACATTTTGGCACCTTTACATCTCTTTTTCTGTTATCCTCTCCCCAAGTTCACAGTATTCAATTCAGAGTTGTCCTTTCCCCAAAGTATTCAGTGTTCCCTCCTCCCCCAATTCCTTCCCCTCTCTCAGCCCTCCAAAGAAAACTCCCTCATTGCATTTGTTTTCTGGTATTGGCTGAAAGTAAGCTGACTGAATAGGTTCACACTCATGTTTTATCCCATCAGACGTATTTGCATTTTAAAAGAAATGCTAAACCTGACTAATTTCTAATTGCTAGAATTTATACAGCAAACAGATTAAGGGGTGGGAAGAAAAGGAGCTCAATCTGGAGGAATATGGTTTTGGTTAAGTACTCAGACCCTACCTGGGCTCTGTCAGTTACATCCAAGTCATTTTTTTCCACTATTTCTTTTCTATTTCTTAAGCCATGAATTCTCTAAATGTTATCAATTTTTTCATAACACCTACTCTGGACAGCTCCACCAATGAAGAGCAGAGTAGAAAAAAAGGCAGTGGTTGTTCACTTCATAGCTAGTTTGTTTTCTGTGGCAAGAAGAATGATAGGTAGGTAGATAAATAAATTCATGTCTGTTTACTCATATCTTTGATGCATGAATGATATGGGGGGGTACGCATGCACCTGTGTGCAAAAATAGGAGGAAAAGCATACTTTTCCATATACACTTAATGAATTTAGGTCACCTAGCCCCAGGCGAATTATATCATTTAACGCTGAAAAAACTATGATTTGAAAGATAGTGAACAAGAGGGAGATATCATAGGACTGATTTATGAAAATCAGGGTAATGAACAGAGTCTGAAAAGTGAATGAGATTGACTTGGATTTCTAATAAGATTCCAAAATGAAAGAGATAGTTGATGACGAACATGTAGAAAAATAAATCACCAAGAGCCAAACAAGCAATTATTAAGCACTTACTAAGTTCCAGGCACAATGATAAGCACTGAGGATTACCCCCCCCCCCCCCCAAATTATGGTGCCTGCTCAAGGAGTTCCCATTCTAATGGAGGAGACAACATACAGACAGCTATGAGCGTAAAAGGCATATACAGGGTGAAAATGGGAGGTGATTTGTAGGGAAAACAGTAGCAGTGAGGAGACCAGGAACAGCAGAAGGTGGAATTTGAGCTGAGGTTTGGAGATAGTGGCAGGGAAGGAGGACCTTCCAGGCATGGGGGACATCTGATGAAAAGACTCAGAATTGGAGATGGAGATCAGGAGCAACAGGGAAGCCCACGTTACTGTATAGAGTTCACAGAGGGAGTAAAATATAAGAAGACTGGAAAGGGAGCAAGGGACCAGCTTGTGAAGGGCTTTCAGAAGCCAAATGGAGGACTTGTTGTTTGATCCTGGGAATGACACCAAGATTGATTAGAGGCTTGGACTGGAGTGTGGAGAGAATAGAGACAGGGAGAACAGCCATCAGACTGTTACAACAGTCCATCCGGGAAATGATCAGAGCCTGCACTAGAGGGAGGCAGTCTCAGAGGAGAGAGAGAGGTTACAAAGGTAAAATCAACTGGCCTGGAGGGTGACACCTAGGTTGCAATGCTCGGTGACTGGGAGTATGCTGGTGCCCTTGACAGTAATAGGGGAAATCTGAAAGAGGTTTGGGAGGGAAAGATAATGAGTTCAGTTTGGGACATCTTGCATTTAAGTTATCTATTTACAGGACATTCAGTTTGAGGTGGGCAGTTAGAGATGCAAATCTAGAGGCTAGAATGGGTAAGAGAAGTTCAGAAGAGAAGGTTTCACCACC
>CM053588.1:89214737-89234412 GCA_028646515.1 Pseudochirops corinnae | reverse complement strand
CGCCACAGGCTCCACATGACCACATTCAGCCTATTAGGGAACAGAGTATACTTTCAAACATCCAAAGGTCCTCAGAGTCACGTAGCCACTTTAGCAAAGGGCCTAGGGGCAGGGAAGATCTTCAGATTCCCATAACAACTGATCAGAGAAATGGTGCAGACTTTACTTTTAGATTTTACTGAAGCATTCGATGAAGCTTCTTACACTGTTCTTATAAATAAGATGAAGGTGAGTGAGTAGAAAGCAGTGCAGTTAGATGGGTTCAGAACTGATTGAAAGACTGCTCATGGTGGTGTGAAGGAAGTCTCAAGAGGAATGCCCAGGGACCTGTGCTCAGCCCTGCACCATCTGACATTTCTGTGAATTAACTGGATAAAGGTTTAAGTGGCGTGTTTATCAGATTTACAGATCATATAAAGCTAGAAGGGATAGCTAATACACTGGATGACAGACTAAAAAAATAAAGATTTTGACAGTCTAGAACATTGGACTGAATCTAATAAAATGAAATTTAATAGGGATAAATGAAGTCTTACACTCATTTACAAGATATAGGAGAGATTTGGATAGACAATTTAAAAAACCTGCAGATTAAATGTAAAAATCAGTACAAGTAGTAATCTGATCAGGCAGGCAAGAAAGCTAATGCAGCCTTGAGTTGCATTGAGAGACATAGCAAAGAAACACATGGAGGCTTGATGTAAAGAAAAATTTCTTACAATCAGACCTCTGCAAAAGTGGAATGGGTTACCATGGGAGATCCTGGTTCCCCTTTTTTTAGTAGTTTTTAAGCAGAAGCTGTCTGACCACTTGCTAGATATCGGGCAGCTGGTGGCACAGAGGACTGAGTGCTGGGCCTGGACTCAAGTCTCAAGTTTAAATCCAGCCTCAGACACTTGCTGGCTGTGAGGCCCTGGGTGAGTCACTTAACCTCTGCCTGCCTCGATTTCCTCAACTACAAAATGGGGATAATAATAGCCCCTGTCTCCCAGAGTTGTTGTGAGGATCAGTTGAGATAATATGTATAAAATTCTTTTCCTCAGCGCCTGGCCCGTATAGTAAGTGGGACATGGAAATGTTAGCTAACATGATGATCATCATGAGATGACATTGCGGGGATTCTTTTTCAGATATTGTTCGACTGAAATTTTGTGATTCTGAGTCTTTATATGTGTGAATAAGGGACTACGTGTGTTATTTTCTTGTTCTATTTAAGTGATAAAATACTCACTTAACAAAATTGTATTTATGAGCTTAAAAATAAAACCATAATTTTTTAGAACTAAATTTCAGCTCTGTGTTTTGTCCTACTGGCTTTGTTTTTGTTCCCCTCTCATTTTAAATCTGTGGTTTTTTCCATGCTACTTAATCTTGATAATCTTGATAATCTTTGTAATCTTCTTCTAAAAGTTACTCTAAGACTTTCACCTCACGGGTCTGGTTTCATTGGTAGAAGAACTACTTCCAGCAATGCCAGTCCCATACCCTCCTCTCCTTAAATGATAAGAACACAGATGCTCGTAGTTCAGAGTAACTTTGCAAGTCATCTAATGCAACAAGTACCTGAACAGGTATCCTTCCTACAATATCAGTCAAACTACAAGCATTTATTAAGCACCAGCTAGGTACCAGACACAGTGCTAGGCGCTGGGGAATAAAAACAAAGTATTTCTTGCCCCCCAGAATGTTTATGTTACATCAAAGGAAACAACATGTGCATAAGTATATCCAAAAATGCAAAGTAAATTCAGAGCTGTCTCAGGGTTAGCGGGAAGGCACCCGCAGCCAAGCGAGTCAAGGAAGGCCTCATGTTGAGAGCAACATTTGAATTGAGTTTTGAAGAAAGGTAAACGCTCTAAGAAGTGGAGTTAAAGAGTGAGTGGATTCTGGGCATGAGGGAGCATTTTGTACAGAGGCATGGGGGGGGAGGGTATGAATAGTAGTAATAGGAAGACCAGTTTAGTTGACCATAGAGTACATGCAGGACAGTGATGTCTAATAAACATAGAAAGGTTGGTTGGAGTCAGTTAAAAAAGATCTTTAAATGCCCAGTTCCTAGAGGTAATAGGAAGCCACTAGGCAGACCTGTGCTTTAGAAATATCAGTTTAGGGGCAGCTAGGTAGCGCAGTGAATAGAGCGCCGGTCTTAGAGTCGGGAGGACCTGAGTTCAAACACAGCCGCAGACACTTAGCACTTACTAGCCGTGTGACCTTGGGTAAGTCTCTTAACCCCAATTGCCCCTACGAAAGCAAAAAAAAAGAAAGAAATATCAGTTTGACAGCTATATGGAAAATGGTTTGAAGAGAGTGATGAGAAACAAGGAGTGTATAGGATGATACATAGGAGAAATGAAAGGGTCAGATAGATTTTTGGAGGGTAAGGGAGACATGGGCAACTCATAGGCAGTAGGGAAGCAGCCAGGAAACAAGAAGAGATTGATAAGTGGGTGGGTGTGGCAGAGGGGGCCATCTGCTAAAAGTTGTAATGGAATTGTATCACTTGTGCTTGTAGAGGAATTTGCCTTGATAAAGAGAACGACCATCTCTTTATGTGAGATGAGTGAAAGATAGTGGGAGAAGGTTGAGATGAGGTGGGGAGAAAAGGCGATCACAGAAAATGGCTTCAATTTTTTCTGTAATATATGAGGGTTCTCTGGGGGGGGGGGGGGTCATGAAAAGGCTTGGAAGAGCTGCTGTAGTGTGTGAATTAGTCTTAGAGACATACACCATCTTAAACCAGTCACAATTTATAAACCATTTTCTCTAAACCCACAGCTGTCCAGAGGAGAGCTGTATTTGGATGTTCCACCAACAATTGAAACTTAAAGTGTTGAAAACTTCTATTATTGTTCCCCGCCTCATCCTTCTCCGTTATTTTTAGTGGTACCAGAATCTTAGTGGTTCTCCAAGCCCCAAATTGTAGAATTTCTTACTCAACAATTACTTTCATTTCCATCATGTGCCATGTTAGACTTTTATTCCTATTTGCCCATAAAAAAAAAACTGCCTGGCTGGTTCCTGTATTTCCAGACTTCCTTTTAACCTTTACACAATTACCGAAATAGTATTCTTTAAATGTTCTCATTGCATCATTCTGCTGATGGACTCTTAATTTATGGTAGGAAATTAAAACCTACACCCTACCATGTAAGGCCCTCATCAACTATGCCCCTTCCTTCATCCTTCAAACCTCCTTTTTAACTGCTTCCTAACCCCACCTCTTGCACTAAGTCCAGATTTACTTTTTTACTCTCATCTGTGCACATAATTCTTCCTGTATTTGGGCCTTCGTTTATGCCTTTCCAGACCCTGACAATATTCTTGTGCATCTTCTCTGCTTCTTACTTTCAGAAATGTGTGTTCACATTGTTTGCTTCCTCCAAAATACCCTTCCTTTTGGATTCTCCCACTTCACTCTAACCACTTTCTCTCTAAGCATTTCCTTAAGCATTCAAGCCTAACAGATACAAATAAGATTTATAAAATAAATTAGACGGTAGGATTAGTCCCTTTACTATGTGATCCACTGTAGGAAAGGCTCCGCAAATTCATTTAGTATTATATAATTGACAAAAAATTATTTTGTAATCATTTCCCCATGTTCTCCACCCCACATTTACAAAGGATTCTCTTTTTCTTAACAGATTTACAAAGGTTCTGACTGGTACTTCCGGTATTCAGGCCTTCAGCAGAACTGTGAATATCGCTTTCGTGTGTGTGCCATTCGACAGTGCCAAGACACCGTAGGTGGTCATCAGGACCTCATAGGCCCCTACAGTGCCACTGTAATATTCATCTCTCAGAGGACTGAACCTCCAGCCAGCACCCACAAAGACACTGTGGAAACCACAAGGCTGCGACGGACACTGACTGACGAGCAGTGCGCTGCAGTCATCCTTGTGATCTTTGCTGTGTTCTCCATTCTGGTTGCCTTTATCATTCAGTACTTTGTAATCAAGTGAAATGTAACTTTCTGTTAGAATGCTTCCATTACCTTTCCTTTGTCATGTTCCACAAATATTTCTGTTTTGCTTTTACAAGAGCAGTGGCATTTAGCACTGGCATTGGGACTGTAACACATACCATTTTTGCCACTTAAAATGCTTATATTGTTAGATAGGGGCTGGCACTTTATTAGAACGCAAGCCACAGAAATATCAAATATTTTTTGAAAATGCCTTCTTATACTACAAACTTTATATGAGGCAAAAATATAATTGAGATTTTGACCAGTCAGCATGAGTGTAACAATGATACACATGCTTCTACTTTAAAAGATGACCAAGTGAAGCATTCAGAATGAGGCAAAGCGTTTAAAAGTTACACAGACACACGCTGCATAAAATATTAGTCAGATGCTGTGAAAGCAATCTCACGCTGTATTTCTACCTCCTCATTTGTCTTAATTATTTGGGAAGTGGGATTATGATAAATAATTGAGGGGACTTTCTCAGGCAGCAAACAATGAACTGGATGGACAAATGTGTGTGAAAAGAAGCAGCTTCTAATTGGATAAATTTGGAGTTCTTTACGGCAAGTAGATATTTACAAAGCTTACTTGGTGGCACCGGCAGTTTATCTTGCCTGAAAACAAGTTTACTCATAAAGGTACCTCTTCAGTACCTTGCAGACATGGAAAAGAGAGGGCTTTTAGACGGTTACTTTTTAAAAGTAATTGGAATCACTTTAGGACTTCACATCTATTTAATTTGGTTTCAGTTCATGGTTGTTTGTATGTGAGTTTATCTCCACATACTTACAAGCCATCTATGTATATATACATACCAGTATGTATGACTATATATACTGCAGCTCTCTGATGTACAGAGTTTGTAGGATTACCATGAGTTTTGCTGCTTCCCCTACTACTACTGCCATCACCATCAGCATTTAGAATCAAACATTATCTCTTTGTTTAGGAGCACCAGATCTGAAGTGAAAATGTAATTTGCACCAGAAAACTTCAAGCTGCTTCCTTTCTTGAAAAAACTAATGTTTAATGTAATGTCTGTTTGGAGACTGTACCAAATTGTTGATTGCATGTGGTTAATGTTGCATTAGAGCACTTTGCAATTGCAAAATTCATCAATGTTTTGTGAGCTTGCATTTGTGAGTTCTTGGATGATCAGACTGAATTTTTCAAGTATCACATTGAACATCTTTTTGGATGTCAGTGACTGCCAGTAACATACAGCTTGTAGTGAAGCTATCTAAAATTCTTGTCTCATCACATCTATATTATCTGTTAAACACTTGTAATTTGCCTTCTTAATTTATTATTTGATTTTTTAGGATAGTGAATCACTAATTACTTAGTTGCTGGGTTTAGCATTTTAATGGTTATTAAGCACTTCTGTCAGTCTTTGAAAAAAATGTATGTTTTGTGCTTTGAAGATCTTTGAAGAATTTCTCTATTAGAATGGGCATGTATTGTACTTGTTTCACGTCCAATGATCTGTGCTGTTGAATAACATTAATTTTTGTTTAAAAAAGAAATGGATAAACTTGGCCTTCCCAAGGTAAGAATGACCTGTCACTATAACGTACTGTATGTTTACATTTTTGTTTTAATTCTGACACTTCTGTATAGGCCGATACCTTCCCGTAAAACAGAGAGATAGCAAACATTTTCTAGAAACTTACTAAAAGTGCCATGTTTGGCAGTACAAATGAGGCTGAGTGTAATACCCCAGAGATTTCTATACAGTTGAATGTCTAAAATGGTAAGATTTGCCACTGTGGTCAAGCTCCAGTGGCTTGTTTTTCATAGTAAAACTCAAATGAACTCCTATTTTTGATAGTAAATGTCATTTAATAGTGTATTTGCCATTGGAGCCTCACTGCACATTACTGCAGAGGAGAAAACAATTTTTAATGTAATCTTAATTTTACCTCATATACTGTACATTCCAAAAAAGAAACCTCTAAACTTTTTTAAATGTTATAGATACACTACCAAACATATCACTTTAAAATTGTATAATGTTGAACTTCATATAAATGAAAAGTATAATCTCATAGAAATATACATAAACTATGTAGCAAAAGTATCTTTAAAATCTGTGGAAAATAAAAGTTGTATCATTCTTTTTTGAGGAAATATTCATTGCATTTATATATATATATATATATCTGTTAGCTTTCCTATATTTTTATTGGGGTTGGCAGTTTCAAGAAGTAAGAAGTTAAATATCACTTTTGTTATCTTGGACTCACAGACCACAGAATCATAGATTAAAGGTAAGTCATCGGAGTGGCTAGGTGGCTTAGTGAATAGAGCACCAGCCCTGGAGTCAGGAGAATCTGAGTTCAAATTTGACCTCAGACACTTAGCTGTGTGACATTGGGCAAGTCACCTAACCCCAGTTGCCCTTCCAAAAAGCAAAAAAAAAAAAAAAGGGAAGTCATCTAGTCTTAGCCCTCTTAGTTTACCTAAAAGGTCACATAGCTAATAAATAGCTGAAGTGGGAGTTGAATCTAGGACCTCTTGACTCCAAACCAGAACTCCAGCACATGACACTGACTTTGTCTAACAGGAAAGTCACTGACTTGAAAGGTCTGACATTCTAAGTAGTAACCTCCAACAGGTTAAAGATTGAAACTGGGAATATGGAATTTTTTAAAATAGTATTTTATTTTTTCCCAATTACATGTAAAAATAATTCAAAACTTTTTAAAAATTGATTTATTTACTTTTAGTTTACAAGATTCAGTTCCACAATCCCTTGAGTTTCAAATTTTCTCTCTCCCCCCCACCATAGTGGCTTGCAATCAAGTATAGGATCTGCAAATACTTTCACATTGGACATTAGTTTGGTTGTATAGACGGGTTGTAACCAATGGAATGAACAATGGGAAAGAGGAAACAAAACCAAACATGGAAAAGAAAGAGAGCATGTAGTTTGCTTCAGCCTCCATTTAAACTCTGTTCTTTCTAGATCTTTCTCTGAATGAGACATCTCCTTCCATCCTGAGTCTTTTAGAGTTGTCTTACAAACTTGTGTTGCTGAGAAGAGTTCAGTTTATCAAAGTTGGTCATCACACAAATGTTGTGTCTGTCATTGTGTACAAATTTATCCTGGTTCTGCTCTTCTCGCTCAGCATCAGTTGTATAAGCCTCTCCAGGTAAATAGGAAGTCCACCTGCTTCTCATTTCTTATAGCACAATAGTATTCCATTACATTCATATACCACAACTTGTTTAACCATTCCCCAATTGATGGGTATCCCCTTAATTTCCAATTCTTTGCCACCACAAAGAGAGCTGCAATAAATGTTTTTGTACATATGGGTCTTCCACTTCTGTGATCTCTTTGGGATACAACCCTAGAAGTGGTATTACTGGGTCAAAGGGTATGCAATTATTTATAGCCCCTTGGGCATAGTTCCAGAGTGCTCTCCAGAGTGGTTGAATCAGTTTGCAACTCGACCAACAATGCATGAGTGTTCCAATTTTTCCACATCCTCTTCAACATTTGTCATTTTCCTGTTTTGTCATCTTAGCCAATCTGACTGGTGAGATGTGGTACCTCAAAGTTGTTTTGATTTGCATTTCTCGAATCAATAGTGATTTAGAGCATTTTTTCCATATGCTTATAGATATATTTCATTTCATCTTCTGAAAATTGCCTATTCATGTCCTTTGACCGTTTATCAATTGGGGAATGACTTGTATTGTTAAAAATTTGACTCAATTCCCTGTATATTTTAGAAATGAAGCCTTGCAGAGACACTGGTTGTAAAAATTCTTTCCCAATTTCCCACTTCCCTCTTAATCTTGGTTACATTGGCTTTGTTTGTATAGAAACTTTTCAATTTAATGCAATCAAGATTATCCATTTTGCATTTTTATAATGCTCTCTAACTCTTGTCTGGTCATAAAGTCTTCCCTACTCCATAAATCTGACAGGTAAACTATTCCTTGCTTCTCCAGATTGCTTACAGTAACAGCCTTTATAAAAAATTTTGATTTCCAAATTATTTTTTTCCTTCTTCCTTGAGAAAGCAAGCAATTTGATATAGATTATACATGTGCAGTCATTCAAAGCACGTTTTCATATTAGTCATGTCTCAAAGCTGACAAAAAAGAAAAAGTTCAAAACTATGCCTCGATCTGCATTCAGACAGCATCAGTTCTTTCTCTGGAAATGGATAGGATTTTTCATGATGAGCCTTTCCAAATTGTCTTGGATCATTTTATTGCTGAGAATAGCTAAGTCATTTAAGTGTCATCATACAGTATCACTGTTTCTGTTTACAATGTTTTCTTGGTTCTGCTAACTTAACTTTGCAGCAGTTCATGTAAGTCTTTCCAAGTTTTTCTGAAAGCATCCTGCTCAACATTTCTTATAGCACAATAGTATTCCATTGCAACTATATGCCACAACTTGTTCAAGCTTTTCCTAGTTGACAGATATCCCCTCAATTTCCAATTCTTCACCACCACAGAAAGAGCTGCTATAAATATTTATTTACATATAAGTCCTTTTCTTTTTTCTTTGATCTCTTTGGGATATAGACCTAGTAGTGGTATTCCTGAATCAAAGGGTATGCACAGATTTATTATTACCCTTTGAGCATAGTTCAAATCCCCTTCCCCACATCCCCTTCCAGTATTTTTCATTTTCCTTTTCTGTCATATTAACCAATCTGATAGATGTGGGGTGGTACCTCAGAGTTGTTTTAATTTGCATTTCTCTAATCAATAGTGATTTGGAGCATTTTTTCATTATAACTTATAGATAGCTTTGATTTCTTTGTTCATCTTCTTTGACCATTTATTAATTGAGAAATGGTTTGTATTCTTAAAAACTTGACAAAGTCTATGTATTTGAGAAATGAAGCCTTTATCAGAGGCAGTTGCTATAAAGAAAAAATTTCCCTGGTTTTCTGCTTCCCTTCTAATCTTGGCTGCATTGATTTTGTTTGTGCAAAACCTTTTTAATTTAATGTAAGATAAAAAATTTTCTATCTCATTTAGTCATGAATTCTTCCCTTGGGATAAGGAATTTTTTAAGTTCACCCTTTACCATTGAGGTTATTTATGCAATACGTAAAACTTCCTATTTTCTTCATATGTAAAAATAATTCATACTAATCTTAAGTAGAATTATGAAGTGAGGAAAAAATATTTTTGAGGGCCCTTTTACCCCCTACTTGGTGCCTCTGGTTCCCAGTACACCATATGCCCAGTGCCTTACCTAAGCCTGCCTTCTTTTCACATTGCTCTATATTTCCAAATTTTCCTCGCTTTCATCATCCTCCTTCCCTGCTCTACCACAAAAATGACCACAGCTTTAATGCTTAGCTGACCTCAGTTATACATAAGGAGAACTATGTCTATCACCTCTACTTTTATTCTTAAATCTGTATTACTGCTCTAACCTCTCTGTACTTGAGCTTTAGTCCTACAGCACTCCACTAAACATCTACTTTAGTGTCCCGCTCTTACTTCAAACTCAGGCTGTCCAAAAGATGACATACATAAAGCACTTAGCAAATCATAATGCACTATGTAAATTCCAGCTATTATTATTGTTAAATTCATTGCCTTTCAGCCTGATAATAGCTGACCTTTGAGCTCTCATATTTTTATTAATGGTACTATCATCCCACTACTTGTCATCCAAGTGTATACTGATGTCCTAGCACGGTGCTTAACATGATGTTTCACTATTTATTGAGACTCCTTCCATATCTAGTCAACCAACAGGTTCCACCGATAACTTCCTTTATGATGCCTCTCATATCTTGACTATTGAAATAATTACCTAATTGGTTACTCTACCTCTAGTCTCTTCTATATCCAACCCACCCTTCACATTGCTGCCAGACGAGTCTTCCAGAAGCATAGCTCTGATCATTTTATAACCACATCTTGGCACTCCTTCCCTCCCACCTGCCATCCTTCCCCTCAAGAAATAAAAAGTTACCCAAATTCTTTAGCTTACTATTCAAAACCTTCAATGGTTGGGGCCCCTGTTTAGACTGTCTTTTTCCTTTGTTTTCACCCATCTAAGTTCTAAACTTTTCTTCATGACCCACATACTCTCTAAAGCTTTCTTTAAAAGTTACATATGTATAATGTATGTATATATGTATATGTGTGAAAAGCTCGTCAGAGCCCAAAGCACTGTTGGGGACTGGAGGAGGGAGATGAGGATAATGGCTAGAGTGGAGGCAGCACGAGATGAAGATAGCTAGAGATGGACATGGCTGAACCTACACTAAGAAAGTCACATTGGCTACTCAATGGAGCATTGGAGAGGAGTCTTGAAATAGTCCAGGTGATGAGGGCATGAAGTAGAGAGATGGATGGACGTGTGAGATGTTGTGAAGATATATACAAGATTTGGCAATGGATTGGATATGTGGGGTGAGTGAGAAGAGAAATCTGAGAAGTCAGATTTCAAGAAATTTATGGGCCTGGGTGACTTGGGGGATTGTGGGACCTTCAACAGGAGCAGGGAAGCTTAGTAGGGAGAATGATTTGGGGGAAAAGACGTGTTCTTTTAGACATGCTGAATTCAGAGGCTTGTAGGAGCTAGTAGCAGCTAGCATTTAATATGGCACTTTATATATATATAATCTCATCTAGTCCTTGCAATTCTCCCGTGAGGTAGGTGCTGTTATCTTCCCGTTTTACAGCTGAGGAAACTGAGGCCACAAGAGGTTAAGTGATTTCTTTGCCCAGGGTCAAACAGTAAGTACCTGGGGCAGGATTCTTATTGGTGTCTTTGTGACTATACATGCACCGCTACATCCACTGTGCCATCTAGCTACCTAACGTCATCTGAAATGTCTTCGGAGTCATCAAGTGTGAAATGTCACAACTGAAGCTGAAGAGACAGGGGCAGAGGGAAGCTCCTACTGCAGGCCAGTCACAGAAATTTAAGGCTGGATACATAGATATGATCAGTAAAGTCACAGAACTAGTAAGTGGAGAGAAGAAGAGGGCCCAGGACAGGGTTGTGCTAGGGAGAATGAACCAGCAAGGGAGAGTAAGGAGTGGACAGAGAAGAGGAAAATCAAGCAAGCAGTGCTAGAAAATCTCAGAAAAAAGAGTATCCAGAAGGAAATGATAGCCACCAGGGTCAAATCTTGTAGAGAGAGTGAGAAATGAGAAAAGGCCTTCAAATTTGGCAGTTTAATAACATTGGAGAGGGCAGTTCCAGTTGATTAGTGAGGTTAGAAGACACTGCAGAGGGTTGAATAAGAGAAGTGAACACAACAGATAGTTTTAAAGAGAGGATATCTCAATGGACAGTAGAACATTGAGTTTTTAAGGATAGTGAGAACTTGGGGGTATTTGTAGGTGACATGAAAGGGGCTAACAGAATAAAAAAATGCATGATTGGGAGCAATCTGCTTCAGAAGAGGAAGGGACAGGATCAAGGTGGTACAAAGGTAAAGAGGTTGACTTTGAGGAGAAATGGGCACTTCATCAGAGACTAGGGAGGAAGAGGGACTGATCTAAGAGGGGAGAAAGCTCAGGATGAATGAGCCCTACAGCCAGTTAAATATTTATTAAGCACCTGCTGAGTGCCAGGCACTGTTCTAAGCACTGAGGATACAAAAAGGAAAAAAAAGGCACAAGAAATCCCTGCCTTCAAGGAGCTTGCAGTCTAATGGGGAAAGACAGCATGCAAGTGCATAAAAGCTATATATGGGATAATTAGGGAGGGAAGGCACTGGAATGAAGACAAGCTGGGAGAGGTTTCCTGTCGATGAAGGGGTTTTAGTTGTGACTTAAAGGAAGCCAAGGAGGCAGTCAACCATCTCTCCAGCATGGCCAACAGATGGTCATCCAGTCTCAGATGGAACACTTAGAAAAGTCTATTCCAGTTTGGGTAAGTTTTCATTGTTAGGAAGTGCTTCCTTACCTCAAGCCTAAATTGGGTAGTCAGTCACAATATGAATTCAAATTTGGCACAGAGGATCTGTGTGACCCTGGGCAAGTTGCTTACCCTCCCTCCCTCAGACTCAAGTTCTCAACTAAGAATTGGGGATAATAATACCTGTCTCTCAGGGTGGTTGTGAGGATCAAATGCAGGATTTGTAAAGTGGCTAGAATAGTGCATAGCACATATTAGGCGCTTAATAAATGTGAATTTCCTTCCTGAATATGTCTCTGCTACTTTTATCCATTGCTCAGAAGGCTTTTTGCCCTTTTATACCAAGCATTTTCCATTCTTTATATATTACAACTCTTCAAAGTACTTGCAAGTGGTCTCCAAGCCATGCCCTTCCATTGATTACCTTATTGGTATGATATCAACTCTTCTCAGCAATCCTGGCTGGTCCCCCAGTGTACTACAATTTGTAAATGTACTTCCTAAAATATGGCACCCAAAACCAGACGTAGTAGTCCAGAGGTGTCTGACCAAAGACATGAGCCATCCAAATTACTCCTACCCACCTACTCCCAAACCCTTCTAAACTCAAAGGAAATGAGCAAAATACTGTTTAACTTGTGCATTAGATGGTAACAAATATTACTTTTAGATTAATCAAATTTATACTACAATAGAATAAGTGTTCTTTAATTCTCTAAGTACAATGTCTATAATACTTATATACTTCTAATAATTTAGAAGGCAGGTAGGTAGCTGATGCAGTGTATAGAGTACCAGACTTAGAGTCAGGAAGACTTGAGTTCAAATGTAGCCTCAGATATCACTAGCTTTGTGACCCTGGGCAAGTCACTTGACTTGTTATTGCCTCATTCTCCTCATCTGTACCAACCCCCCAGGGTTTTGAGGATCAAATGAGATCATTGTAAAGTAGCATGACACATAATAAAGCACCGTTTAAATGTTGGTTATTATTATTCATACATTTAGACCATTTGTATAATTTAGAATTGGAAGGGATCTCAGAGACCATTTAGTCCAACCAAAGCCTGACTGGGAATCCTTTCGACAATATTCTCAACAAGAGGTCACTGAGCCTCAAAACCTCCAGTACAGGAGTCCTTAAACTCTTTTGGGGACAACTTACTAAAAGAGCCCAGGATGGTGGAGAGATGTTCCTGAGTGAGAACTGCCTTACTAGGCACTTGCAAAGTGCCAGGCACCTGTGTCAAGCACTAAAGATACAAAGCAAAAGTAAAGATACTCCCTGCACTCAAGGAGCTTGCATGCTAATGGGGAAGAAAACATTATGGATATGTGTATATGTGCCAGATATATAAGAAGATAGACAGATGCAAGGTAGCCTTAGAGGGGAAGGCCCTAACCTCTGGAAGGACAAGTGCAGAAGGTGATACTTTAGTCTAAAAGGAAGCAAAGTATGTCAAAAGGTGGTGAGGAGAGATAGCATCACAGGCATGAGGAGTAGCTGGTGCAGAGGTACCACAATGGACAGATTTTTGTGTGCAAGGACCTATCAGCAGAGTTGATACAACAGGACAAAAATATTTACATGCTAATACAATTAATGGTTTTACTAAAAATAAATAATTTTTCGTTTAAAATACTATAAAAGTCAAAGTTATAATAGAACAGCTATGCATGTATCATCCCAAGTTTATCCTTAAGATACTCTTATCTTTTATCTGATGGAGAAAAAAAAACAAACATGTTTTTTATATACCCCAGTTCTTAAAAGGGCACATAAAATAATGTATAATTACATAATGATATATAATGTAATTTCTTTTCATTTGGAAGTGGTAATACAATTAATGCTTTTCCTTCCTGTGGCAAGGGGGAAAAAGGTCATTTTAAAGTGAATCTAGTACAACAATCCATTCCACCAGAAGGTCACATTTATGGTAGAATATCAGTGAACAAAACTGGAATTGTCACTTTTATAAATCCAAATGCAGGAATTGAAATGAGCTGGACAAATTGGTCAAGCCTTCTTATTTTAAAACTCATAGAACTTCACTCAAATACATTTAAATTGCTATAGTGAGTAGCCTTAATTTAAGAATAAGGAAGGAAACTGCTCAAAGACGAGATGTTTGGGCATGTAAGTGAAAGAATAGGGAGGTGAAAGAGAGAAACAAGGGAGGAGCACAAAGGGACACTTGATGGAGATTCAATCTAAGAAATAGGCCTTTACAGTCTAAGCCTATGTATGAAAGCCCAGGACAGAGATGAAGACAGTTTCCAATAGATGACATATTTTAAATGGATCCATCTATCCCCACTGCAGACCTACACCACAATAGCCTAAGTTATCAGAAGGAAAATGAAATGAACTTCACTAGAATATTTAGAATATTTACCTCACTGTTGAACTTCTAAGAAAATTATATCTTTAAGAACCCTTAAGTAGGGCCAGCTAAGTGGCACAGTGACTAGAGCACCAGCCCTGGAGTCAGGAGGACCTGAGTTCAAAGGTTTCAGACACTTGACGCAATCACTAGCTGTGTGACCTTGGGCAAGTCACTTAACCCCAACTGCCTTGCCTTCCCCCTTCCAAAAAAAAAAAAAAACCCTTAAGTACAGAGAACAAATTTTCAGTGTTCATCCCTCAAAACAATTCTGGCATTTCTTTCAAATTTCAGGATTTTTTTTCCTTTCTGTTATCCCAAAGATAAAAATCACAATTGCTGATAATTCAAAAGACAATGGAAAGACACACAGAAAATGTAAGTAGGCTGTAGCACAATTCCACTGATAACCTGTGCATGTTAAGAAGTATAAAAAAATAGTCAGTAATGGAACACTAATGCATTGTTGGTGGAGTTGGGAACTGATCTAGCCATTCTAGAGAGCAATTTGTAACTATGCCCAAATGGCTATAACACTGTGCATTACCCTCTGACCTAAGCAATACCACTGGTTTCATTACTCAGAGTGTTGAACATGAGGTAGTGAATTTCTAAGGCAATCAATTAGCATTTATTAAGCACCTACTGTATACCAGGCAGCTGCAGCTATGCAGTGCAGGGCAACTAGGTGGTACATTGGATGGCCAGGAATCAGGAAGATCCGAGTTCAAAAATGAACTCTGTGAGTTTAAGTAACTTGACCAGAATCACAAAGCCAAGATGTGTCCAAGGTGAGACTTAAACCCAGCTCTTCCCAGCCCTAATGCCAGCTTTCTATCCAGGTTATCTCTTGTGGTAACCCAAAAGAGATCATAAAATGAGAAAAGGACCTACATGTACAAAAAATATTTATAGCAGCTCTTTTTGTGGTGGCAAAGAATTGGAAATTGAGGAGATGCCCGTCAATTGGGGAATGGCTGAACAGATTGGGGTATATGAACATAATGTAATATCACTGTGTTGTACCTAAACCCAAACCCCAGGTCACTACACACCACCTGATTTGTGGCCCACCATTAAGCCCCTTTTATATTTCTGTCTTTGTCTCTATCCTATACCTTGTCATAGCTTGAAACTGCTTAAGGCATGTCTGGACATTGACCAAGCTAAGTCCCCTCTCCCCTCCTTCCTTGAATCAGCATCTTATATAATCTCCTTGAATCGGCATAAGTGTACAAGGTTCAACTCAGGGTTATGATGTAATGTAGAGACTACCCTGTCTTGTTCCGCTGCCACACCCTTCGCCCAGAACATGACCCCAGCCAGTTCTGGGGAATTCCAGTCCCCCTTACCCCATGACCCTCCACCCTGTTCTGGAAAGTGCTGACTACAACCCTCCATCCTATGCCCTCCGCTCTGTTCTAGGAGGGACCCCTAAGTCACAGGAAGATTGCAGTCTTGTACCCTTGCGCCATATTCCCAAATTACCCTGAGCTATAGATCTAACCAATGGCTATTCTTTGCTTCTGTACATCATGGCTTCTGCTAGCTCCCCTCCCTGATTGTGGTTTTTGTGGTTTTAGCCTTTACAACCAAAGCCTGTACCCCTAGTTGATCAATACCAATTTGAGTTTACACTCCGGTAGTCATGTGCTTACTTAATAAATCCACACCTAAATTTTACCTTGAACCCAGGTTTCAGCTCACTCTTATTCTCTGCACAATTGTTCCATAAGAAATGATGAGCAGGCAGACTTCAGAAAACCTGGAAAGACTTGCATGAACCAATGCTGAGTAAAATGAGCAGAACCAAGAGAACATTGTACACGGTAACAGCAACATTGTGCAGTGATTGGCTATGATAGACTCAGCTCTTCTCAGCAATACAAGGATCTAAAACAATTACAAAAGACTCAAGATGGAAAATACTATCTACATCCAGAGAAAGAACCATGGAGTCTGAAAGCGGATCAAAGCACACTATTTTCTCTCTCTCTTTTTGTTTCTTTCTCATGGTTCCTCCCATTGGTTCTAATTCTTCTTTACAACATGACTAATGTGAAAATATGTTTAATATGAATGTATATGTAGAGCCTATATCAGGCATTCCATCTTGGGGAGGGGGGAAGAGAGGAAGGTGAAGAAAACTTAAAACTCAAAAGCTTATGGAAGTGAATGTTGAAAACTAAAAACAAATACAATTTTAAAAAATAAAATACAGAAAAAAATGGTCATTAAAGGAGACAGCAAAGAGGCAGGAAGCAGGACAACCCAACTAAATATAAATTAAAGTAACTCTGCTGTTCCATCTCCCACCCATCTTAATGGCAAAATTGACCAAAAAAAAAAAGAAAATAACAAATGTTGGAGGGGCTATGGAAAAAACAGGCCCATTGGTACACAGGTGGAGCTGTGAATTGGTACAGCCATTCTGGAAAGCAATTTGGAACCATGCCCAAAAGCTACTAAGCTACGTTATACCCCAGCAATAACAAGACTATATCCCCAAAGAGATCAAAGAAAGTAAAAAAGATCCTATTAAAATATAGCAGCTCTTTTTGTAATAGAAGGCTGACTATCCATTTGGAAATGAATGAGAATAAATGAATGGAAAAAAAATTCATTCATTCATCCATTTATTTAGGTGTTGCTTTGTTTTCCTGCCGACTCTACCCATCTGCTTTTCTCCACACTATTCTATACACAGAGTATTCCTATTGCTATAAGATTAAAAAGTTACTGATAACTGTAAAAACCTGGTGTTCTTGGAGGAATTAGAATGATGAGATGAGGGGAAGCATGGAAAAAGACGTTCCAAACAAGATAATACCATAGAGTCAACGGGCATTAACCAAACATGAAGACCAAGTTTTCTAGCAATTATCTAAAGGATTAATCAAGAAATGAACCCCTACTACAGATGTTGAACTCTATAAACATAAATACTATGTATAAATATGTATGTATAAATAAATATATTTAGTATTCAGAGCTCAAGAGGTAACCTGGTTAGAAAGCTGACATTAGAGCCAGGAAGAGCTGAGTTTAAGTCTCACCTTAGACACATCTTGGCTTTGTGATTCTGGTCAAGTTACTTAAACTCATAGAGTTCATATTTGAACTCGGATCTTCCTGATTCCTGGCTATGCAATGTACCACCCAGTTGCCCTGCACTGCATAGCTGCAGCTGCCTGGTATATAGTTGGTGCTTAATAAATGCTAATTGACAGCCTTAGAAAATCACTACCTTGTGTTCAACCCTGAGTAATGAAACCAGCTAACTAAATGCTTCTTGTGGGCAAAACATATCCAGTTGAGAGATCTGTAATCAGAGTTTCTAGTCTGATCGGATCTGCCAAAGTTTGCACTCTGCTGGCAAAACCTTCCAGGACTCCAGGGTCCCTTCACATCCTCATGAGGTACTGAAGTAAGACTTCCACGAAGGAATATAACAACTAGGCACAGGGACCCTAGCCTTCTTGCCAATACACTGACTTCCTGAAATAGTTGCGTTTGCCCTATCTGAATCCTGGGCTGACACGATGGGCATACAGAGGCTGGCAAGATCAGGTGTGAGGATACATGGGAACTTCTGAAGGTGGAGGTAGGGGAGCAATGATGACAGTCCAAGTACTTAGAACCATGCTACCCTTAGGAGCATTTAACCACCAACCTTTCTCAACAGAGGTGCCAGCTTCACAGATTGATGAAGACATAGACCTGGTACCTAGAAAGGATGGGGGTGCTCTTGATAGAAAAAAAGGCAATGAAGGAAACACTTAAAGCAAAGATAATGAGTTCCATTTTGGACACACTGAATTTGAGATGACTGTGGGGCATCCAGAGATGTCTAACAGGTAGTTCATTGTGGGTGAGCTGAATTCAAGAGAGAAAATGTCTGAGGGAGATTTTGGAATCATCTCTACATAGACATGAAAAATGAACCCATGGAAGTTGATAAAATCACCAAAAAAGAAACGATATAGAGAAAAGACCCAGAACAAAGTCCTGTTGTATACCCACACATAGAAGGATGGACATGGATGCTGATCCAGCACAGGATACAGAGAAAAATGGTCAAACAGGGTAGGAGAACTGAAGAGAGCATCCAAAAAGAGAATGGTCAAGGGAATGAAATACTGCAAAGAAGTTAAGCATAAGAATTGATAAAGGACTACTGGCTGAAGCAGTTAAGAGATCTTTGGCAAAGTTAGAGAGAACTGTTGACTTGGGTGGTGTCAGAAGGGGTTGAGAAGCAACTGGGATGTGAAAAAGCAAAGGCAACAGGAAAAACAGGCCCATTGGTGCACAGGTGGAGCTGTGAATTGGTACAGCCATTCTGGAAATGATGCACATCCCCCTCACCTCTTATTTCTTAAAATCTTCCTTCCTTCCTCTTTGTTTGTTTGTTTGTTTGTTTCTTTCTTTCTTTTCTCTTATTTTGGAAAGGAAAGAGAGAAGGGACAAGAGATTGAAGGAATGGCAGAGTCACATGAAGGTGTTTCAAGGATGGGGGGATTTGAAGTTAGTAGAGGGATTGAAAATTAAAGAGAGAGGTTCACCAACTACCTGGCCACCCAGGAGAAATCTCCACCCTGAAGCCCCTCTCCTGATTGGTGACTGCCCCAACAGCTATTTCAAGAGGAACTCCAGCCACAATCATCCACTTAAAAGCCATTATTCCCCCATTAGAATGTCATCCTTGAGGGCAGGGACTGTCTTGCTTGCTTATATTTATATACCCAGTGCTTGGCACATGGTAAGCACTTAATAAATCCATTAGGAGTAGCACAAGTCACTTGAAAAGAGATTTGGAACAGTTGTTGTGAGGAATTGGTCAAGAATCAATCAGTGAAGAGTAATAAGAACCCAGGATTGCTGGACCATTGCAATAGGAAGGAAAAAAACATTAAGTGCCTACTATGTGCCTGCCACTATTCTAAGAATTCTACAAATATTATCTCATTTGATCCTTACAACTCTGGAGATAGGTGCTATTATGATCCCTATTCTACAGTTGAGCAAACTCAGGCAGACAGCACTTAAGTCACTTCCCCAAGATAACACAGCTAGGAAGTATACAAAGCAGAATTTGAACTCAAGACTTCCTGACTCAACATCCAGCACTCCATTCACTCCTAATTGTTCTTCCTGCCTCCAGTCTTTCTGCTCCCCAATCCATACTCCATAAGGATGATGCCAAAGGGATTTCTTTAAGCATAGGTCTGACCATATCACTCTCCTATTTAACAGACTCCAATGGTTCCCTTATAGCCTGTAGGAAAAATATCAACTCTTCTGATTGGCATTTAAAGCCCTGAAACCTAAAAGTGGACCTACATCACTCCTCTTCTTATGCTCTTCAGTCCATTCAAACTGGCCTTCCTGCTGTTCTTCACACACCACACTTTATCTTCCATTTTCTTACCTTTTCCCTGGCATGTCCCCCATGCC
>CM053588.1:89197349-89214237 GCA_028646515.1 Pseudochirops corinnae | reverse complement strand
TTTAAATTCTAGATCCTTTCTCTTCCTCCCTCGTCAGCCACCCCCACTGGAAGAACAAGCCATCAAATACAGGCTGTACATGTGTAATTACACAGAACCTCTCCACAGTGGGCACATTGTGAGAGACTGATTACATGTCCCTCCTTCCTATCTGGCTCTCTCCCCCTCCCCCCCATCCCCCGTTCCACTCTCTACCCTGTCCCTGTCCCTGTCCCTGTCCCTCTACAGAAGTGTGCACTTAAAGGAAGTATTTTCATTCTCTTGTGAACCTGCTACTCATACCTCATTAGCAGCGCCTGACACATAGTAGGTGCTTAATAAATGTTTGTTGATTTGTTAATTCATTCATACTGAGTACAGACTAGTCATTTTAACAATAAGGCAATGACATGGAATCAATGTATCATGGAATCTTTGCCATCATGTCTTAGCTGCTTTCTCCCTCTGTTCTGGTGATCTCACATTGGGGAGTTCTTCCTGAAACTTCCATTTTGAGGAAGGCACCGCACCAACTATCCTTTATTCTTTTCTGCCACCAGGGCCCTGTGAAGCCACCTTCCTATCTCCCTCCACACCCCTGTCTTTTAGCTCCCTTTTATATATTGCCTTCTATCCTTAAGTTCCTTAAGGAAAGGACAGGTTTTTTGCTGGTCTTTTTGTCTCCAACATTTGGAACCATGCCTAGCATATAATAAGTATTTAATAAATGCTTGTTTGACTTGTTGAATCCATCAGACTTTTTTTAAAAGCAAGCTATATATAACAGAGATTCTCAGTTTCATATATAATCCACTTTTTCCACATAAATTGTCTAGTATAAAACAAGGAGTTTCCACCTTACTGCTTCAATTAATACAAATATACAAAGGCCAAAATATAATCGGTATAAGAAGTGTTTCTCTATATCTATCTGTCCTTAGTATGCCCTTCCTGCTGGTTCAATCTCTTCAATGACATGGATAACACAGCCAATGAGGTGAGGAGAGGAAAAAAAGTCCCCTCCCACCAAGAGTAATTGCCTCTCAAGTGTCTGGTTCTTCTTCCACTTCTGGCTCCAACTGTCAAACTTGTACTCTCCACTGGACTGTTAAACTGCTGAATGGCCTGCTGTGTTTATATATAGGCCCAAGAAGGAGAGGCAAGGTGATCTGCTCAGCTAATCACAAGATGGCCCTGTGTGGCATCACCAATATATTTCTTGTTGTTGCTTTTGTAAATATTCAGCAGTTTTTCTTTCTTTTTCAAAGCCAGATATCTTTCACAAAATAACTAAAACCCTAGAATACTCTGAAGTTCAGTGAGGTATTATTCACACAGTACAAGGTTGTAGGAAAATTCCTTCTATACTTACTCTTCACATTGTGATTATATTCTAGGCCTATCGAGTGACCAATTCTGTGATTGTATCATTTGAGACATTTCAAAGATGTATTGGAGAGGAGGAAAAACTGAAAGCTGAGGGAGTCCCTCCCAAAAAATCTCCTCCACAGAGATCTAGAAAAAACGTCCTGGCAGAATTCTGAAGAATTCAAGAAAGCCAAGAACAAGGAAATTATTGCAACAGTCCAGCTGAGAGGTAATAGATGGTCTGGACTCAGACCCATACTTTAGGAATACCACTTTGGCAAATGGAGATGGACTTAAGTGGGGAAAGAATTGAGACAGAAAAACCAACTAGCGGGCTATCGCCATGGTCTAAGTGAAAAGTGATGAGAGCCTGAACTAAGATGATGGTTATTTGAGTGGAAAGAATGGGATATATGTGAGAGATGTTGTATGGGTTGAAATGTCAAGATTTGGCAATTGGATCTGTGGAGCAAGAGTGAGAAGTTGAGGATGACATGAAGGTTGTGACCCTGTATAACTAAGATGCTAGCACCTTCAACAGAGATAAAGAAGTATGAAAGAAAAGTGAGTTAAGGGAAAATGGAAAATATAAGTACAGACAATAGGTACCGAAATTCAAAAGAGTAAATAATTGTTGTAAGCTAGTTGGGCTGAGAAGAATTTGTGGAAGGGATAGAACTTAAATTGAGCCTTAAAGGATGGTAGGTACTCCCTTCATTGATATAGCCTGCAACCCACCCATACTTCATCCTATGTGACTCTTGAATATTTCATTCCATAATTCTAGCTCGGGGATTCTACCCAATGCTGTGTTTAGATATCCTAACATTATATGGTACCAGTGTAACATGTGGATTGTTCATCTGTTATCCCTTCTTTTTGCTACATGAGAAGACTCCATTTTCCAGTCATTCTACTCTTTTAAGATATCCTTTTCACAGCTTTATGCTCATAATTCATACTTAGTTATATAATTCTACACCATTTCTTCCTCCTGTTCAATTATGGATCCAGTTCACTGTCCTTTTGCAGTATCTGTCAAAGACATGCACTTGTGTACCAGATGTGTAGGCCATCTGTCTAACTGCATATCATAGTCTGAAAGTAGGCATTCTTCACCCCCTTGATTTTTTCATAGTAGATAGGCTGAATTCTTTTTCTTTTTTAAAATTTTTTTTTTGTTCTTTTTTGGAGGGGGGAAAGCAGGGCAATTGGGGTTAAGTAACTTGCCCAATTATTGGGTCATACAGCTAGTAAGTGTTAAGTGTCTGACGATGGATTTGAACTCAGGTCCTCTTGACTCCAGGGCCGGTGCTCTTTTCACTGTGCCACCTAGCTGCCCCGCTGAATTATTTTTCAATGATATATCTCATTTAGAAGGTTCTGAAATGTTTCAAGGCTTGACGTGATCAGCAAAATGACATCTGCAGACAGTATCTGTAAGATCTCACTCTCTACAGGGAATACCTTTTTCATTTGGATTCTGTTCTGGACATTCTCTATAATAGATGGCAAATACCTTCATTAATCATATGTCTTCCTTGATGCCTTATCTCATATTAATAATCAGAAAATTATCTAAGTGATTTATGTTGCTGCATTTATCAAGGAATTTCCTATGATCTGAACATGTATAGGGGAGACATTTTAAGGCTGTATTTTGCTCTATGGAATCAGATTTTTAAGTCAATAAGCACAGTAGAATCTTGTATTCCCTGTATCTTTCCATCAGTTATATAAGATATGATCTATTCTAATTCCCTTCTTATATTTTCATTAAGGGTGACCTGCATACATATAGAAAGTATTTTCATAAAGATTTTGTGGAGATGAGAAAATAGGCATGAGTCAGTATTTATTGAGATCTTCTCTATCACCTTCTTTTGTTGTGATTTTTCCCCCCTTAAACATACAGTATCTTCTTTCTGATACTTTATCAGTAAGTCATGAAGCGTTTATTAAGTGCCTTCTATGTGCCAGGCACTGCAGTACACCTGAGAAGAGGGCCCTCAAAATTGTGTTGCCTCCATACTTCTTTTGAGTATACTTGGTCTATATATAAGTATACATACAACCACACACACACATACACACATATTCAAATATAAACTTCTTTTGTGTATATTTGATCTAGTCTAGCTTCTTTGCCTGTCTTTTTTTTTCATGCCATGTCTACTGCCTCCTATACAACATCAGGGACAGTGCTTCAACTGTTTCCAATGTCATTAGCGTAGAATATAGTTTTATTTCAGAAAACTTGATAGATCTTTGTCATTTTTGTGTTTGTTGTCCTTCTAGTTTCATATTTAAATGATCTTGATTCAATATGACCAACAAATCTGGGGTCTCACGCTAAGATTTCTAGTTTTGCCTTCTATTTCTTCTTGCTCTTTCAGAGCTTTCATTAAGGCAGAATGAATTTCTCTATATTAGTCTCCTTTAGGGAGGTTTAAATAATTTTCCCCCAGCAAACATTATTCTGATACGTGGTACACTGAATCTTCTTTCAGAGGCATATAACAATCATCCAGCTAACATATCCAGCATTTAATTGAAGGTTCCCAGACAGGAGTGTGATGAAGAAAAAGGGAGGAGAGTGGTGACTGATAAGGGTTGCTTTCCTTCAGAAATGGCCATCTGGCCACTGATATAATTATTCACTTTAGATGAACCATACAGCATTATTTCTATTCTTTTCATTTAAAGCATCTGGAAAACTGAAAGTTCATTTTTGGCTTTTATTAAGCAATGGATGGTTTCAGCTACATAAATATTCTTTTCTTTGGCTACAGATCTCTGTTCAATGAGGCCAGAAGTCTATGACAGCAGTCTATTGCTTCATGTGGCTTTCCCTTCTGTCTCTGGAATGACAGCTTGGCAGTGAGCAAATGATCTCTTGTCATTTTATAAGATTGTTTAGGTGCTCTGAGGTACTTGGATTGAAGATTCTCCCTGGGAAGTTCAATTGGATAATCTCTCAATTTCCTTCCAACTGCAAATTCTCCAATTCTATGATCCCCAAACATCTTCGGCGCTGGTTTTCACCATAACCTCTCACGTACAGCAAAAATGTTCCTACCTTCTTTTAGATATTCTTATCCTACAGCTTATTAATCATTGTGACACCAAATTTACTTTTCTAAAGATAGTTTCAAGGACAATGTGTGGAAAATCCTGGAAGATAAATTCATGTTGGCAGCACTATCATTAACAAAGTGACTGGTCCAATTAGGAGAATCTGGAGTTTGCTTCAGACTTCTATTTTACTTTCCAGGGTTTTAACAGGTGCCAGGAATTTGCCTTCTGAGAATTAAGTTTGGGAAATCTTAATTCTTGATACAGAGTTGTGTTTAAAGACATATTTTTGCTTATTTTGACTAATAAGGATCTAGCATATCCATAGGAGTTATGCTGGTCACCAGGACCTTCTAACTGAATCCTGCTTTTGATTTTATGCCCCAGAAATGCATGTCATCACAAAGGTCTCTGGCTCTGGGATAGATAAAACTGGTCATAATAACTCATTTCAAAATTCTACTTTAATTAATCAATTCACTAGACACCTATTATATAACTGGCACAGTGCTACCTACTAGGGATACAAATCCCTGCTCACAAAGAACTTATATTCAAATGGTTTAGACAACAAGTACATATAAATATATAGATAGCCTGGCCACAACAAATCATTTTTTGGTTAAATTACTGTGGACCATTTGACAGGATTTTCAAATCAATCAGTATTCATTAATGTTACTGGTCTATAGTCCTCTTTACTTTATCCTTCTTGATCTAGGTATTAGGATTATAGCTTACAAAAAAGGAGTTTGGCAGAGTGTTTTCTGTCTTAATTTTTGAGAATAATTTGTGTAGTGCTGGTATTCTTTAAAAGTTTGACAGAATTTTCCTGTAAATCCATCAGGACCAGGAGTTTTTTCCTCTCTTTAGTATAATTCTGTTACATCTAGATCCTTTCCTTTTCTGGGATTGAACTGTTTAACTATTTGGTGTTATACATTATTCTACCTCCTTCTCTGGGCAGGTAGCTGGTCAGTTGCTAGAGCACTGGGCCTGGAGTCAGAAAGACCACTATTAACTACCCTTTTGCCTAAATAATAGTCATACCTTACCAAACCCCAATTCTGGGTTTCCCCTGATATTTACCTTCTCTCTTGCTACTCACTTGCTCCTTTGCACTTCTACAGAAGTATATGATTATACATACAATCATGTTAACTGAGTTCACTACAAATTTATGTCATCTAACTTCAAGAGAGGCTTCACTGTTGCATGGTCTTCTTTTTTCCTTTTTCCTGGTTGACTACCATACCATCCACATAAGCTATTCTATTTTTCCTCATACTCCCTTACCACTTTGAACCCTCCTCTCTCAACTCAGAAACTCATCTCCTACTTTGTTGTGAAAATAGAAGCCATATATTTCAAGCTTCCTCCTTTCTTTCATTCCATACCTCAAACCCCCTCTTCATCATCCCCTCATTTTTGTTTCTTTTGCTCAAATCTCTGATGAGGAAAGAGGCCTTCTCCTCAACAAGAAAGCCAGTTAAAACCACCATCATTATTATTACTTCAAAGATTCTGGACCATATGAATTACTCTATGTGAATTTTGTTATTATTTTTTCTAGTTCTACAAAATATTCTTTTGGAAGTTTGGCACAGCACTGAGTAAGTAAATTAATTTAGGCATTATTGTCATTTTTATTGTACTGTTCAACATGTTTATGAGCAATTGTTTTTCTAACTATTTAGATCTGTATTTCTAAAAAAGTGTTTTATAGTTAGATTCACATAGTCCTTGGTTGAATCTTGGTAGAAACACTTGAGAGTGTTTCATAGCATTTGTAGGTATTTTGAATGGATTTTTTCAATCTAGTTCTTTTTGGATTTTGTTGCTTTTATACATAAGAATATTGCTTTATATGGATTAATCTTATATCCTGCAATTTGCTAGTTGCTTCAACTAATTTTTAGTTGACTCTATAGAGTTCTCTAAGTATACCATCATATGCAAAATCTGTTACTTCTTTCCTGATGCGTATTCCCTTAATTTCTTTTTCTTTTCTCACATTTCCAGAATTATATTAAATAGCAGTCATAATGGGCACCCATGCTTTTACTCCTGATCTTACTGGAAAGATCTTTAACTTATCCACTACATATAATGTTGCTCTTAGATTTAGATAAATATTGTATATTTTATTAAGAAAAGGTTCATTTATTCCTATGATTTATAGAGTTTTTAACAGAACTGTGTGTTGGATTTTGTCAAAGGCCTTTTTGGAGCATCTACTGACGTAATCATAACACTTTTATTATTTCTATTGTTAACTTTGTATATTTATAGTCTTCCTTATGTTGAACCAATCCTGGTATAAACTCAATCTGGCCATAGTGTATATAATCTTTCTAATATATCACTGTAGCCTCTTTGATAACATTTTATTTAAAATTTCTGCATCAATGTTCATTAAGGATATGGGTCTTGCCTGTTTCTGTCTGCTTGCTTTGTTTCTCCTGGGTATAGATATTAAAGCCACATTTGTATCATATAAAGAGATTTAGAAAGGTGTCTTTTTTTCTCATTATGCAAACAATTTATATAGTACTAGAATTAAATGTTTTTTGAAATGTTTGATAGAATTCAATCCATCTTCTGGAATTTGTTTTTTAACTGAGAGCTCACTTAGCTTATTTGAGACTTCGATATGGCTTATTGAGTTTCTTTTTCTGATATTTGGGTTATTTAAATAGTCTAGTTTTTCTTTCGTTAATCAGGGCATTTTACAATTTTCCTAAGTATTTTATCTGTTTATTTTAAGTTATAATGTTTGGACAAAATGCTTTCTAATAATTTCTGTTATTTTCTCTTCAAATGTTGAAACTTTTTTTCAATACAATTTTTCTTTCTTTTAAAAAATCAAGTCAGTTAGCAGTTTTACCTATTTTATATTTTTAAAAACTCAGCTCTTAGTTTTATTTATTAGTTAAATGGTCTTTTTGCTTAGTTTTATTAATCCCATCTTCAATTTTCAGAATTCTTACTTTGTTATTTAGTTGGGGATTTTAAAAGATGTTGTTCAAATTTTTTAGCATGCCCAATACAGTGATTTTCTTTTTTTTTTTCTCTTCTGCTTATTAACCTACAACATACCATATACTTGTTTTCCCTATGTGGCTATATTTTTTCCCATTTTTTGATTGCCTGAGGTCCTCCTTCCAATTTCATTCTTAAAGGTCATCAAGATGATTGCTTAATTGTCTTTTGCCAAGATTTCTTTAAACTGGTTCTACTTTCTACTTCTTCACTCTGTTTCATGATATAATACTGCTTGTAATTTTCTATTGTCCTTCTGAGTTTATATTCAACATAAATTCTAAGTTTATATTGTCCTTGACTAACATGTTTTTCTGCTTGAAAAGAAAAACAAGTGGTTTCTAAGATAGCTTTTAAGTTTTGGTGGGGCTCCTAGTTATAGAAATTATTTCCTAGTGGTTAGATTTCTGTGAGAAATTATAATCAACCTAGATTTCTTTTCCTCATTCAACAACATGCATCAAGCACTTATTAAACACCAACTATGTCCTAGATACCGTGCTATGTGCTTGAGGTAAGGCAAAAATGAAACAGTACCTCCCCTTGAGTAGCTTACAACCAACTGGCAACTAGGTGACTCCGTGGACAGTGCACTGGAAATGGAGTCAGAAGTCCTCACTTCAAATGTGGCCTCACCTTAATAAGTATGTGACCCTGGGTAAGTCACTTCTATTTGCTTCAGTTTCCTCATCTAGAAAATGGGGATAACAATTAAATCTACCATACAGGTTTGTTGTGAGGATAAAATTAGATATTTGTGAAGTGCTTCGCAAACCTTAAAGTACAATATAATTGCAATTATTTTTATCATAATCTCCATCATCCTTGGTGGAAACAACACAAACATGCATAAGTAAGTAAATACAAAATATATACGAAGTAAAATGGCACCAATAACTTGGGTTTATCTGTCGTTACTTCAATTGTACACCTATATCTTTTTCTCATTTTTTCCTATTTGCTCTGTAGAAGCAGAATTGTATAATGGGAAAACTACTAGATTTGGAGTAAAAGACCTTGAGTCATGACCTCTGCCCCTTGTGTGATTTTTAGGCAAATTACTCATCCTCTCTGATATCAAGGGCAAAATTTAAGAAATGGATAAACTGAGGCAATTCTTCAAGCAAGATAACATTTATTAACAGGGGCATGCTGCCTGTCAATAAAGGGGTCAATGGATTGCCTCCATTTATGTCAAAGAACCCAAGCAAAAGAACAGTTGCTCTTTTATAGGTTTGGGGGAATATAAAACAGAGAACAGAACAGGGTAGAAGGCATCATGAAATTGAGGACAACAGGACTGGTTACAAAGCTCAGACACAGGGAGCAATATGATTGGTTGGAAGTTTGTTAATGGCGACTAGAAACAACCCCCTTGTGCCTAAGAGTCTAGGTACAAGGTCAAAAGACAATAGACCGGCCCTTTTTGGACAGCAAACCAGAAATGCCTGAAGGGTGCCTTAGGGGTGTAAAGATACTGGTTCCGTTGTGTTGACATGCATCCTCCAAGGTCAGTTAAATTACTTGAGGCAATAAAAGATTAATGATTTGTAAGAGAGCTGGATTTCTAAAATTAACCTATTATAGGCCTGCCAACTTCTGAGCCAAATTCAGAAACAGAGAACCATGACTTGGTAGTTACAGGACAAAAGCAATTAATTATAAATACAATAAATAAGACAATTACACAGGATCAATCTTAATCTTCTCACTGAACCAATTTCTCATCTGTCAAATGAGGGGTTGGATTTTGACATCCCCTTCAAATTTGTGTGTTCAATCATTTCAATTGTGTCCAACTCTTTGTAACTCCAACTAGAGTTTTCTTGGCAAGGACACTAGAGTGGTTTGCCATTTCCTCCAGTTCATTTTTTTTTTTTTTTGCTGTTTTTGGAGGGAGGAATGCAGGGCAATTGGGGTTAAGTGACTTGCCCAAGGTCACAAGGCTAGTGTTAAGTGTCTGAGATCAAATTTGAACTCAGCTCCTCCTGACTCAAGGGCCAGTGCTCTATTTATTGTGCCACCTAGCTGCCCCGCTCCAGCTCATTTTTACATATGAGGAAACTGAGTCAAACAGGGTTAAGTGACTTGCCCAGGGCAGCTAGAGGCTAGATTTTAACTCATGAAGATGAGTCTTCCTGATTCCAAGCCCTGTGCTCTATCCACTTCACCACCTTACTTCCCACCAAATCTATAACTAAGATCTTATTATTTATTATTTATCAAAATTAATACAAAAGCATAATACACAATTTATAAGTACCTTTAAAAAGTACAAAATAAATTGCTATGCTTAGTTGAGAGAGAAGGTCATTAATGACAAGTGGGAGATTAGAGAGGATGCGCCATTTGAGTTGGGCCTCCAAGGATGGGCAGAAATTCCATGAGTGAAAGGAAAAAAAAAAAAAGGAAAGACATTTCAGATATGAAAAACAATTAGGGGAAAACCATCCTAAGCAGAGAGCTCAGGGCAGGTTTTGGGAACAAAGAGTAATTTAGTGTCACTAGAGGATGTGTGGAAGGGCATTTGGAGGGTCATGATAAAAATACGGTTGTGAAAGGTAAATTGGCACTATATTATGAAGGGTCTCTACTGAAAAACAGAGAGCCACTGAAGATTTTTTTTTAGAAGAAACACAAAATAACCTGATCCTATGTAAGATTAGCTTGTCAGTAGTAAGAAAAATGGATTGAAGAGATGAATTAGAAGAAGGAATACTTGTTAGAAAAGGCTACTGCAGGGGCATCTAGGCAGCACAGTGAATAGAACACAGGTCCTAAAGTCAGGAGGACCTGAGTTCAAATCTGAACTCAGACACTTGACACACTACTTACTAGCTGTGTGACCTTGGGCAAGTAACTTGACCCGAACTGCCTTGCCTTCTCCCCTCCAAAAAAAAAAAAATGGTATTGCAATAGTCCAGGTAGGTGGTAAGGTAGAAACCTACAGAAGAACAGCGGCAATGGGAGTAGAAGGGAGGACAAAGATTCTGTTAAAGATCTTGCAAAAGAAAAATTTATAGCACCAGTTAATTGATTTGGTATAAGAGATTAGGATGTGGGAAGAGTTAAAAATCAGAACATGGAACACTGGTTGGTTTGGTTGGTTGGTTTGTGAAGCCACCGACAGAAAGAGTGAAGTCAGAAGGAGTACATTTAGAGAGATATTGAGTTCAACTTTGGACAAGTTAAATTTGAAGTTGCAGTGGAACATCCAGGTGGAAATGTTCTATAGCCAGGTAAACATATGGATCTGGTGCTCAGAAGAGAAGTCAGGGCTGGAAGTATAGATTCAGGCAGGGGTGGATAACCTGGAGCCTTGAGGCCACATGTAGCCCTCAAGTGAGGCTCTTTGACTGAATCCAAACTTTGCAGAACAAATACCCTTAATAAAAGGATTTGTTCTGTAAAACTTGGACTCAGTCAAAATGCCACACCCAAGAACCTAGAAGGCCACATGTAGCCTAGAGACAGCAGGTTCCCCACCCCTGGATTCAGGAGACATCTGTATAGATGTGGATGAAGTGAATGATATTACCAAGGGAGAGAATGTTAAAAAAAAAAAAAAAAAAAAAAGAAGAGAGCCAAGGACAGAATCTTGGGCACCCAGATGTAGGAGCAGCAGTGAAGACAGATAAGTGAGGAGCTGTGTGACACTGGGGAATATACTTACACCACAGCCTATAGGACATGAAATAATTTTCATGTGATGAAGATAAAGACGATGTTGCTTAGAACTCCTCTGTCCCTCTTCAGACCTGTCTGGGCCCTGAAGGTCAGTCATGACTTAAATCTTGACCTTAACATCATCTTAGGCATTTCAGGAGTGAAAAATGCAGTCATTATTCCTATGCACTGGTGTCTTCACTGTGAGTCACTTTTTTAGAAATACTAAAGCAAATGGTTCTGTTTGCTTGGACTTTGGCTTTCTGAAAAAGTTTAAATTAGGTTCGGCACAATAGGAAAAGAAACCCAAATCCATGACCCTTAAAACCCAAGCTCATCCACTGTTTACAGCAATCTGCTCACTCCTTTTGCTAACGTTCTCCCTGCCTGGCATGCCGTTTCCCGTCCTTTCCCCCAAATTCCAGAGGGAATTCCATCCCTATCCTTCAGGGTCCACGCCAGTGCTAACTCCCCCTTTTTCCACCGTGCCACTGAGAATGCGAGAAAAGCACTTTGTAAACCTTAAAAATGTTATCATTTGACTCGCCGTTGTGAGTCAAAGAGGGTCCCCTCTACACAATACCCGTGCGACCCTCGCGTACAACATAAGGGGGTTACAGATGCAGATACGATGCCCTTATAGATGCAGAACAAGATATTCTTTTCACGTCGGATCCTAGAGCAGGGACCTGGCAGGAGGCTGGATTGGGCAAGACCTGCCGCTTCCCTTCTCATACTCCTGTCATCCCTTCCCTTTTGCTCTTCGCTGCTGTCTCCGAGTTCTGTCTTCACGCCGCCACCTCGAGCTGGCCCCTCTACATCACAGAGATGCGACAGGCAGCGAGAGAGTGTGGCGGGGCTGTGACGTCAGCTCTGTGCGCCGTAGCGGTCGTTGCTTTACCGTTGCCGGGAGAGAGCGGAAGGGGCACCCTGTAGGGGGAGTCGGGATCATGCCTGACGCTGGGGAATCCCACGGGCAGCAGAGACCTCCGGGGTCGGGATGAAAGAAGCAGAGCAGATGCAAAATCTGGAGAGTGCGGGGGCCGGGCGGTCAGTGAGCACGCAGACTGGCAGTATGACCGGTGAGTGCCCGGACGCCTTGACCGTGACCCTGACCTCGAGCCCCGGAGCTCCGCCTTGCCCTTCCGGCTTCCTCCAGTAGCTCTCCTCGGCGCCGTCTTGGAGTCCCGGGCTCCACTGTCCCTCGCTTTCTCTCAGAGGTCGCATTCTATCCTCTCCTCCTGAAAGGAGGCGGAGGAGCCTCTGACCTTGGCCCCGCCCACTGTGACCAGGGCTATGCATTGACCTCCTGACCCTCACTTTGCCCCAACCCCTGACCCCGTCTTCTTTTCTGCTTTCGAAGGCCTTCTTGGTGCCGGGTCCTGGGATTAATGCAGCCCAGTCGCTTTTAATGAGGTTGGCGTCCGGATGCTGCAGCCGGGCCGGGATTCCTCCCCACGCAGGCTCTGACTGCAAGCGCTGCAGGATTCAGACCTCGCACCGCTCCTCGAAGTCTGTGCTCCTAGGGATAACTCTGGGATGTGCCGCTGTCTCTCCCTAGTGCCTACAGCTAGCTAGCTAGCACCGAAAAGTCTGCAAAGCACTTTCCTTTTTATGATGTCATTCTATCCTCTCGGCAGCCCCCTGGGGCAGGTGTCAGATTTGAGCTCTGGTCTTCTGCTCTCTACGAGCTGGCACCGCGAGCCAACCCACCTTAGTAGCAATTAATGATCCTGAAACATCACTTTCTCTTTCTAACGTCTTCCTCGTTGCGTCTTCTCTGAATAGTAAGGATACAGGTAGAGCAAAACAACACTAAAGTTTTGACAAGCCAAAGAATGCTTGTTTTCATGAGCAGTGGTAATATTTTAAAGTATGTTTTCTGTTGTTATAGGCCAAATGCCACGGCTTTCTAAAGTCAACCTTTTCACTCTGCTCAGTCTCTGGATGGAACTCTTCCCAACAGTGGAGAAAAAGCCAAAAGTACAGGTAGAGTTCACTTTTCTCTTTATGCTGCTTACCCCTCTCTCCCCCCAGCATTGCCCACACTGGTCTAGAATTTCACTCTAGGCCTCCAGACTTCGTAACATAAAAAAGGAAGAAAGAAAGAACTTAGCCTTAAGGTTTGAAAATTGAAAAGCACCTCTGAGATGCATTCTGACATTTGTTACTCATAAATACAATTGTGAATTTTGATGAAAAACTTTTTTACAAGTAGGTGATTTTTCAGATTGGGCCACATTTCAGTCAGAGTTGGTATTCGGGAGTTGCTCTGACCTATGATTTAAGTCTAACATAATTTAATTCTTAATTGTCTTTTATCTTGTATTGATTGCTGTTTAATGTGAATCAGTTTTGCCTTCATTGGATTGTAAACCCCCTCTGGGCAAAGGTGATGTGTATTTACTTCTGATTCCCTGAAACTGTGTAAGGTAGCGTTCTTATAGTAGACAATCTACAAATGCTTGATTGATTAGTACCCACTGTCTTCCTTGGATCTGGTTATATAGAATTAAAATAGGTTAGAAATGTATAATAATGCTTACATTTTACAAGCAAAAAGCTTGTGAAAAGATGTATTCAATCCACACATATATAGTATCGCCTAGTTTGTTTTCCTTGACTATTATTTTCTCCTTTAATGTGCACTTTTGTTTGAACTAGTCTTAAATAAATGTACAAGTAAAGTTTCTCCCCTTTCAAGAACTGGTACTAATCTCATTGAACTCCTGGTTAATTGGCTGATTGTTGCCCTTCATTCTTAAAGAGAACCAAAATGACATCACTATGTTAGAGTCAAATTACAGTGTGTCTGACAGAGGCTGATCAGACCAATGTGAGCTCAGAATGCTCTACCACAGGTCAGACACAAGTAGTCCATGTAGTCCACAGTAGTTCACCCATTTGGGGTAGATTCTCTAAATTTGCGCATCTCACTTTTGAGCTACTTCCATTGAAATCCTAGGAAGACTGTAAAAAGCCTTCTTTCACTTTTATATTGGGAGAGGTAGGTGGGAAAGGAGGGACACCATTATGGCTCTGAGGTTTTTTTTTTAAAGGAACAAATGTTAAGGTGGCAGATAACAAAACTTTTTTTTTTAAGATTACGTAATATACATGTAAGCAATATTATTTCCTTCCTACCTCTCCCTCCCTTGTCTAGATTTATGTAATTACCTCCTTTGGTAGAGCAGAGCTGCCTTCACTGAGGCAAGTAACTCTCGGGAACAATGCATTACATTGTAGAACTTTGGGGACCTTTGCTTCTAACATACTTAGACTGTTCATTACTTTCACTGTTCTATTTTAAAATCCTGAGTCAAGTGTCTTCCAAAACTAAATGAAGCCATGCCAGTCTCATCTCTTTTTTGAGCATTTATGATATCATAACCTTTGACAAAAATAAAAATTTAAAAAAACAGTCCATTTAGAACAATAATAATAATAGCACTTTTATAGAACACTTACTACGTGCCAGGCACTGTTCATTTTATCCTCATAACAATCCTGGGAGGTAGATACTTTTATTATCCCCATTTTACCGATGAGGAAGCTGAGATAGACAAGTGACTTACCCATTGTCATACAGACAGGTCTCAAGTTGGATTTGAACTCAGGTCTTCCTGACTCCAGGTCTAGTACTTTATCCACTGCACCACCTCACTCGAATGCTAGAAGCATTTGCCATGGACAGTGCATGATGCAGAGTCCAGATTGGTCACATATCTACTTGCTGAACCACATGTGCCGGAAAGGGGACAAGAGAAGCCAGACTGGAATTTCTAACAGAGAGAGGACTTGTCCGTAAGTGGAGCAGTGACCTTGGTTTTCATCGTGTGGGGCATTAGAGTTGTAATCCCCCTCTGCTCCCTGTCAGCAATACCTGGCTGCAGAGTGGTACCACTAGGCTGTATGATACTGGCACATACATCATCTGATTGACCATGTAGGGCAGTGTGCTATCCTGACCTCTGAAGAGAGGCAAGGGAAAGGCGTATTTTACCTCTCTTGTACAAAACCAAGCTTTGTCGTTATACAATATTCGTTTTAACTTTTGATCATTTTTATTTACACTTGTATTGTTGTAGTCATTATGCATACATGCTTTTCCCTGGCTCTGCTTGCTTCATCCCGCATCAGTTCACATTGGTTTTCTCAGCCTTCTCCGAATTCTTTGTATTCAGTGTTTCTTACGACACATAAATGTTCATTTACATTCATGTACCAGAATTTGTTTAGCTGTTCCCAGTCTCTGGACAGGCAGCTAGAAGGTGCAGTAGGTAGAGGGTTGGAGTTGGAAGTCAGGAAGTCCTGAGTCCAAATTGAGCCTCAGATACTTACTAGCTGTATGACCCTGGGCAACGCACTTAGCCTCTGTCTGTCACAGTTTCCTTATGTGGAGAAAGGGGGTAATAATAGCACTGATGTCCCAGGGTGGTTGTGAGGATAAAACTGAGACAGTTTGTACAGTGCTTTGCAAACCTTAAAGCACTGCATAAATGCTAATTATCGTTAGCTATCATCATCACCTACCTAGAGGATAAACTAGGGCAGGGGTGGGGAACCTGTGGTCTCGAGGCTACATGTGGCCTGCTAGGTCCTCGAGTGCAGTCCTTTGACTAAATCCAAACTTCACAGAACAAATCTCCTTAATAAAAGGGTAGAGGAGAGAGCTCTGGACTTGAAGTCAGTCAATAAACAAGCTGCTGTATGCCAGGCACTGTGCTAAGTGCTGTGGATGTAAAGAAAGGAAAAAAGAAAGTCTCTGACCTCAGGGAGCTTAAGATATAATGGAGGAAGACAACACCGAAAAGCAAAGTGTAGGGAGGGTCCCCTTCGGAGGGGATGATGAAATGGCTGTCCTGGGCCCCCTCATTAAATGGAGGATCAGGAAGGAGTCTTCACGTCTCCCTCCCACTCTCTCCACTCAGAGGGAGGGAGGGGTTCCTAGGCCCAAGCGTACCAAGGAGGGGTTGAGTTTCAGAACTAATTCAGTCTTGCTGGAAGATGAGTTACTGGAGACAATGATGAAATCTAGGCAATTAGCTGGGTGGGAAACGATATCAGGAAGACCTATTTACATCCCCTTCTTATACTTCCTATCTGTGTGAACCTAGGCAAGTCACTTAGCTCTCCTGACCCTCAGTTTATTCGTCTGTAAAATGAGTTTAAATCTGTGGTATTATTTTGTTTTCAGTTCTTTGCTACCACACAAAAAAACCCTCAAAACCCATTGTGGGTATTTTGGTGTGTGAGACCTTTATGTCTGGGTCAAAATATGTAGATATTTTGTTCATTTTCTTAGCATAATTCCAAATAGTCTTCCATAATGTTTGAAGCAGTTCACAGTTCTGCCGTCTGTATATTAGTGTGCCTGTCTTAGCACAGCCCCGCTTCCAACATTGACATACCTTTCTTTAAATAGTAACTGCTAGTTGGTAGACTTTGTTAAGTTGTTGGGTGTGAAGGTGAACTCTCTGTGTGTCTTATTATTAATGATTTGAAGTATATGATTGTTAATAATCTACAGGTCATAGAATTTGAGGGTTGGAAGGGTCCTATTTGCATTTAGTCCAACTCATACATGAAAAGCATCCTTACTCTAATGTATCAGACAACTAATCATCTGGCTTCTTTCTTGAAGACAAACTCACCGCCACTAAAAACAGCTTCTTCAGCTGACTGGGAGAGCTAATTGTTAAGAAGCCTTTCCTGTTATCGAGCTTCACTTTTACAAACTCTTTACAGCTTATACTCA
>CM053588.1:89130167-89196849 GCA_028646515.1 Pseudochirops corinnae | reverse complement strand
AAAAAAAACCATCATACCTTTATCTATGTTATCTGCCTGCCTACATATCTACCCAATCTGTTGACCTGACTGATCTGCAATAGCTATCAAGACCTCATGTATAGAGTGAAGAGATTGGACTAGATTGCCTCTGAGGTCTCTTCCAGCACTAGATCCATGAATTGACGCTCTGAGCTAAGATGGCAGTCAGAGTTTTTTGTGTGTGTGTGTGCTTTGTTAAAAATGCAGCACTGAAAATCAGTACAACTTAAGTTTGCTCATTAACTATATTGACTTCTGTCAATGGGGGTAGTATTTTAAGAAGTATTCAGTCATCCCTCTTAAGACCTCCTAGAATTCTTTTTTGTCCACTCGTTCTCAAGATGGACAGTTTTTTACTAAGGGAGTTTTTGTTGCTTTTGATCAAGCCACTCAACAATAATTAACAAAATCATAAGTATCATTGTGTATTTAAAAATGCTTTATCAAACAATGTCTGAAATCAGTGTACTACAAATTGAATGCTTACATTAATTATTGAAAGGCTTTGCTCTTAAAAAAAGGAATTATAAATAATGAACCTAAATTTATAGTAGATTATTAAAAAGGAATCTTCATGTACCAACTTCATACCTATTTTAAATGAACTAATTTTTGAATTAGTACTCAGGACTTACACAGACAATTAAGCCATGCTAACTAAAAATAGTATCCTCTAAAAGGATCTAAATGTACTTATATATCTATATTATTTTCTAAGTATCTAGAGTGAAAATTTGCTATACAGAGAATTGTAAATAGCGATATTGTGATGTCACTAAGAAGAGGAAAGTGTTGACTAACATCATAAAATATTCCTGATAGTAAGAAATGTGAGATTAAGTAATAAATCAGAGTAAGTAACAGATTCCTTTTCATTTGGACGTAGTAAAACAAGGTGTGTCATTAATTTTTGTAAAGGATTTTGTATCTTTTTCTTGTGACTTAGATAATAAACTGTTAGAACTGGAAGGGACCTTAGAGATTATCTTTTCCCTCTTTTATGATAGTCTTAGGCCTTTGCCAAGAGGCAAAAGAATAAGTTACCTCAAAATGATTTGAACTTTTTTTGAAAATCATTTTAAGTTGCCTCTAAGATATTTGGGATTTAGCCTTGCTGTGATTTGAAATTTGCTCTGCTCTTCTAAAAATACATATATTATGTATAAATAGTATTCCATCTAAGCTAGATCTGGCCTCCAGTGAAGAGGCACCACAAGGGTCTGGAAGATCTTAACAAGCTAGAAGGGCTTTGAGTGTGAGTTGGGTGGAGCACTGTGTTTTTTTATCTGTGGCCTATGCGCTTGCCTGCCTTAAATTTGAAGAGAAGCATCACCACAAGGTAGCTGGTTGGGGAGGAATTCAGCCACATCTTTTGAAGACCAGATGCAAGAGTCCCATCTAGATAAAATCACAGATCCTTGAAGGGTTGAAGTATAAATAAATAATTTGTTTGTTATGTTCTGTGTTTATTTTGCCTTTGTGCTCATTTTAAAGATTTTTAAAAATAGGAGTACATATTAGTGTAGCTGTCTCATGTTATTTCTGGTTCTGTGAATGTATGTGGTTCTTCTAAAGTACAGAAAGTAAAACTTAGGAAAATGAGTTTGTACAATTAGGCAGGAAGATGGTGAGGAGGAAATGGGGAGCGAGGCACCATTATCTAGTGTTTTGAGTGCTGGATGAACACAACCTGGAGGCAGGTAATTTTGGGTTTGAATTCCTGCTTAGATGCTTAATAATTCTTATCACTTTAACTTTCTGAGCCTCAGTTTCCCCATTAGTAAAATGAGGATAATAATACTTATACTAATTGTCTCATATGGTTGTGATGAAAAAGCTATATGAATGTGGTCACTTATTAAGTACTTACTTAACATTTAACATTTATTAAGCACTTACTGTATGCAAGGCCTTGTGCTAAAGACTGGAGGTTTAAAAAAAAAAAAGGTAAAAAGCAGGCTTTGCTCTCAAGGAACTCACAATCTAATGGGGGAGAAAAGATAATTAGCAGAGGAAAGACACTAGAATTAAAAAGGCTTGGGAAAGACTTCCTGTAAAATAGGATTTTAGTTAGGATTTAAAAGAAGCCAAGAAAGCCTGTGGACAAAGATGAGTAGGAAGAACATCCTAGGCATGGAGAACAGCCAGAAAAAGCCTGGGCCAAAAGATGGAGTATCTTATTTGTGAAATAGCCAAGAGACCAGTATCACTAAATCGAAGAGTATGTTAGTTGTTGACAACAGTAATAATAAATGCTGAATCCCTGAAAATAAAATTTTCATGTGTAAACACATTGATTCTTATCTATAGCAATCTATTCTTAGTTGCTTGTGTTTAATTGTAGACTATTTAGTGAGCAAGATCACATGAATCCTCTTTCGTAATTGTCAGTGGAATAAACCAAAATCGGGATCCAAAACAATGATTCATTTTTGTAAAGAATTTTGTGTCTTTGTCTTGTGACTTAGATAATAAACTGTTAGAACTGGAAGGGACCTTAGAGATTATCTTTTCCCTCTTTTATGATAGTCTTAGGCCTTTGCCAAGAGGCAAAAGAATAGTTACCTCAAAATGAAGTAATTAGTAATTAGTTTCCCTAAATCCTTTTAAGAATCTTAATAAATTACACTGGAGTGCAACTTTGGAATTTTTCAGAATTTCTTAAACTTTGGAATAGAAAATCTTTGTCCAAAATTCTAACATTTTGACTATCCCATCATAAAGTAAAAAAAAGAAAAAAAAATAACAATAACAAAAGGTAATATGTTATAAAGTAAATAGGATTCCTAGGAATCTAAGGAAGAAAATATATACAAAGTTGGTTCAAAAGCTTACCTAAATAAAATTAAGTTGACTGAGCCTGATTTAAGCTTGCAATTCTTATTTTGTAGAGTAACTGAAAAATTCTTCCATAGCCAAGATTTCTATCTTAACTACCATCTATTACCAGCAATTAAGGAAGTCTCATGGGGAAATCAGTGTTCTATAACCAGTTGTCCTGGTCACTTTGGTTGGTTCAGTTTAGTGAAATGAATTTAATAAGGAGATTTTTGGATATGTGATATCAGTGAGTCACTTCTGAAAGCAGCGTTTTTATTTATTTTCCATCTCACTAAGAGGAGCCTGAAGTAGACTAATAAAGGGAATTTGCATTTAAAACCTTGGCATTTAGATTAAATATGAGAGGAAAAAAGTGGAATTCTTAGGTCTCCAATTTCAAGATAAGTTTAGTGGTTTACTTTAAAATTCAGTACACATTGCCCTTTTGGGATATATTAACTGCCTTCTTGTAGATTTATACAAAAGCTAGAGCATTTTGTATAAAAAAATCTGTATAGTGAATCATAAAGGCAGTACAAAAATAACTAGACCTGTGTTTCTGAAGGAAAAAATGAATCTTACATAATATCACACTTAATCCTGTTTTTCACTTCTGGGAACAGCCTGAACTTGTTAGCATACAACCTTAGTGCAATTGATTAATTGTTTGATTAGTACATTTAAATCTTCCACACAACCTTTGCAAAAAGTCAGGTCCTTCCAAATTCTGTTCACTGATTTAAAGCACACTTAGAAGGAGGATGTGATGGAAAGTGATGTTTGTGTTATAATGGGAGGAGTACTGGCCAGGGAATCAGAAGACTTGAATTTGAGTCTTGGTGTCAATAACTTGCCTGACCTGGTCAAGTACATCAAGCCTTCACTTTCCTTAGCTCTGAAACCTACCTCACAGGGTTCTTGGAAAGTGCTTTGTAAGCATTACAGTAAATATGAACATGAGCCATTTTTTAAAAGCACACATAATAAAAAATACAATTCGTTTTTCAGTGGGAGTTCTCTTGATTTCATTGGACTTGAATGTTTAAGTAGGCTATATACAGCCATTTTATTACTATATTTAGCAGTGTGTCTTGAGCAAGAAGTTACTTGACCTCTCTAGTCTTCAGTTTCTTTATCTGTAAAACAAGAGGATTGGAGTAAATGGTTTCTGTGGTCTCTTCCATTTTTAAATCTATAATCCTAGGCCTAGCTGAAAGAATCTATTAAAGATTGTTCTGTCATGTAAAAACTGTTATTGATTTTAACTTAACAAGAAAGGAGACCTTTTTAGTAGATGTTACTTATCAGTCAGTATTTATTGTCCTTACTGCATCTGATTGATAACAGAGATTCTAATACCTTTTTCTTGGTTGAAAAAAAATTGCATTTTTGTCAGCATCTATTTCTTTAGATTCTTGCCATTTCTGCAACTGTTCACCTTATAGAAATGTCATCATGGTAAGTCCAGTGTGAACATTCCTAGATGATGTTGCTTCGGAAAGAAGATCAAGCCAATCTCCAGTTTGCACTCTGCCGGTAGAAATCATTCAGTTTTAATTAGCCTTATGTAACAGCAAGCACCCTAGCATACCCAGGATGGCTGCTAACACAGGTTCTTTGATCTGCTTTACTAAAGTAAAGCAACTTTAAAGGGGTCAGCAATCTTTAATTAAATATATATACATACATATATATATATGTATGTATATATATTTTTTCCCACTTAGTTCAGGGGGAAAAGTCAGCACCCTGAACTTCAGAAAATACAACCAGAAATTACAAGCAGACAAAAAAATACAGAGAAAATAACACAATTCAACAGACCAACAGACAGGATTTCTAGCTGTCTGACCATTACATACATACATAGTTAATTACCGGAGAGAGAAGCACCAACGTCTGCGTTTTCAAAGCTGAGGGGCTCAACAGCTACCCAGAGTCTCTTCTGGCCAAATCACATAACTCTTACCATAAGTGAGCCCCAAAGCAAAACCTCACCCCAGTATATATATACTCTTCTTCAGGGTCAGAGGATATCACAACCTTCATGATCCACTGCCTAATTACAAAGTAACAAAAGCTGTGGGCCTTCCTGAAAAGCAAGCCTACCCGAATCAGGACCCTCCTTTTGGGTTCCACTATTAAGGGGCCTATTAAGAGGCAGGGAAGATCTTCAAATTCCCTTACCATTACAGCTTCCTGAATAGATTTTTAAAATTTAAATTTATTTATTTATTTTTCGTGTACAACATACAGTTCCACAAGCTTTTAAGTTTAAAATTTTCTCCCCTGTCCCCAGATGGCATGCAATCTGATATAGACTCTACATATACATTCATATTAAATATATTTTCACATTAGTCATTTTGTAAAGAAGAATTATAACTGTTAGAATGAACCACAAGAAAGAAGAAACAAAACCAAAAAAAGAGAGAGCAAACAGTATGCTTTGATCTGCATTCAGACTCTAATTCTTTCTCTGGATGTGGATAGCGTTTTCCATCATGAGCCTTTTGGAGTTGTTTTAGAAACTTGCATTGCTGAGAAGAGCCAAGTTTATCAAAAACAGTCATCACACAGTGTGGCTGTAACTGTGTCCAGTGTTCTCCTAGATCTTCTGTCAGCATCAGTTCATATAAATATTTCCAGGTTTTTCTAAAATCCACCTGCTCATTATTTCTTATAGCACAATAGTATTCCATTACACGGAATAGATTTTTTTAAAGGGTGCTATCTGTGTGCTTAACCTTTTGTACTTTCTATTTTATTTTTAAACTTTAAAGCAGATTCTTTCCCTGTAATTTTTGGATATTTTATCTAATGGATGGTGAAAATATTTAAGTTTCCTGATTTTATTTTAGATAAAATAATTAGTGTCTTTTCCTGTTTTTCAGTTGGTTGACTCAAGGAATAAACTTTATCAAACTGTTCCATCTAGAAATTACCTTGAGGCATTCCAAAGAGTATCACGTTTCAGTCAGTAAGTCAGCTGGCATTTACTAAGTGCCTACCATGTACCTGATGCTGTATTAAGTAATAGGAATAAAAAAAAAAAAGCCAAAAACAAACCCCCACCAAAACAGGCTTTGTTCTCAAGGAAATCAAGTATGCATGCCCACAATTGGGATGCAGTTCATATTTTTAAAACAGTAGAGTTCTCTCTCTGTGTGTGGTACTTTCTCAAAAGGTTTTTTGGTTTTGTTTTAAGGGGACCTTAAAGTAGGTTTAGATTTATACAAAAGTTAGAGCATTTTGTGTAAAAGAAATCTATATACTGAATCATAAAATTGAAAACAATTTTAAAAAACTAGAACTGTTTATCTTTAGGGAAAAAATTAATTTTATGTCATTTTTTTATGTTAAGGGGACCTTAAAGTAAGGACTGTGACTTTACAGTGAAATCCTTTTTTTCCCCTTTAACTAAAGAGCACATTCTAAGCCCACACTAGCCATACATGCATATCTGACCCTGACAGTAACTTTCACACCTGAGGATTGAGACAGACAACAAGGCTCCTTTACCTCCCCTTAAAATAATTTCTTCCCTTGCTTTATCCTTTTGTCCAGGAATGGCGAACCTGTGGCCTTCTAAATCCTTAAGTGTGGCCTTTTGACTGCTGATTTTGCCCCCCTCTGTCTCCTCTAATGTAGACAGATTTACCTTTCCCCCTTCATCCATCTCACTTCCCCCTGCAAGACATCATTTGTTTTACACCTTATGCTTCCCTTGTTATCTCTGTCTCTTGGAATTCAAACAACTTCTTAAACTCCATGTCCAAGAATCTTTTGCCCGATGACAAAACTGGTGATCTGTATCTGCTATATTTGTCCTTTTCACTTTGGGTTTTGCTTATTGTCAAATCCTGATTTTCCTAATTTACAGCATAATTAACACATAAGGTGTAATGTTCAAGTTATAAAGTAATATATAAAGAGTGAAGTTAAAGATAGGATCCACATACCACAAATGAAAGTCAGGTTTATTGCTTTATAATCACATTTCTTTTAGCCTCATTATTGTCAGTTATCTAGCATTTAAGTGCCTACTGTGTACTGAGTTCTGGTGATAGGAGGAAAAGTTAAAAAAAAAAAACCCAAGCAGTCCTTACTCTCCAAGAACTCAGTCTAAAGGAGGGACAGTACGCGAATTCAGAGGGCAGGCACTAAGATTAAGGAGGTATGGGATAGGCTTCTTGCAGATGAGTCATTACCTGAGAACTGAAGGCAGCCAAGGGAGCCAGGAGAGGTAGAGATGAGGGAAGAGAGCATTCCAGACCTGGCAGACAGTCAGTGAGAATGCTTGGAGTTGGGAGATGTAGTGATGTGTGCAAGGAGGCCAGTGTCACTGGATCACAGAGTAAGATGTAAAAAGCCTGCAAAGGAAAGAGGGGGCAGGTTATGAAGGGCTTTAAAAGCCAAACAGAGAAGTTTATATCTCATCCAGGAGGTAATAGGGAACCATGAAATTTATTGGATGGGGGGGGAAGGGGGGGGTGTAAGAACCGTGTTTGCTTAGTTGTTTTGCTCAGTGTCTAATATTGTTATCTTTTTTCTAATTTTTTATTAACTTGTTTTTTATTGTCAATATTCACTTCCACAAGATTTTGACTTGCAAATTTTCTCCTTATCTTTCCCCTCCCTCTATCCCAAGACAGCATGCATTCTGATTACCCTTTCCCCCAGTCTGCCCTTCTGTTCCTCATTGCCTGTATATCTTGTTTCCCAGTTGCATGTAAAAACAATTTTTAACATGTTTTTAAAACTTTTGATTTCCAATAACATCATTATCATTAACAGATAAATGCTTGGGATTGTGATAGATTATTCCCCCAAAACTAAGATCTTCGAGATCTTAGTCTCTGTTATAATAGTTGGTATGTATGTGATGGCTGATTCATTAACTTGAGATTTTCCTTCTATGCTTCAGTATTGTATTATGAAACTAAACTTATTATGACATTACTGTCATAGACTGCGGAGCTGGAAGAGTACCTTAAATCTCAGCATAGTTCAGCCCCTTCATTTTACAGGCAGGTGAGGGAACTGAGGCCCAGAAAAGTGAAGTCACAGGCCCGGGATTGGAACTATGACACCCAAGCCTGAGCCCTTTTCCATTTTACTGCACTGCTTTTTTCATTACCCTTGACACTTCCAGCCTTCTAAAAACTCTTAACTGGCTCAGGACTGGATAAAAACATGTCAGTCTAACAGCAGTTAGCATGAAAATAAAGTAGTTAAAATTTATTACCCAAGAAGATTCACTCTCCCCTAGTTAGCAAAAACATTGAACCCATCACTGACAGTTTTATACTTTAATTTTTTAGTAGAAGGTAGTTCAGAGATTGATGTATATTTGATAAATTTATTGAACAAGCTTAATAATCCTATTTTGTTGTCATCTCCTGATTTGTACTCCAACTTTTTAGTACAAATTTAGGCAATGTCTCTCTTTTTTTTTTTTTAATTATAACAGCTCTGTCATCCCTCAGAAATACTATTACTTTGTGATCCTGGGTAGGGTACTCTATGGAACATGGTCGTTACCCTTTTGAGAACTAAAAATAAATGAGCTTATTTGTACATTATATTACTACATATCATCAGAACAAACTAAGGACATCTACAAACTTTGTGAATAATTTAGATGATAGAATATAGGGTGGGAACTCTTCAACATGGTCAAGTAAGCTTATTAAACTTTTACAGTGTTTATTTAGAATAAATTCACCAAACACAGTTAACATTTATTGAATGCCTGCTGTGCGCAAGGGACTGTGGCAAGGCCTTGGGGTTACAAAAATAAGTATGATATAGTACCTGCCCATAAATGTTTGTGCTTATTTCGTTTTCAGATGAGGAAGCCAATCCTTTTATTAGAGTAAGCCAAGTGTTATCTATGGTATGCTTGCTAAATGTGTCATCTCTAATGAAATAATATTTTGTATTTTGATATAGGTGAAGAAAACTGGTCTTGTGGTGGTGAAAAACATGAAAATTGTTGGTCTCCACTGTTCTAGTGAAGATTTACATGCTGGGCAAATTGCTCTTATTAGACATGGGTCAAAGATGAAAAACTGTGATCTTTATTTTTCCAGAAAACCATGTTCAGCTTGTTTGAAAATGATTGTAAATGGTAAGTGTAGAAATGCATATTGGAAACAGGCGTCATTGTAGATTAAATAAAGTTTAGCTGAGAACAGTCTATAGTAATTAGTTACAGAGGAGATGGCATATTAAAATTTGTGTTCTAGGATGCCACTGATTGACTAATAGTCTTAACTTGGGCAGGCCACTTTAACCTCTGAAGCACTAAATTGAAGGAAATATATTGTGCAGCCCTAATCGCTGAAAAAAAATCTGATTCTGTTCTAAAAATAGATAACTAAGAAGACTACCATATATGTTGATTCTGGGGAGTTACAGAATTGTTCTTGTTCTCAAGAAGGCTTTAGCATGCAGATAAAACATACATGACATGTAAAGTAAAAATTGAAGGCAGTATTTACAAAAATCAGATGAGTAAAATAGTAAATAAAGGATTTCAAGGGAGAGAGAGGTCATTGTAAGTTGATGTGGTTGGACAGAGCTTCATGGAGGGAGTGGATCTTGAGGGACAGATATTGTTTGGTAGGACAGAATAGCATGAGGAAAGCCATAGAGGTAAGTAAGAGCCAGGTAGTGTTCAAGGGTCAGTGAGTAGACCTAGAGTGTTTGTGTTGTTGAATATTAAGAATTAGATTAAAAAAGACAGATTGTTGAGGGGCTTGAATGCCAGTCACATTTGAATTTTTATCCTCCATCTTAGAAGTCCCCTTTTTGTGGGGAGCAGTTATATTTTGGCCCATGGGAAGGAGGTTGGGAGTGGGGAAGAACCAGTGATTGAGAACCATGGGGCATTTCCAGGGGGGAGGAGCATGTGGTGAGAAGCCATGGATAGGGTTTCCTCCTTGGTACTTTCAGGTGTATTTCTACTGAGGAGGGAAACTATGATAATGAATTTTGTCCCAATTTCCTTTCCCACTGAAAATGCTGGCAGAAAAGGAAGGTAAGTACAGAGCTGTACTAGGGCAGGTTGACCACAGTATGGCAATTTTGAGAATGCTGACAAATACTTACTCACTTTCAGGTGGTGGAAACAACTAAGTTTAATACCTAGTTAATAAAAATAATTATAACTATTCCTATTCTCTACTCTTTACATCCTGGGTTAACTTTTCTCTTCTGGTCTGTGACCTGGCCATGCTCTTCCTCTTACATCCCCCACAGAGCAATGTTCCTTGGAATTCTTCTTTCATAGGACCTTGTGTCCTGTCTTAGGCCATCTTTAATGCTACTTGTTCTAAGTTCCAGAATTACTTATTATGGTTATGACAAGGTGACAGCTAGTGCCCTTTCATCTGCATGGTTAGTTTCTGTAATTGATTCGCTACTTGTGGTCTACCACTTGGAGGGGAAAGGGATTCATGCTTCTGATAATTGGGAGACATTGAAAGTGATGAGAGCAGTGTTCTAAGAAAGATTGATCTGATGGTATTGTACAAGATGGTTAGTAGATGAGGGAAGGCTAGGGGTTGGTTATGTTCTCCTAATGGATACTCTTACAGTGATCTAGGTGTGAGATAAGTGCCTGGAATAGGGTGGTAACAGAAAGTAAAATATAAATGCAGACTATAAAAGAAGAATTTAGAAAACTTGAGAATAGATTAGGAATGGGGGACAAAATTAAAAGATAAATTAATCAAAGAGAAGCAGTGGACTACAGATGAAGAGTGCTTTGAAGAATTTCTCTAATTGGTTAACTTGAAATGCCAGCATGTTTGCCAGCTCAGAATTTAGAATACTTTAAGTACTTATTCAGAAGTTGGACCTTAGAGACGTGAACAGGGGAGTTTGGTACCACTGGTATCTAGAAAAGGGTTTCTTTCTCTGGGTCCAGTATCTTCTTTCTTCGTCTTCCTGTTTACATCTTCATTTCTTCTAGTTTTATCCATCCTTATTCTGTTATTCATCTGGAAGTTACATATGAACATTCCACTCCTGAGCTCAGTATATATTTATGTGTAGGCCCAAACGTTGTACATAGACAGTGTTGCTTCTAATAGGCAAACACACTGAAAGCCTCCTTAGACTTGTTAAGAATTAGGGTTTATTGTGTTAGAAATTAAGAATGAAGAATAATCTTATATGGAGGGGGAAATAAAGGTATGCTCAATTTTCCTTCAATTAAAAAATGTCTGGATTTTGTTAAGTGAGATAATGAAATGGAGGAAACTAGAAGCAGTCTTCAGTCAAACTCTTTTAGAATGTTGTTGGGGCGGCGGGGGGGAAGACATGTATAACCTGATATAAGAAAGCTGTGTACATACTTTTATATATTATATATAATCATGTTTACTCTATCTTTTGGGAGATATGGTTTGATCCTCCCAGATGGTCAAATCCTTAAATAATGAATTGGGTTTCTATAGGTTTTATTGTGCTTCCATATCTTTAGCTATTGTTAAGATAATGAAGTAAACGTTTCTACAGCATCCGCCACTGGCACAAGGGCCTTTTATAAGGATTTTTCCTTCTTACCTTCTTTTCTTGGATAACTGTTACAAGAAATATGTGGGCATCAGTTTTCATCAGCACTGGTACTAATTTGGAGGTTTTACCCGCAGAGCTGATTTGGGAATGGGGCTGTTACTGTAAAAGGCAAAGGAATGATTTCCCTTAGTGGCCTTGAAGAAACCACCATAATTCCTTTGCAGTTCAAGAAGTCAAGAGGAAGAGGAAGCAGACATAGGCAGAACAGTGCCTCTTAGCCAACTTTTTGAGTCTTGTAGAGTTTAACCTCTGTAGGGTCAAGCACTATAATCTGTTTTCAGCACTAAATCTATGATCTGACTCGCCTAAGCTTTGTCTTCCCCATCTTCCTATCCCCCGGTGTAGTTTTCTGCATACAGTGTTTAAATAAATGTTTGAATAAATAAATTACTTTGGTGGGGCAAAATACATTGGAGATTATTGAGCCCACCCACATTTGCTTAGCTGTATGATCCCGCACCATCCAAGATTAGAAGATATTACTATTCATGAGATAACCAAAAGGTTAATGAGATGATAAAGAGTTTTATTAACTATCTTATAAACTATGCCAGAAACCAAAGCTCAGAAATTTCTGTACTGTAAACAGTGCCACAACTCATGGACTTCAGAGCTCTCTCTCTTCCCACCAGTAGACCTGGGATCATGCTTTGAAAACCCCCACTTCTAGTAGCTTTCTCTGAGTCTTCATCACAGGCAGATCACTGATAGACCTCCATTGTGTCAAGCTGTCCAGCCCTTGTTGATGATAGGCTTATCACATACATCTCAGGTGTCAGGGTCTTTCAGATGATGTTCAGATTTGTTCAAGGTGTTTCAGATCTTTTACATCTTGTGTTCCAGCTGGAGTAAACCGAATATCCTACTGGCCTGCTGATCCAGAAATAAGCTTGCTTAATGAAGCTTCCAATCCACTGAGTACTGGAGATGCAAAACTAGATGCCAAAGCGGTGGAAAGATTGAAGTCAAACAGTCGGGCCCATGTGTGTGTCTTGCTTCAACCTTTGGTGTGTTATATGGTGCAGTTTGTAGAGGAAACCTCCTGCAAATGTGATTTTATTCAAAGAATTGCAAAAACACAGCCTGACTTTAACTCTGACTTTTATTTTGAATGTAAACAAGAAAGAATAAAGGAATATGAAATGTTATTTCTGGTTTCAAATGAAGAAATGCATAAGCAAATATTGATGACTGTAGGCTTGGAGAACCTGTGTGAAAATCCATACTTTAGCAATCTAAGGCAAAACATGAAAGACCTTATTCTGCTTTTGGCCACAGTAGCTTCCAGTGTGCCCAACTTTAAACACTTCGGATTTTATTGTAGCAATCCAGAGCAGATTAATGAAATTCACAATCAAAGCTTACCACAAGAAATTGCAAGGCACTGCATGGTACAGGCCAGGTTATTGGCCTACCGGACCGGTGAGTTGCTCTTAGTTTGTAAATTGGGGCTTGCTGGTAGTATATCTGTATCAAACATTGCTGCAATTCAGCTCATTCATGTTAGCATTTCATTTGCTTTTAAACACTCCTAGTTTGCCTCATTATAGCATAGATGAGTGAGTAGGACACTTGGCTAGGCAGCCATAGTATTAGAATAGTGTTATGATTCCTTGTCATCAATTTGCCACATTTATGTAGTCAAGTTGTGATTACTTAGGGTGTGATTATGTAGGGATTCTTTCTTTTGTCTATCTTTGACCTCTCTTATTGCTTATTAGCCCCTCCACCAGAAGGCAGGCAGAAGAGAGAAAGTTAGCAAAATTCAGCGGTTAGTTTTGGTACTTTAGCGGCTCTGGAGAAAGGTTCCCTTAGGGAAGAATCATGGGTCTAGAGCTGGAAGGGACCTTGAAAGCTATCTTGTCCAACCCTGTCATTTATAGGTGAGGAAGCCGATGATCAGGTAGGATAAGAGTTTTGTGTTAAATTTACTTAACTATCCATTGCTGTTACTCGCCACTCCCTACCGCCCGCATCTTTGAACTCCAGGTCATTGAAAGGTCCCTATGAACCAGATAGATTTCCTTTTACCTCATTAGTTGAATGCCTTTCTAGTTAGTACATGTCAAAATAATCTTCCTTTAAAAGTCCAAAGATAACAAGTTATCAGAGTCATTTGTCCTTTTCTGAGCTTCACAAAAACAAGTGTTTAGTTCATGAAAGTGCTGGTTGAAGATGGTGTATCTAACAACAACCACTTAAATCATATATAAAGGTAGACTCGGAAGAGCAGCCTGGTCTGCTGAGTGGACAGTGCACCAGACTTGCAAATTCTCCCTTAGACATTATGGTTGTGTGTCATGGACCAGAGACTTCATCTGCCAGACCCTCAGTTTCACCATCTGTAAAATGGAAATAGTCATACTTGTGTTACCTGTCTTTTAGAGTGGGTAGGAGAAAGGCACTTTGCAAACCTTAACGCACTCTCTCCTCTCTTCATACATGTGTATGCATCTGTATATGGGAGTTGTTACTGAAAACACAGATTTAAAAATAAATTTGAAAGTTATTTCATCCAAAATGTCAGTATGGCCAGTTTGTTTCAAATTGATTGTGAATGATAAAGATGATATAATTTATCCCAATTTTTATTAGAGAAAGTAAAAACAGAATGTGCGTCATTTTGGGGGGGCTTTTTTTGCCTCATGTTATTCAGGCAAAAATTACTCCATTTTAAAGCAAATGTGATCTCGTTTTTGATTAGAAATTGTTGAGTTGATATCTGTTAGTTCCATTATTTCTACCATATGTTAAGCTTACATCCAAGGTGCTTTCTGCTTACTCTTTTTAATGTCAGAAACTTATAGGATGAGACTTCTATAAATTGTATGAAACCGCAATCACACTATAAAATATCCCTGCCAGCATTCTGTGATCTTAAGAGAAATAGTCTGAAAAATAAAGGGGTTGGACTGAATAATCTTTAAGGTTTCTTCCAGCTTCTATGAGAGTGTGCTTCAGAATCCTATTGGGGCAACCTCAGAATTTTCCTAAGTTGCTATAAATTTGAACTTTTCACTGTTGTCCGTTGAGAAAACAATGAGAATGATGAGACTAGCAGGTAAAATAGTTTCAATAAAATTATAGAATTAGACGAAAGTATATTTAGACATTTCTTCCATATAGCTGTGAGGCTTCCAAAACAGGCACTAAATCTTGGGTGAATGAGAATTTTTTTCTGCATTTACCTTGCAGAGAAGATGAAGAGTTTCCTGAACCTGGGAATTCTCTATACTGTTTATGTCACAGGTCTAGCTCCCGTACCTGTTGAAAACCTTGTGATGCAGTTTTTGGTCATTCATTCTTTTCTTCACCAGAACTGACAGACATTTTTCTTATTCTTTCTGACAGTTATCAGATTGAAATTAAAGGGGTTGATCCCCAAATGAAAAATAGGCAATTATATTGCTTGCTTAAGCCCAGGACACACATATTAGTATGATCTTATTTGGGAAATCTTGGTTACGTACTCAGTACTTTGTGCCTGTAAGCTGAAAGTCTAGAGCTGAGTTCTGGCCACAGCTTTTCCATACCCATTTTGTTGATCTGTAACAGCAAGGTGGCACCTTAGTGCACCAAGCTCTGAGCCTGGCAGTCAGGAACACCTGATTTCCTATTAGTCCCAAAATCTAGCTACGTGACCTTGGGCATTTCACATAACCTCTGGCTGTCTCTGTGTCCTCATGTGTACAATGGGGGTAGTAATACCACCTATCACACAAGGTTTTCTTGAGGCTAAAATGAGATTTTGTAAGGCATTTTGCAGACCATAAAGAGCTATATATAAATGCTAGTTAGCTGGTATTTAGATGATGAAATCTGCACCTGCCTCACAAGGAATTTGAGAGGAAAAGTGAAATGCAAGTTGACAATTGCTTTTGAAAACAAAAAAGAAACCAATATTGTGTGACAGCCCTACTATTCTAAATTTCTTAATTTGAGTGGAGAATGTTACTTTGATGAAAGTGAAGTATTAGGCCAGCGGCTCTCAACCTGTGAGTTATGTTCAGTTTGTAACAATGAAATTGCATCCTGCATATCAGATATTTACATTACAATTCATAATAGGAGCAAAATTACAGTTATGAAGTAGCAACGAAAATAATTTTATGGTTGGGGGTCACCACAACATGAGGAACTGTATTAAAGGGTGGCGGCATTAGGAAGGTTAAGAACTACTATATTAGGCAGATGTTTTTCATTGCTATATGTTGATAATTGGCTTTGTGTGCTATGGGATGGATGTATAAACTATAGATTGAGTCCTTAGAGTGATTTTCTTTTCTCTTAAATCTAAAGAATTAGTTCTATTATCAGCTACTCCCATGGTTAAATCTCAACGACATAAGATTTCTTTGTATTTGTACTGAAGAAATTGATCTTTCAACATGCTATTTATTTAATCAACTGGGAGAGGAGAACCCCAAATTCTGCTGAAAAAGACCTCAGGATGGGTTGCACAACTGTTGGAAATTTTGAGTGGGCCTATGTTTTTCAAGCTTATAAGCTTCATTAATACTCTTATACTAATGACTGATATAAATATAAAATGATTTTTTGTTAAAAATACCAGTTAACCTTGCCTAACTTAAAACTAACCTTTATATTAGTGGGAGGAGAAGCAGACTCATAAAACTTGGATTTGAATTTTTTTATTTCAGATTTTTGTTTATTACATAATACAACATTTCTTAGAACAGAGGTTTCAATCTTACTATATTTTATGTTTATGACTTCTGTCACTTGCTTCAGAAATGAACATGGGGTCACAAATTGAACTTTTTGTTCCTTCTTGAGGTAAGCTGAGAAAGGCAGGGAAGGAGCAAAATGTGTTTTAAACAAAATCTTGATAAATCTCATAGCAACTGTTTAAATCACTTTAAAAATGTATTTGTTTCTCACATGCTTGTGCTTTTCCCACAAGACTATTCCTATAAGATTTTTCTGTCTTTTCCATGATTACCCTATGCCAAAATGACAGGAGGTAAGATCTGAATATTTTGGGGAGCAATGAGAATCTTAAACCCACTATTTTAGAAACTTTTATGTAATTTTAATCCTCTCACTTTGGGGGAAAAGATTAGTAGCTGTGACATGCTTGTTTAGAGAAAGATTTGAAAAGTTCCACTTAGCCCTGGTTATGCTTATGAAATGGTCTGCCTGCACCCACTACTGAGCTGATCTCACTTCTTAAATAGTTCCTAGCAATAATAGTTATATTGTTGTTGAGTCATTTTAGCCCTCTGATTCCATTTGGGGTTTTCTTGTCAAAGATACTGCAGTGGTTTGGCATTTCTTTCTCCAGCTCATTTTACAGATGAGGAAACTGAGGCAAACATGGCTAAATGACTTGCCCAGGGTCACATAGCTAGTGAATGTCAGAGGCCAGATTTGAACTCAGGAAGAGGAGTCTCTGATTCTAAACCATTTTTCCACTGTATCATCTAGCTGCCTTTAACACTTAAAGAACCCTTTAAAGTTCATCACAACCATCCTGTGAGCAAACGTGCCCCGATTTTAAATCTGTGGAAATTAAGGCTCAAGGTTTCAGAGCTAGTACGTGGCAGAGCTGAGCCTTGAAAGCACACTCTGTCTCCAAACTCAGTATCCTTCCTAGTCTCTGGCTGTCAGGCAGATTCACTCTGGCAGCAGCAGGGCGTGGGTCACGGAGATGGCATTTATGGTCTGCTCAGCCATCCCAGCCAAACACTGGCACGCAGCTCCTGACTTTCTACACTGGAAACCTTCCAGTTCCAATTCAGTACCTTTCTGGGAACAATGAAGGGACCTGTTGTTGCCAAAGCAACCATATAGCATTTTTTGAGAAGAACTCTGGACTTGGGAGTTAGAAAACCAGTGACCAAATCCTGGCTTTGGAATTGCTTTAACTTATATGTTAGTTCAATTAACAGAAATATTTCTGCCCCACCCCCCATTGAAATAAAAGAAAAAAAAAACCTTTGTAAAAAATATTCATAGATCTGACATTTCTTAGCTATATGTTGATAGGAAAGTAATTTAATATTTGCAAGTAAGTTCCCTCATCTGTAAAGTGGGCATAACACTTGTCCTGCTTACTTAAAGCGCTATGTAAATGTGAGCTATATTATGATTTTAGTTTTTCTGATAAGAAAGCACTTTTTCCTCCAAACACTAGGTGGCTCAAATTTCTTACTAAATTAAACTCACCTTTTTTTTTTTTTTGCTTGATTTTTTTTTTCAGAGGATCATAAAACAGGAGTTGGAGCCGTGATTTGGGCAGAAGGGAAATCTGTAAGTATGAAAGAACTCTTAGCAATTCTATCTCCATTTACTCTATTTTGTTGCCTAATTCTAATCCTAATACACTATGAGTAGAGCTTGAGCTGAGTCGGAATTTTGGTGTGTTAGATCGTTTAGGGTGGGCTTAGTAAGCAGGGATCTGTTAGGTCCCTGAACATTTGTCTCAGTCCCACGTCAGTATTGTTGTCTGTCCATTATGACAACCATTTAGGTGTGACAGGTTGAGCTATACTAGGATTACTGGGCTAGGAGCAGTCTGAGCCCTGCTATATTTTACAGTCCTTAAGAGTCAAGGCTCTTTTTTTCCTGTTTTATCTCTGACATCTACCATAATGTCTTGCACACAAGGAAAGGTGCTTAACAAATGTTTGTTGAATTTAGTTGAGTTTCCAGTTCACTGTGGTAGGTTGGTTTGCTTCTGGTCTTTGTTATCTTAGCAAGGGAGTCAGCTATCCTGAACTAATCCTTATCCTTTTAGGTGCCAGAGACTTTTATTTTGGCCATTGTTCTATGGAAACATCTCTTTGTGAAGCAGATTATACGCAGATTGTATTTATTTGGTCTTGTTGAAGTGCTTAATTTTTTTTTAACTGTATGAAATGGATTGTGTATTTACTTCTTAAAGACTTTTTCTTGATGATACAAGTTCATCATTAGGTTGTGCTGTGCTAATTGTCATATGATTCCCTGAGGAGCTTTTGAGGTGTATAGGGCTTGGTTTCCCTACACGCATGGTCCTAGGCTGTCCTGCTTTTGGAGAAAACTTTTTATCGCTTCTCTTTCTTTCCCTTTGTTAGCTAGCACTCCCTTCCAGACTACATTGAACTAAGAAAGTAGATAACCACCTGTAAGAGGATTGGGTCTAGAATAGACACCCAGTACATCAGGGCCTGAAGTGAGCTCCTTTGAGTTTAGAGCAGGGACTTCTGGGGAGAGACTTGGGTCACATTTATCTTGGTGGCTCAGAAACTCTTCTTGCCTTTCGGGGCTATGATTGTTCTGGAGAGTTAAAATTGTCAGGTAAAGTAGTCATTACATAAATGAAGTGTTAATAATGTGTGTCAAATGCTCCCATTGATCAACTCTCATGTTTATATTCAGCTCTCATTAACTCGCTATCTCATTTTCCTTAATGATTGATCTCAACATTTTCCATATGTCCTGAGGTCTCCAACTACTATCACTGTCCCCATCACATGTAAAGCAGATTATTTAGCCTCCAGTTTCCGATCCAGCTGACATTGAGTGTCACTTTATACCAGGTAAGAAGCTAGGCATTCGCGATACTAATTAGGGATTAGGTAGGGGTACTTGAGGTCCATGACCTCAAGAACTTGACTTTTACTTGGAGGGAGTGGGACGAGATGTGTAAATAGGTAAGTGTCTATAGTACATGATAATTTGAGAAGGGAGAAAGCACCAACAACTGGGGGGATCTAGAAAGGTTTCACAAAGCAAATATTATACCCATTGAACCTTGAATGAAACTAGGGATTCTAAGAGAGGAGAGGAGGAAAGGGAATACCTTCCAGGCATGGAGGCCCAGGTAGCCCATGCAAAGGCATGGAAGTGAGAAGTGGAAGGCCAAGATTTAGGCCCCAGCTCCCTCATTTCTAAAAATGTAGGATTGTCACCTGCTCTAGTATTTCAGCTCACTGTTTTCCAAACTTAGCCCTATGTCTCTGAGCTCCATGCTTATGCATAGACTGTGCCTCATGCCAAGGATACATTCCCTCTTCATCTTTGACCCTTAGCATCATCAGTTTCTTTAAAGACTCAGCCTCTGGGGCCTTTCTTGATCCTCCTTGTTGTTAGGCTTCTCTCCTTCATCAAATGCTCTTTTATTTCTTGGTTTTATGTGATCTCCCTTAGTAGAATGTACATTCCTTGATGGCATAACATTTTTTGTCTTTCATTTTGGTCTTTTGTCTCCCTCATAGGTCAGTGCCCTGCATGTATTGCATTAACTGATTAATAAATTCTTACTAAATTTAATTGGCATCGTGCCTTACCCAGTCTCAAATATCATATCCCAGGCTATTACCTTATCTTGCCAGTTACATCACCACAGGCTCTTATTGCTGCCCCTTTTCCTCTAACTATTGAATATTAGGAGCCTCCTACTATGTTTTTCTTCCTCCAGTCTCTCCCGTACTCCAATTCATTTTTCATGCTTCTGCCAGAAAAACTATTTCAACAAACATTTATAGTCTTGTCACTCCCCTGTTGTCCCCTGAGTAAAGAGCAAACTCCTTACCCTGCCATTCAAGGCCTTAAGGAATATTACTCTACTCACCATACTTGCCTCATCCAGACTGGCTTTCCTTGTGGTTTATAAACATGTCCTGCTCTTTATTGCCACCGTGACTCTGCTCCTGCCATTCCCTGTGTCGGAGATGTTGTCTCCCTCTTTACTGTTACAGATTTTAAAGCTTAACTCAAATATTACTTGAACCATGAAGCTTTCCTTGTATATCTACCAAAATTAATTTCCTCTTCCAGACTCAAGTAGTAGCTTGTTTTATGCTTCTCTTTTGCAGTTAGAATTGAGATGATACAGTGATTAGAGCATTGGACCTGGAGTCACGGAAACCAGGGTTCAAATCTGGCCTGAGACTTGTATTAACTGAGTGACCCTGGGCAAATCACTTAACCTCTGTTTGCCTCAGTTTCCTCATCTGTAAGTTGGGGATAATAATAGCACCCACCTCCTAGGGTTTTTGTGAGGATCAGATGAGATAATAATTATAAGGTGCTTAGCACAGTGCTTGGCACAGAGTCAGCACTCTTGTTTAGTTGTTTTTCAGTCGTATCTGAATGTTTGTGAACCCATTTGGAGTCTTGGCAAAGATACTGGAGTGGTTTGCCATTCCCTTCTCCACCTTATTTTATAGATGAAGAAACTGAGGGCAACAGTGACTTGCCCAGGGTCACACAGCTAGTAAGCGTCTGAGGCCACAGTTGAATTCAGGTCTTCCTGCCTACAGGCCCAGCACTCGATCTGCTGCACTTCTTATCTCAGTTTTGCATGTTGTCTAGCATCAACTCGGTGGGCTTTAGTAGATGTGAATGAATGGCATTTGATTGGACTTTCACAGAATGAATCATTGCTGTCTCTGCAATATTTGTGAATATTGTAGCCTATTTCTAAACCTTCATAAGCTAGTATTAAAGCACCAGCTTTGACCACTGGTAGATAATTTCCTGTAGTGACTCCTAGAACACTGAAGAAGCAAATAAAAGCTCTGAGGTGGAAAGGGAAACCTTTGCAAGTACGTAGTAGGTGCTCCGCAAAGACGCCTCTCCACATGGCCCGTTTTCTCTGGTCGTTCTTTCCGAGGCCAACATCTCCGCATCACGGTGATGTGCTTACTGTTTGAAAAGGTGTTTTGCCCCCACTCCTCTTTCCACGTCTCATGACAGGAGCTCTTACTCAAGTTATTTTTCAGTTTCTTAGCCTACTAATTAATACTGGCATAAAATATCTCTTGCAGCACATCGTTCAACCAAGACATTCATAGAGTTCCTTCTTTTAGATATGGCAGTAGCCAAGAAGTATAATAGGTGATTTATGAACTTCAGGAGTTTATAAATCTATTTAGATAAACAATGCTAAAAATACACCTTAAACAGGGAACTGTACCAAACATAAGGTAATGAATTGTAAAATCCACCAACTATAGGAGATCATTGGGTGGTGATTTTTTCCTCTTGGAACATAACTTTGGCAGGACCACATTTCAACAAAAAGAATTGGGCTTCGTATTTGTTTCTTGATGGTTTAGTCAAAGGAAATGTATGCAGACCCAGTATTTGCAAAGCATTGTACTAGATGCTCAAGTGTAATACATGATGACTTGGAGAGTGTAATGTATGCATGTTGAATTATTTTGGAACATCTTAATGAGTTTAAACATATCGGTTGTTTGCTTATATTTGCAGAAAACCTGTGATGGAACAGGGGCAATGTATTTCATAGGATGTGGTTATAATGCCTTTCCTGTTGGATCTGAATATGCTGACTTCCCACACATGGATGACAAACAGAAAGACCGAGAGATAAGAAAGTTCAGATACATTGTCCATGCTGAGCAGAATGCTTTGACATTTAGGTATGGGGATGTTTTTGCACGTGGGTATATTTCTTAATAAGAGTGGGAGTGTGGTGTAGAAGGTGGCTTTCAAACATTTTTGAATAGCTTTTATTTTTTAAATACTGGACCATCATTATTTCAGGAAAAAGTTAGAATTATTTTTGCTAAAGTTGGCTGTTCATGAATGACCTGCATCTTGGGCTCCTTGGCTAAGGCATTTTATTGTCCAGAACTTTTCTGATTTTTTTTCTCCTGACAATGCTAAGTACGATGAATCTGAGCCATATTTCTCCATTTCCTGTCTCCCATCTCCTCCCCCTGCCCAAATGAATATTCTTTCCTTCCCTTTCCCTCTACCCTGGAACTACTTAAAGTTTTGCTTTTAGTTCACTCTACACTGCCTCTAAATATTGGATCTCCTTTGCTTCCTATATCTGTAGCATGTCATTTTACAAAATGATAGAGTTTGTTTTAATACTTCAAGGATCCCCTTCATCATGGGTACTCTCTCCACCAGTGCAGATCACAGCTCCCCTGCAACTTAGTATTTGGTCTCCACTAGTTGCTTTGGCTGAAGGTCTCATTATGCAGTGATTCATTACCTTTCCAGATGTATCAAGGCTGGTCCACAGGCAGCAGAGGGCTTGTTGCTTTAGTGCTTAAAGTTGGACCAGCTGATCTTTCTGTTGTCTTGTTCAGAAAACTAGGCATGTACCATCTGACGGTGAGCTCCTCAAGATCAGGGGGCTGTTCTGTGCCTCTCTTTGTGTCTCCAGTGCCTAGCACAGTGCCTGCCATGTGGTAGGTCTTTAATAAGTGCTTATCTGCTGACTGACTGACTGACTGACTGACTGGCTGACAGACATACTGAAATCTGGTATGATGGTGTTAACACCATTAACTGGCGCAATACTGGATAAGATACTTTTCAATAATTTCAAGACAGTGTGCTAAGGCTTGTCATTCCTTGTCAGTACTAATATTGTAGCTTAAAACAAAGAGGATTTGGAACTAAAATCCGTATCATCTGCAGTGACGCTTCCGGGAGAAGAAGAAGGTGTGAGGGGCCTCTTTTCAGTGTTCTTACCTCCTAGCCCATAGTTTACATGCAAAAATTTGCAAGAACTTGCCTTGTGAAAGCTCCTCTTTTGCTTACGCTTCATCACTGTGACATATGCTGCATTTGGTGGGGGCCTTGTTTTGTCATATTTAATTTTTGTGAAGTAAATTGTTAGGACAAGGGTAATATGTTAGAGTCAGATTACAGTAAATGCAGCTCAAAGCATAAATGTAAAAAGCATGATAAAAGGTGCTTACTTAGCTTTTTAAGAGAGTAGGAGTCCTTTGTTAGACTATAAACTCTCTAAACTCCATGAAGGCACAGATGAAATCTTAATCTCTGTATCTCCCATAAAATCTAACATAGTTCTCTTTACATATAGTATAGGTCCTCAATACATGTTGGAATTGAACCCCCAAAGCAGTGTTATGTAGAATGGTAACCGCACTGTGCTTATGATTCGCCATTTTCCCTTTTCATTTCTTTTTATATTTGCCATTTTTTTGTCTAGCATAATCAGAATTTGTACCAAACCTTACTGTCTCTTAAAAGCTAATTTTTGTGAATGTGCTTAAATCAAATGTGCATTTTTCACCAGTAGTAAGCTTAATTACAGTTTTTTAAATTGCTATGGTATAGTTTTAAGCAAACTAGTTTGTCCCCTCTCAGAGTGTTTAGTTTTCTTTTAAAACAGTAGCTTAACACCTTGCTAAGTTTTTCTCATTATTTCTAGGTGTCAAGAAATCAAGCCAGAAGAAAGAAGCATGATTTTTGTGACTAAGTGCCCCTGTGATGAGTGTGTGCCTTTAATTAAAGGTGCAGGCATCAAACAGATCTATGCAGGAGATGTAGATGTTGGAAAAAAGAAGGCAGACATCTCTTACATGAGGTTTGAGGAACTTGAGGGTGTTAGCAAATTCACAGTAAGTAGATGAAAGTGTTTTTTCAGCAGTGTCCTTCCCTTTGTGTGGTTAAGATATCCCCTGCATATTTTAAAGCATGACTTCCCACCTATTTGAGCATTTGTGGAAACTATGGTGATTGGTTGGATTTCCTATAGAGACCCTCAAATTCTGAGCATTAGACTTGCAAACATCTGTCCTTATAGAACGTACTGTGATGCTTTTTCAAATCCCCTTCCCCCCACTTCACCCCACCTTCCCCACACACATTCCCTGTGCCTCAGTTAGACCTTTTGTCTGGGGAGGATTCTACTTCAAGCAAATTTCTTTCTTGTGTATGCACAGACATCATTGTTTTCAATCCTTTATTCTTTCTTTCTTCAAAACTCTAAACTAATTACTTCAGAAACATCTCATTTCTTTCTCAAATCCTAAAAAAGGAAATTTACTTCAAGAAAATGAATGTAATTATCTAGACAGACACCCTGAGGTTTGGGGGTTTTTTGTTGCTGTTTTAATTAAAAATTCCGGCAAAGAATCAATGCAGTTCATGTCAAAAGCTCCAAAAATTCTTCTTGAGAATTTTCATCTGCCATATCCGCCTCATAAAACTGCTTCCCTGAAAAGCCAACTTTCAATATAAATTTTTAAAAAACTTTCTCACTAATTATTTTTCTGTTTTAATTGTAATGATTTTTTAGCATCATTATGGGTCAGATAGATTTATTTAAGATTGTCTGGGTCTTTAATTGGCCCCTTAGTGACTCTAAGGATGGGAATTTCAAGCCAGGTAGGATGGGAGGGCAGTTCTGAGGCAGTCTAGGGGGTACAACTATTTCTTGGAAAGGAAACTTTCTCCTTTCCCCTTTGCCCAACCTCCTACTCTGCCCAGGAACTACGCAGAGGCCCCTCTCTTTTCTTTGGGCACGTCCTTTCACTTCTCTGGGCCTGTTTCCTTACCTGTAAAATAAGCAGGCTTATTAGATGATCCCTAGAGGCCCTTTTAGTTGTTCCTAGAGACAATAATAAAGCACTCTTTTCTTGTTTTTTCATTGTTTTGAAAGTATGGAGTTTGCAGTACTTTTACACTTTTTATATCAATGAAATGTTTGTGCCTTTTACAGTGGCAGCTGAATCCCACAGAAGCTCATATTCTGGGACTAAATGAGTCTGAAACCATAGAGAGTAAGTATAAGTATTGTACTGGCTAGTAACCTGTCGTTAAGTTCAATTATGCATAAATTTGGGAACCAAATTATCTTAGGGATATTATAGAATATTTTCTCTTTACTAAGTAGATATTTGCCATATAAATGATTGATTTTATAGAGAAAGTTTTGTGTGTAGAGTTAGGTGATCCAAATTTATGAGTCAAATCTATACTTTTAGGTCCAACCAATTATTATAACACAAACAAATAAAGTAGTATCCAGTAGCAAAATCAACTTTTTAAGTTAACAAAGAGGATAAGAAAGTTACTTCATTGAACCAAATGATGGAAATATATGCATTGTTAACAAAATAAGTTTCATTTTTCCAGATTAATGGGGGGAGGGAGAGAGAGATTCTGATTAGCTGAGAGTTATTCTATGTCTCATACCTAGGTTTGCAATTTGCAAAGAATTCAAATACGATTCAATATAACTAACACTATAGCTCTACTGAACTTAATTTAATCTTGGATTTAAAAGGTACATCAGGGATTAAGAAGACATCCTAATATAGTGGGAAAAGAATAATAATTTTGAAAAGAGTTTAAAAACTTGAGTTCACACCCCAAGTTAGATGCCCATGTGACTTTGGTCAATTCACTCAAACTTACTGGACCGTTTACTCATCTGTAAAGTGAGAGAGTTGGAGTAGAGAATCTCTACAGTCCCTTACAGTTCTGGCATCCTGTGGCTTTCTGAACTCCTAATGAGCCCCTCTATTACTATATAATTTTACAAGAATTTGAGTTACGTGAACCTTTTGGTTGGCCATATTCTAGATCAAGGATTCTTAATACCCCGGTGGATAGATTTCAGGTGATCTCTGTACTTGGACAGGGGAAAATTATGCCTTTGCTTTCACTAAACTCTTCATTGAAATTTAACATTTCCTTCAATTAAGAATTGGAAACCATTATTCTGAGAAGGGCTCTAAAGGTAGCATCCCTAGACAAGCGGTTTTCAACCTGTGGGTCACAACCCCTTTGGGGGTCGAAAAACTCTTTCACAGGGATGACAGGGGTCACCTAAGACCATGGGAAAATACAGATTTCCAATTGTCTTAGGAACCAAGACACTGCTTCTCTATCCATCTCCAGGCAGATCCGCCCACATGCAGATATGCCCACATATGAGTATTAAAGGGTCGCGGCATTAGGAAGATTGAGAACCACTGATGTAAAGAGTAAACTTAACTGAAAATGTAATTCTAGCCTTTGAGTATTTATCAAGTTTTAGACAGATACATGTTTTAGTTAAAATAGAAACCATAACTCACGAAGTTGCAAGTTCAATTTAGGTTCTCTGAGATCAGTTGCATTTTTCACTGACTCATGTGTGAAGTGTTGGCCATCGATTAAGTCTGAATGTTAATCCTGATCTAGAAAGGTCAAAGTGGGTTTGCTTAATAGGCTTCCTTCTGCCACCGTACAAACTAACTGGTCACTAGAATTTCTACTTCAGTAGCTTAAAGTGTAAACAGAATTTTTTTTTAAGATGTATTTTTACTCAACAATACCTTGGTCTTCCAATATTAGTGTTTTAATTCAATTGCTGTGCTTATAAAACTTTTCTTCCTGTGCTTCAGATGGTGTCTTGTCGCCTAAGTTAATAGATGAAGAACGTCACCAAAACAAGAAGTTATGTCTTGGAAACCACTAAAAGAAAAGAAAGTCCTGCCTGAATCAGAGAGGAGGCCAAGAGGATTTTTATTGCACTTTTAAAATTCATCCTTGTTGCCTCTGCAAATAAGGATGGGATTTAGGGAATAATTGACAAGTGTTTTTAAGGAAGTTAATTTATTACTGGGATGTGAATAATGTTAACGAGAATATTTTCATTTTAGATTTCCTTGTGTGTTTTCTAGAGTATGGTAGTTTTTTTATTACACTAAATGAGGTATCACAATGAATAAGACTGTTGGGTGGCTGATTTCTGTTGATGTGGAGTTTAGGTCAGCTAGTTATCCTGGGCCAGATCCTGTAAGTGAGGAGGCTACCCATTCGAAGGGTAGATATTCTCGTTCAGCCATGAGATTGTTATGTAGTTAACTGCCATAAAGAAATAACTGGCAACCTCATGACCTGGAAGAGTTGGTGCATCCCCTAAAGGCCAGGTTTGTGCCCAGGGTTTACTAATCAATAGTTTCTGCTCCATTTTAATTGATTCTTAGAAAGTGAGGTAATTTCTGATAGACCATGATCTCCATTTTGAAAGTTAGTTTCTAAAATGGTCATTAATTGTCCCCAAGTCCTTTGATTAAATACAAGTCAGATTGACTCGAATGAATTATCACTGAATTATGATGGCAGCAGGAAGAAAATACTATTCTATGACAACATTCTTATTCATTGACATTATCTCTAAAAGAACATTCAGTTGAAAATATTCCTCAAATTTGAGGATGATTTTAACAATAAAATATTTTAGTGTGGTAAATCCTAATGAGCACTTTAGAATTACTTATCCTCATCTTTAGTGTTCCTTATAAGTGATGTTGAGAATCTCATGGCTTTGAAGTGACAAAAGAAGACATTAGAAAAGAAACATTCATTGACATTGAGCTTGCTAGAACAGTCTTAACAGCAAAACACTACATGGGGTTTAAGTTCCCTTTCCGACTGCTCTCCTTCCCGTTTTTGTTTGTTGAAGAATTTCTAGAAAATTCTCTTTTGAGAGAGAGAGTGATCAGCCTTAGTGTTGACATGAATAATGGTGGGACTGCCTGGTCCCTTTTCTGTATTTTCCCAGGAGGGAGGAGGGAGCATGACTGGTATTCTGAAGGACTGCCTGCTGCCTTTTGCCATCAGAGTTGTTCATCTCACCTCCAGCCCTGTCTACTTTCTTTCCGCAGTAGCACATGACTTTTCTAGGTTTGCCCTTCCAACCTGGCCAGTTTTCCGCTAACCTGCTATTTGGTTGGAGCTGATATATTCAGGCAAATACAGAGATGGGGAAAAAAGAGGATATAGTGGACGAAACAGCACACACACAAAACATTACACTGATTATCCAATCTTTCAAGAGGGATTTTTTTTAGACTAAGTTCTTTTCTGAGTGAGATTTGCACTTGCTAAAATGTTCAGTATACACAAAAGTTGCTTGAACTTGTTCAGTCTCTATTTTTCATATGCATCCACGTGGGACTGAACTTGAGTTATTTTGTACCACTGAGTCTTCTAGCAGAACATTTTATCAGCCAGCGTTTGTTTATGGGGTGAATATGTATTTGTGTGCCCAGCTTTGTCCCAGACCCTGCAGGGGCAGATTTGCTTCAGATGCAAAAACTTAGGCTAAAGTGGTAAAAAACGTTCTAAGTGAAATTTCCTTGGAGCCTTAATTAGGAAGGGCTGCTGTCACCATTATGAAGTTTAGCTTACAGTTTAAAGAGATAGTTACATGTGAAAAGTAGCTTAAAAGGTTTCTCTTTTGCTTTCCCTATCTGGTAGGCTTTCAGGTTCAATGTTATTTTCTTGTAAGTTGTTTTATCCAGGAAAAAAAAAAGCGTACATAGGAAATAAATTATTTGGTAAATTAATTTCATTGAAGCTTTAAGCAGACTTTAAAAAAATGAATGAGACAGAACTAAGCTAAGTTCTAATTGGTGACAGAAATTGAAACAGCAGCTTTGTGTACTAGCCGCAGTGGAGATTTATTTAGCCAACAGACTTGGCTGGAGGTTTTCTTCTCTGCAACACAGAGATGAGAATTTCTACTTTATTCTTTTAAATCCACTGTTGTCTGTAATGACTAAAATGAGGACACATAATCTCTTCCTGTTTGCTCCTCCCTGCTCTTCAGCCAAATGCCAAAGACCCAGGTTCCATGGTTTTTTCCTACCACCTTGACATTGTTGAGTAAATTGGAGTATGTACATAATTTCATTGTAGGCCTTCTGGAGCTTCTGCTTTGGTTGAGAGGCTTTCTTTCTCAGATGCTTTTTTTCACTGGAGAATATAGGATATCTGTTAGCTTTCCTTGTTTCATATTGAAAAGTAGAGTGCTAGTAGGTAGAATTTAGTCTGTGTTCAGAGTTGCCTATGCACTGTAAAATGAGCATGAGTTTTAAGCTAAGAACTGCTCAAAATTCCATCTGGATGTCGCATCAGAAATTCAGTCATCCTTGTCCTAGGGTGGTTGCACTTGATTTGCATCAGTTTTAAGTTTGGATTATAAATGTCAGGCAGATCAGTTCAGACTCCCAGACCAAAGGCATATTAGGCTATCAGGAATAATTGTGCATTAATCAGTCCAGCTCAGTCTTGCAGACAGAGCACAGTAAATTGATCTCCAGAGCATCATCCTTAAAGGGTATGGGCCTAAAAGAAATCCAGGTACAAGCAAATACATATTTTAAGCAACATAGGAACTACATCCCATAGTTGTTGTAACAATTCTTTAGGCTACTGACACTCACTTTAACACATCCATTAACCATAGGAAGGACTACTAAAGAATTTTTAGGCAATGAATTTTTAAAAACTAGCTTTTAGGTTGGTGATGTCTAGAGTCACTAGTATTTTATACCTATTAGTGTATTCAGATTGGTGTTGGGGTCGCAATTAGACACTGCCTGTTTTGAAGTCAGATTTCTAACCTCAGGAGGTATGTAGACATGTTGGTAAGTGCAATAAACTGCCTTGACGCTTAGAGCAAACATTTTTACTACTAAGATGACTAACCTTTCCTGCTTTCTCCTGAACAAACAGCTCCCTGGCCGTGTGGGCAGGCATCCTGCCTAACCATTATACATATGGTAGCTGTTCCTACTCCATTAAGCATATAATAAGGTGCTTAATACACGAAATGAGTGTTATTAAACTTTTGGTACCAGATAAACTTCAGTTTGCCAGAAGCACAGAGAGATTCTATCCTCCAGAATGAGCTACTGTCCAGCAGTTTCCTTGGTATAAGCCTTGGATTTGCTTATGTACACATGGATCTCTGGTAGGTGTTTGTTTCCTTTTTAAAGTCCCGATGTAAACTTTGAGGGAATGCATACTCTTGATGTTATGTTGAAGTTCTTTGGCATTGTGGCGTTGTTCCTGTATACTTTGTCCCCCATCGTGTCCCATTTAAGCATCACCAGCAAGTTCAAGTTTAAAGGGGTCTGCTTTAAAACTGTAACTTGAATATCCAGTTTCATAAAATGATTGTCATCATGTTCAGTTAATACTTCCATGTCAAATACATAGTGTTCCCCCAAAATGTATACACACTTTGGTTGTTAACAGCTGCTCTATTTTCTGAAAAAGAAACGATGTTAGAGTTAAGGGCTGAAAACATATGTATACATTTTGGGAGAACATCTTGTTCAGTCCCAGAAAATAAAAGGGCCAAAATGAAGTATCATCTTAAAATAATCCCTGTAATTTTTTTTCCTTTTAAAATGCCTTTGGAGAAGAAAAAAAAAAGACAATTTTATGTGAGGATAATGGTCATCTCCCTGCCTATTTTGGTGAAGGGGACCAAAAAAGCTACATGTGATTGTGCTTCAACTTTTCAAAATGGAGGGAATCACCAACTTTTGTAATGGGCTAGTTATGTTATCATTTTTGAAAGGGGGCAAAATTAATGCTGCCAGACACTTACTTGATGTGCACACTTTCAAAACCAATACCTCACTCTCCATTCATAACTTAGTTTTTATGAACATTTTTATAAATCATTTTCAGATTTTTTTCTAAATCACTTAATCAGCTTTTCAAATGTCCGTCCAATGAAAGAGTATTTTAAAAATCAAAACTAAGTATCTTACTCATGCACAGAAATCTCTGGGGAATAGAGAGGTGATACTGAGTTCTTGAAAAAAAAATTTCTTGTATCCTTTCTTTTTTTTGTAAAATAATTTTATTACAAACTTAGGACTCTCAACAACATAAATGAGAAACAGAAATAATAAAATCATGAAATCCAGATACTTTAGTTGAAAAATTTAAAAATCCTTCGTATGAATTTAAACAGAATAATACTTTGACCTGAGATTTCTTTTCCACATGTGAACTTAAAAAGGTTTGTTGCTCTTTTTTTGTCTATTCAGCCAGAATTCATGTGACTACTTCTGTTTCTACTTTCCATATTTTGTATGTCTTCTTTTTTTTATTCTCTTCAGGCATTTTTGTTTAATGGGACAATGGTGTCCCATTGTTTTATGGGACAATCGTATCATTAAATAGAGTTAAATTTATTCAGCCACACTTCAGTTGCTGGTCACCAAGGTCATTTCAAGGTTTTTGCAGAAATCCCACTTAAAGTGAAATCAGCCACAGCCTACAGGTTCTTATTCTATCCCTTGCACGCAATGGACACTCAATAAATGCTTTTTGGTAATATTAGATATATTAAAGACCTTTATTTTAGTTAGTAAGTAAATTTTATTTAAAATGGGGATTTTCTACCACCATCATCATTTCTTTTTTTTCAAAGCAAACTTTTTTTTTGACTAGGCAACCATTCTGCTATAATGTTTGTATGCTCCCTGGGAATGCATGTTACAGAGATGCACATATGTCTTCCGAATGGGATGGGGATGAAATTATGAACCCTTATTAAATTATAGCTGATGAGTCCTTTTTAAAAAATTTCTGTTTGGAATAAATTTACACCAGAGTGGCTAATCCTAATTTCTGACTCTTTACAATTGTGGCTTTTTTTTTAAGGGCTTTAAAATTGGTGTGTTTCCCTGCTGTGCTCGTGTGTGTGTGTGTGTGTGTGTGTGTGTGTGTGCGTGTGTGTGTGTATTGTGTGACCATTGCCACTAGAATTAGTTTAATTCTTTAGCAACATTCCAAAGTGTTGGCATTGGCTGTTCTCTAGCCTTGGCTGAAAAATAGCTCATGTCAAGGTGGCTTTCCTTACGGATATTTTTGACTAGATCATAAAATGCTAAGAGACAAATAGCAAGCTTTCCTTTTATATTGAATCTCATCATGTATGGGAGATGGAATTGTTTTATCTTTTCTGAAGGTTCCATCTAGTATAATTTTAATTCTCGAGAGAAATAACAAACTTCAGTGTTTATATATAAAAACAAATGGTCACATGGTGTTCATAGAAGGAAAAAGAATTTCAGCTTCTATCTGTGTTTAAATTGATATCCATCCTTGTCTGTCTTGTGATAATGGTAGTTAGTAAAAGGTTGAGAGTTGTAGGCTCCATTGCAATTTTCTGCTAATAAATTGTCATTTACAACAGTTTGAGGTCTCAAGTCATTGTGCCTTTCCATTCATGATGAAAATTCTTTCCCCAAAATATAAACCAATAATGGAATCATAGATTTAGTTCTGGAAGGGACATTAGAGGTCACCATCTACCTTTCTCATTTTACTAGTGAGGAAACAAGTTCAGAGAACTGCTTGTACTCGGATAGTAAAGTGAAGAGCTGAGATTCCAACAGGTAGGACTCTTCTCCAATCTAGCACTTTTCTCACTGCTGTTAAAATTCCATGTTTGTATTACATTTTATGGTCTTCAAAGCCTATGCACATTAGCTCATTATATCCTCCCAGCTCTCAGGGGAGATGCTATGTACCATAATCTCCATTTTACAAATGAGTCAACTAAGACTCAGGTTAATTGATTTGCCCAGGGTCACACAATGTTGTTTCTGACTCCAAGTCCAATACTATCCACTATGCTCTACTCCTCGACATTATCAGTCAAGAATATGATTCCCTCAGGTCATCCTTAGCCTTTCCAAAGCTCTTTTTCTCATAGTTTTCTTTTTGACCCAACAAACTCGTGCATGTCTGCGTCAGGCATCTGTTTTAAGTTGCCCTCTGAGTTAACCAATGAACCACAAATCCCAAATAAGGTGGCCTTGGCAGTGATCAGCTTCCTCCAGAAGCCCATTGTCTTTGTGAATGATAACTCAGCACGTCCAGCAGAACCAGAAATGTTCTATTTTGAGCTATTGAACCATTACAAACCCAGGAAAAATAGTAAAATACTGACAAAGTTAATATGTTAGGTGAGTTAATAATAGTGTCTCTCAGTTGTCAATATGTTTATCCCCAAAATCCACTAGAGGTTGAGGGAAAAAAAAAAAAAGCAGGGAGCCCTCAGAGGGAGAGGAAAGTTTTGGAAGCCTGAGGGACATAACATTAAACCATTTGCTAGGGAAAACAATTCTTCCCAGAAGGACATAAGCCTGCTCTTGAGTAACTGGCGTCTATCCCCAACCACTTCGGGTGAAACCGAAGAAAAGTTGGCCAGCAGGTTATTTTTACTCTACATACCCTACTACCCATTAAAGGCTGGCATCAATGAGTACTTCAAGGACACAAGAACACCAAACTGGCTTGGAGTTATGATTAGAGGGGAACCAGGAACTGACTGATGACAATTTTTTCTCAGTCTGAAATGGATGGAGCAGCTGCCCAACCCCCTAACACAAGAAAGAGAGGAGACCTGGGATGATGTACCCTCATTATAATACACAGTGGCTGCAGTGCCAAGACCACATTGGCCCTTACACGATTTCATCGTTTATCCAGGTGGTGAGCTACATATTTTAGCTGCTGGCAAATTTTCTGTTTGGATAAGGACAATGGTCTACAGTTTTCCTGTGTCTGATGCCATATTCCCAGAATCCACCATGCAAGCCACAGAGAGAGCTTTTCCAAACTAGAACTAAGCTTTTAGCGGATAGAAATGCATGTTTTTCCTGTTCTGGTTTTTCTCGTTTCACAGGTGGTGTCTTTTCCCATTTAAAAAAAAATTGATTCCTTTTAGAAGGAGACAGGTACCAACAAATTCAAGCTTCGTTCCACCCCCAAGCTCGATCTCCCCAAATAGTTGAACATGAATAGAATTTTAAAAAGTGGTTGGCACTGGGGGTACGCCAGACCCACTCCAACTTTGTAAGATCTCTCATAAGTTATTACCACGACTGTCCATTATATGTGAACTGAATTTTGTTGTCATTTAAAGTTGTTTTCATTTATGGTTTATTCTTAAATGTTAGGGGACTGCTTTGTATTCTGTGATGGTGAGAAGGTGATTAATATAAGATATCTACAAAGATAAATATGGTATGAGGTAGGATATGACAAGAACTAAGAAGAGACTTAGACAAAGTGCTATAAGAAATTCAAGGCAGGAGAGATCATTTGCAGCTGGGGGCTGAAAAATAATTTCTCAAGTGATAACCTGGGAAGCAAGTAAATGACAGCTCTTTTCTCTCATTTCCACCCAATGGGACACTACTGCTGAGGTGAAAATTGAGGCCCATGGGGAGTATGAAGAATACAGGTCCAAGCAGAGTGGCATTTGGCACCCTGATTTTTGGCTTCTGCTGAATTCAGTGTGCTTTAAAAAGATATCATGAAGGCTAAAAATATCTACTAAGGCATTAAGAAGAAAGAAATATCTTTGTGTCACAGAAACCAAAACAGAATCTGAGGGTTGAGAGGACTACTCCCTCAGGGGACACAAGTCAGTGCCAGAGTGGATTAAAAAAAAACAAACACAGGTGTCCTATCTCCCAGACAGAGCTTTATTCCCAAGACACAGAGCCCTGAAGTCAAGGAGTTTTTGCAGGGGATTCAACAAATCCATAAATAAGCAATTAGACCTGAAGACTGAATGAATAGCATAGGTGGAGGATATATTTTTCAAATGTATGTAAATGCAGTTGTGATTAATGCTGTGGAAGAGTGGATAGAGCATTGGTCTTAGAGAGGAGAGATAGAGTTTTAATATCCAACCTAGAAACCTACTAGGTATGAGATCATGAGCATGTGACTTGTACTGATCATGAGCAACTTACTGGAGTCTCTGTTTTCTCATCTGCAACATGATAGACATACCCAATTAGAAGGAAAATCCACATCTCACCTACCTTACAGAGTTATTACAAGAAAAGTACTTGCATGTCTAAGTTCAAATCTGTCCTCAGACACCTACTAGCTGTGTGACCCTGGGCAAGTCATTTAATGTCTGTCTGCCTCTGTTTCCCCATATGTAAACTGAGGATAATAATAGCATTCCTCCCAGAGTTGTCCTGAGAAATAAATGAAATAATATTTGTGAACACTGAATAATAGCTAATGCATAGTGGGTGCTCTATAAATGCCAACTATCATTATTATTTTCTTAAAAGTGCTTTGTAAAAGTTGTTAATATTAGATTCATAATAGCCCTTTATTTTAATTATATTTAAGATGACTATTTAATAACATTCATTCTATATTTCTTAATCAATAGATACTCCATTAGAATGTGAGCTCCTTGAGAACTGGGACTGATTTTTTTGCTTGTTTTGGTTTTGCATTTCTTTGTATTTCCAAAACAGTGACTGTTACATAGTTAGGCATTTAATAAATGCTGTCCTAGGCCATCTGTTAGTAGAACACATTCCTTATAACCCCCTCCTAGAGGCCCGCTCTCAGGTCACTTCAGTTCTCAGAGGCCAAAAAACCAATTGACCAGCAGTACTTCTTGTCCCTCAATACTACCCCTGGGCCATTCCTCTAACCATCATCCTTCAATGAATTTTCTTTTTAAATTTTTTTTTCAAGAACTTGACATTATCATACATAAACTTTTCACTAACAAAGACCAAAAGAGTGAATTACATATGAAACTATGGATTTTAATTATGTAGAGTTTGATTTATTAACATTTTACATGGTAGAAAAAAATCACCTTTTTGTGTCTCCTTCTGAAGTTTTTTTGCATTTAAAAAAGTGTCTTTATTGATACTCTCTTTTACATCTTTAACACTACCCATAATTCAGCCCCCTTTCATAAAAACTTTCCCCCCATAAGAAATAAGCCATCAAACATTATCAGCACAATGGCCATATCTGAAAACGTGTGTCTCATTTCACGTCTCTAGTCCATTGCCTCTCTGCCTAGAGGGAAGAGGCCCATTTCATCTTCTCTTCTAAGATTGTTCACTTGGTTAATCACAATTCTGAAGTCTTTCAAAGTTGCTTTCCTTTATGTTACTGTAGTCATTGTTTAAACTGTTTTCCTGGTTCCGTTCATTTCTCTCTGGATTGCTTCATAGAAGAATGACTTTTTTCCTTCTAAATTCATTGTATTCCATCTATACTATCTTACCTCCACCCTTCTTAGGGGCTGTTGAACTCCATTCCATATTGCTCCCAGTTTTCTTAATTATTTTAGTACCCTATGACTTACCTCTCCACCCCATCATCTGCTATCCTTGGAAACTAACATTTATGCCAATAACTTCAATCCCCTTAATGACTTCCTGCACACTGTTGTGGCCCATCACTGACAACGGTATCTTTAAACCCATCGTCTCCTGGTATTTCTCCACATCAAAGGTCCTTTGTCCTTATGCTGGTCCTATTCTTCTAACTCACACTAAGGCTACTCTTTGGGCAGCTGGGGTAAAATGGATAGAGTTCTGGGTCTGGAGTAAGGAAGATCCATTTTCCTGAATTCAAATCTGGCTTCTGACACTTACTAGTTGTATGACCCTGGGCAAATAATTTAACCCTGTTTGCCTCAGTTTCCTTATCTTTAAAATGGGCTGGAGAAGGTAATGGCAAACCACTCTAAAATCTCTTTCATGAAAACCCCAATTAGGGTTATGGAGATTTGGACCCAACTGAAAAACAACCAACAATAAAAACTATTCTTTATCTACCCCATACCTCTTTTTAGTTCATCTCCCACTCTAATTTCACTTACCTCTATACGGCTATACCCTCCCTTGAGCTCAAACATTGGCCACTTGCATTACATGAAATTCTTATCCCTCCTAAAATTCCAGCATTTCTGACTTGCAAATCCTTCTCTAGGTTTCTCATACCATCTAATTTCTTTCATCCTGCTCTAGGACTGAAGATAGTTACTGGAGAAGCTCATGAAACTGCTTCACCAACTGCCAATTTGTCATATAACTTCATCCTGATTTTTGATACTTCTTGGGAATCCTTCTGTGCCCTTATTGAATCTTTTACTCTTGATAGCTGAATGGAGGACATATTGGAGTGGGAGAGACTTGAGACAGGGAGACCAACCATCAGGCTATTGCAATAGTCTAGGAGTGAGATGATGAAGATCTACTCTGGGGTGGTCAAAATGTCTGAGGGAAGAAGGAAGCTTATACGGGAGATGTTAAGACAGAAATGGCAGGATTTGGCAACTAATTGGATTTGGAGATTGGTAAGGGAGTGAAGACTTGAGGATGGCATCTAGGTTGCTACTCTGGGTGACTGGGAAGATGGTGGTACCCTAGATGGTAATAAGGAAGTTGGGAAGAGGCTTGGGGAGAAAGATAAGTTCAATGTTGAATGTAATGAATTTAAGATGTCTATGAGACATCTAGTTGGAGATGCGGCAGTTGGAGATGTGAGCCTGGAGGTCAGGGTTGGACAAATATATCTGAGAATTTTCTTCATAGAGATGTTAATTGAATCTGTAAGAGCACATGAGATCACCAAGTGAAATAGCATAGAGGGAGAAGAGAAGAAGGGTCAGGAGAGAGCTTCACATGGACAGTAAAGAAGCATGATCTGGATGAAGGGAACCTAGCAGGAGTGGTCAGTCAAGTAGGAAGATACATAAAAACCTAGAGAGAAGAGAGTGTCAAGGACAAGATGGTGATCACTATTGTGTCAAAGGCTGCAGAGAGGTCAAGAAGGATGAGGATTGAGAAAAAGCACTTAAAAGAAATCATTGGTTCCATGACAATCTGAAAGGATTTATGATGGAAAACTATCCACATCCAGACAAAGAACTATGGAGTCTGAACGCTGAATGAATACTCTTTTCATTTCATTTTATTTTTTTCTCATGGTTTTTCCCTTTTGTTCTGATTCTTCTTTCACAACATGACTAATGTGGAAATATGCTTAATATGATGGTACATGTATAGCCTATATCAGATTGCTTGCCATCTTGGAGAGGGAAGTTGGGAGGGAGGGAGAAAGAAAAAATTGAGAATTCAATATCTTAAAAAAGTGAATGCTGAAAGCTATCTTTAAATGTAATTAGAAAAATTTAAATACTATTAAGTGGAAAAAACCAAAATAGTTATCATGCAAATTTGGAAAAAAAATGCTATCCACTTCCAGAGAGAGAACTGATGAACTCCGAGTACTGATTGAAGCATACTTTCCCCCCTTTTTTAAATTTTCCTTGCTTTTTTCACAACATGGCTAATGTGGAAATTGTTTGGCCTGAGTTCGTATGTATGATGGGAATCATTTTTCTTGCCTTCTCCATGGATGGAGAAAGGGAGAGAATTTGGAACTGAAAATAAAAATAAATTAACAAAAAAGAGAGACAATTGGTAACTTTGAAGAGAGCAGTTTCAGTTGAACCATTCAGTTCAGACTGCAGAGTTAAGAAGGAAAAAGAAAAGAAGTGGAGGACTTTACTGTAGATGGTCTTCTCAAGGACTTCAACCATAAAAGGGAGAAGAGATGTGGAATGATTGCTAGAAAGGATGGATGGATCAAGTGGATCATAACATGATGAATGAAAAGCCTGAGAGACAGAATTTCTGGGTAATTAATACTCAATTTATTAATTAGGCTAGCAAATAATAAATTGATGGTCAGTGATCTCTCTTGGTAACCAAAGACAAAACCATGGAGATCCCTGAATGCTTAAATACCTTTGGAAAAGGAGATGCCCTGACAATCAACCTTGATTGGCGAACAATTAATGAGAGTGTGGGCATTTTAATGAGGAGGTGGCCTAAAAGTCTTCAGCTCCTCCTGTTGAGAATATGGCTTGATCATGTGACTCAGCTGTCTGCAGCAGCCTGGATTGGGAAATCCATCCCTATGGGACCCAGTCTAGTTGGTTTTTCTCCTTTATAAGCTGGGTCACTCTAAATTCTAATGGAAGTTTCCAAGGACCAGGGCTTATTTCCTAAGGGCAAGAACTCACCAAGATTCGATTCTATTCGTAAGGTCTTCTAGTTGGGTGGGGTCCCACAAAAGACTTAGGCATGAACCTGTAGGATTTGGGCAATCTCATCTATTAGCAATGTTCTTCAGAGACTGACTGAATGACCTGCAAGGGTTGGTCCCTGAATGAGGAAATAGAAAGGGAAAACCTCAGTCCTAATTTAATGATAATAAAAAACGATAATTTCAATACCATGTTCAAGCTTTTCCAAATACCTATAAAGTCTTCTCATCCTTTCTATCTACCCAATTACACTTTCACTTTTCTACTCCCTTTAACTGCTAAACTTCTTGAAGAAGTCTCTCTATTCCTGACCAGTCCCACTTGCTCATTATCTCTTAACCCCCTGACAATCTGCCTACCACTAACTCCCTCTGTGAACCTACATAATTGCATTACACTTTGGCCTGCTGGTAATCTCACTGAGGTGGGCGCCCTCTGCAATGGTGCTGATGGAGAACCTTTCCATTCTGTGTGACTAATTCATTCTTTCAATCCTCCACAGGGAGCCCACCCAACAATCGGAGGGACTTCCTCTAGATATGTTTCCATTGCTTGGGCATGAAATGAACACACATATTCTCCTCTCAATTACCTTTTCATTTTGCTACTTGGCTGGCCCATGATTACCTTCTTCTCTGGTTCGTATCTTTTGCATGGCTTCTCCCATACAATGTACTGCAGTCTAATCCTACCCACTGTGCACTGCCCTGTAGGTGACCTGGAATTTTAATTGTCCAGAGGCTATGGTATTCCATGCTTTGCATCCTTATGGTATCACTGGAGAACACTTGTATTCAAAAGATTTATTTCAGGCAGAAGCCTGGGGCCATGGTGAGTGCAGCACAATTTCCCAAGAGCAATCCAGTTCGTTGTCTGTATGCAACCTATGTTCAAGAAATATGTGCCAATGGACCCGTTCTGTGCGAGCTATCTGTCCCACGGCATTTCACAGTCTGGATGATAGTGTCATAAAAGCAATAAAACAGCAAACATACTAATGCCCTGTGATTTTACACAGGCTTCCTAAGCAGTTGACATTGATCAAATCATTTTAGATTTACTGGATTTACCTCAAGTTTATGGATATATAAGATGAGGTGAATCATTCATTTCTTGGCTGGAGATAGAACTCTCATTCCTGTTGGAAAATATGACTCGCTTTGATCCAGCCTAAGATTGGAATGCACCATGGCAAAATTTAGGGACAATTTATGGGTTTAAAGTGTTGCATCTTATGAATGGTATGGAAATATTTTCTATTGCACGTGTATAATTTATATCCAATTGCTTACCATCTCTGGGAGGGAAAAATTTGGAACTCAAAAATTTTTTAAATGAATCTTAAAAGTTGTCTTTACATATAATTGGCAAAAATAAAATAAAATATGATTAAAAAATAAATTTAAAAAAGTTTGACAGACAGCAAATAACGTAGGAACATTTTTATTTTAGTCACTAGAGGGCAGCATCATCCCTAAATGAAGGAAGTTGCGGGTCTGGACAACTGGCCTCTTCTTTGGCTTCTTAGTCTTCAAACTATGGTTTGCACACTTTGCCTCTTTGGACACGGGTGTTCTTACCACTCCACTATCAATTAACTAGATATATGGATAGTTCTTTATGTGTGAAAAATCACATATTTCTTAAAGTGACAGTGTTTTAACAGAAATGACCGTGACTGACACCACATCATCATCGTCACCATGATTAGCACCCCCACCATTAGTATCATCACAATAGCTAACGCTTATGTAGAGCTTTAAGTTTTGCAAAGTGCTTTATGAATATTATCTTAGTTGATTCTCACCACAATCTTGGAAGGTAGGCACTATTATCATCTTCATCTTGCAGGTGAGGAAACCGAGGCAGAAAGAAGTTAAGTGAGTTGCCCAGGGTCACACAATTAGTAAGTATATGAGGGAAGATTTGAACATAGATTTGCCTGACTCTGCACCCATTTCATAGGTGAAAGACATCGCTAGTGGAGAGGATGTAGGAAGTGAAGAAAAAAGGGCTAAAAGAAGAACATTGTCAGATAGCCAGACCTGGGAGCGTAATGGGCGAGTGTCACCCACATACGAGATGGAGGAAGAATTGTCAGAAAGGTAGGAAAATACCCGAGAGACTGCATGTCATGATACTCAAGGGAGAAGTCAGTTTCAAAAAAGACAAGAGTCTAATAGTGTTAAATAACAAAAGAAAGTCAAAGAATGAGGCCTGGAAAAATGCCATTAAATTCAGCGATTTGGACGTCATTTGTGCCCTCTCCAAGGACGATTTTTAAAATACTATTTTTTTTCCAATTACATGTAAAAGCAAATTTTAACATTTATTTTTTAAAAAAAGTTTTGAGTTCCAAATTTTCTTCTTCCCTCTCCAATCTCCCCCTCCCTGAGACAGTAAGCAATTTGATATAGGTTATGTATGTGCAATCATGTAAAACACATTTCTGTATCAATCATGTTGTGAAAGAAGACACAAACCAAAAGAAAAAAAACATGGAAAAAATAAAGTGAAAATACTATGCTTCAATCTGCATTCAGATTCCATCAGTTCTTTCTCTGAGGGTGGATAGCATTTTTCATCATGAGTCCTTTGGAATTGTCTTGGATTATTGTATGCCTGAGAACAGCTAAGTCATTCATAGTTAATCATTGTACAATGTTGCTGTTACTTGTACGATGTTCTCCTGGTTCTCCTCATTTCACTTTGCATCAGTTCATGTAAGTATTTCCAGGTTTTTCTGAAATCCAGGGCACTGTTTTAATGGTGGGGTGGGAGCAGAAGTCAAATGACAGGCTTTGGAGACAATAGATATTTACAAAGATTATACAATCGATATAGGCAACTTGTTGAAAAAATTTCCCTGAGAAAAGGAGAGAAATAGGGTGGTAACTATCTAGGCAAGGTGGAAGGACAAAGTGACTTTTTTTTTCAAGATATGAACGAGCTGTTCATGTTTGGTAGTAAGCAGATGAGATTCCTAGAACAAAGACAGAAGATGGAGTAGGAGGTGATAATTGAAGAGACCATTAGATGATGAAGAGGAGCTTGTAAATGAGGAAGTCAGGGGACAGAAATAGGTTGACCTGGAACATGAAAGGTTGAAGAAAGGAAGAGAAGATGAGTCTTTGTTATAAAGCAGTTTTATTAACAGATGCATACAAGGCAAGGGGCTCTCCAATATTTGGTAAATTGAATGTGGACCTCCGGGCACTAGAAGCCAGGTGAAGGGCACATATGTTGAGATGGAGAGGAGGGAAAGTAAGGGAGCTTTTGCCTGTTCATTGATTTCCACAGTAGAGTAGGAGGCCATCTTTATCATTTAAAGGATTGCCATGTTGAAAAAATTAAACTTTTCTAAAAAAAAGTTACTACTGCTTTATGCTTTTATCATATAGTTATTTCCCTTTTATGTCTTTTACCCGCACCACAGAACCTTTCCTTATACCAAAGAAAAATATTTAAACCAAGTCAGCCTAGCTTTCCAAAGTGTTCATACATCTTACGTGAAGAGGCATTCATTTTTCTCTAATTTGTGCAGAAAGCAAGAGCTAGAACCAGAGGATAGAAGTAAGAAAAAGGCTGGCTTTGGCTTGCCAGGATGAAAACTTCCTAAAAGTCAGAGTTGTTCAAAAATGGAGTGGGTTGCCCCCTAGAGATGTGAGTTTTCTAACTCTAGGAAAGGTGGAGGCTAACCTGTTTGTATAAAAGATTCACATTTCAGATAGGATTTGGACTAGAATGACCTCTAAGGAGTCTTCCAACTCTTAAGAGTCTATGAACTCTGGGGCAGCTAGGTGGCACAATATATACAGCACCGGCCCTAGAGTCAGGAGGACCCTGGGCAAGTCACTTAAGCCCATTGCCTTGCAATAACAACAAAGAATTCGTGACTCTGACAGAGTACAGTCCTGAGAACATCAATTGAACTGTTTCCAGATGAGATAGCAAACCTAACCCATCGACACATCTTCATAAATTACTTGCCCGAGAGACTGGCTAGGCAACTACTAGATGAGGACCTGGATCTTGAATTTTTCTAGTAATGGAAATGAGAGCTTTTAGGGCTCTTGGGTGGGTCTCTTGGCCATCACATGTCCTGGTGTCCCTTGGGGTGTCAGCTTTCTGATTTTGTAGGTAATTTCCAAGCAGGGCTTCAAACTGACATAGCAATTTGACCAATATGAAAGAAGAATACAGTGAATCTTAGCTGAGAGCAAATGGGATTCTGTGGGAGGTGAAGGACAAAGCCTTAAATGGAACTGCCACAGATGAGGTTCGCCCCTCCCCTTCCACACACCCCTTTGACAGGACAGAGTCTCATTCATAAAAGCTGAGGAAGGTCATTGCCATGTGAAAGTCACACTCCATGCCCAGAAAAGTGTAGTCTTTTTTTTCCCAATAGACAGAACAGTATACAGTCCTTGCCTTGCCTCCTTCTCCCAAGGCCTCCTTAAGATTACAGAGTCCCCATTCTATTCTATGCCAGCCCAAGAGACCTACTCATCATCGCCAGGGCTGCTGTGGGAGATGCCATTGGTGTGAATCCAATAAGGCTGGTGGTGAGTTAACCCTTCACCTTCTCCCAAGAGCAACCTAATAGGACTGTCAGTGTTAGCCTGGTTTTCATACTTGTTAATGAATAAACTATCATGGTTTTATAGACAAGATCAAACAAAATGTCAGAAGCCCAGAGGTGAGTTTTTGGTGAAGTAGAAAACTAGTTCATAGGACTCCAGCCTTTTATTCGGTAGAACAGTCAATCATTTCACCAATGGAATCATTCCCTCCATCTTTTTTTTTTCTTTTTGGAGGGCAATTGGGGTTAAGTGACTTGCCCAAGGTCACATGGCTACTTTGTGTGTGTGTGTGTGTTAAGTATCTGAGGTCAGATTTGAACTCAGGTCCTCCTGACTCCAGGGCTGGTGCTCTATTCACTGTGCCAGCTAGCTGCCCCTTCCCTCCATCTTTTAAAGCCCAACTCAGACACTCCTTCTTCCACTGAGATTTTCCTGATGCCTCTTGTTGGTAAACAGTTCCCCATCTTGGGCCTCACACAATACTTCTGTAATTCATCCTGTGTTCTTGGGTATTTGTGATTATCTGTCAGTTAGAAAAATTAGACTAAAATCCACGAGAGCCTGTCTTTCTTTATCTTTCCTTTTTCCTCTGTACCCAGCAATTGCATTCAGTAGGTGCTTAATAAATGTTGGTAGGATGGAATAATTTGGGAGTGGAGAGAAAAATCGGTAGATTCAAATATATGTGTATATACATACATGCACACACACACACACACACACACACACACACACACACACACACACACACACACACCCCCATTGCTCTGGGTAGCAGACCTACGATTCTCCATTGCATGACTGGCTCCCTATCAGTTGATCATAAATCCTCTCTCCTATTTCCTAATTTATCTTTACAACAAACACATAAGCATTTGATTTTATCATCAAAGCCACTGGGAGGGAGAAAAACAAGGGCTGCATATTGTGATAGGTGGGTAACTGGTGAACTCATCCAAGGTGGGAAGAAAAATTTGTGAGTGTGATCAAAGTAGGCATGACAAATGCATAAAAATGACAAAGTCCAAAATAGTTAAGAGCTTGAGCTTTTCTTGGAGGTAGAGAAAAGAATAGACTTGTTTAGCAGCTCATAACAGTAACAGGCAGCTAGATGGCCCCATGGAAAGAGGGCTGGGTGTGGAGTCAGGAAGACCTGATTTCAGATCCACCCTCAGACACTTACTACCTGTGTGACCCTGGGCAAGTCATTAACCTCTGTCTGCCTCAGTTTCCTCATCTGTAAAATGGGTAGAATAATAGCACCTACCTCCAAGAGTTACTGCAAGCATCAAATGAGGTAATATCTGTAAAGCGCTTAGCACAGTGCCTGATACATATAAGGCAGGGGAAGAGAATGCAGAAGTATTTATTAGGAGCCCACTACGTATCACAGTGCTTTACAGATATCTGGCCCTTGCTAAGCGCTTTACATTAGATCCTCACAAATGTGACATAGCTGCCCCTTCCACATTGTGACTTTACCCATCACAGTTTTGATACGCTGTGGGTCTGCATGAGAAATTAAATGGAAATTTTGGGGGAGTTTTGCAGAAGCTGCAGACGACATGCAAAGGCCAGCACGTGACGCAGAAAAATATTTAATCCAAATTTTATAATAAGGTACTGTAAACACCCCATAAAAGGAAAAGAAAAAAAATCCAGCCTTCTTCTCTGGTACAAAGGGAGAGCCAAAAATTTTATGTGGATTTTCCAGATGGTGGGGGTGCCATGCCCCTTACCCCCACCCACAATGTGGAAAGGAGAACCGTATTCTGTATTTGATCCTTATGCAGATGCTATATAAATTCTAGTTATTATCATCTGATAGTTGCATAACACCTTACACATAAGTCACCTGAACTTCATACCCAACCTCTGAAATATCAGCTACCCCATGCCATCATCCCCATTTCACAAACACAGAAACTGAAAGTCAGACACGTTAAATGATTTCCTTACGGTCACACAGTTAGTGAGTGCTGAGGAAGGACTCACAGAGGAGAGTCTTCCTGACTCTCTTCCTAACTCTATCCGCTCTGCCAAGCCTCGGGCCTTCCAAGTGCAAAAAAGAGGTAAAACTCGCCAAAAATGCCTTCCAACTTCTGTTGTGAAGGAAAGATAGTGATAATCACTAATAGCACTATGGCAATATTTTCCTACCAAGGGCCTGCCCCTTCTCTTAATGCCCCCCAACAAATATGTATTGACTGCATGGCAGTATATTTACTGACAGGTGTGTGAACATGTTAGTATTAGCTCACAGGCTGATCTATGATGAAAATGTTGCCAGCAAAGATTTCAGGGTGTTTTCAGTGTGAAAATGGAGGGACTGCTAGCTACGTCAGTGTTAGAATATGAGGACTAATCACATCTAATAGAAAGAAGCAGTAAACAAAAGAATGCAGAATTTCAGTTAGCAAAGTGAAGGCTCTTCTAGAACAGAGATATATTTACATTATATTATATTACATATATATTTGGGTCAGTGACCTTGTGTCTTTTATATATATATATAATTTCTTTTTGAGGGGAGGCTAAGTGGTGCAGTGAATAGAGCACCAGCCCTGGAGTCAGGAGGACCTGAGCGCAAATCCTTAGACACTTAACACTTACTAGCCGTGTGACCTTGGGCAAATCACTTAACCCCAATTGTCCTGCCCTCTCCCCTCCAAAAAGTAAAAAAATAAATAGAAAATATATATTTGATAACTATTCAATATAATTGCTTTCCTTTATAATTCTACATCTTATTTAATGCATTTTAAAATATTATTTTAACAGATCACCAAAAGGGTCTATGACACAGTAAAAAGAGGAAGAATCACTGAACTTGAGTTACAAAATACCAAAAATTAGGAAGGGGTTTATCTTTGCCAGCCTTCTGCTATCTATGGGATAAATTCAGTTGGGTCCTCCCTGTTCCTGTAAAGCTCTTAAGATTTTACAATCTCAAGTCAATTTTTTCCATATTAAATTTATATGACTTTTGTAATTCTTTTGACGTAATTCTTGAAATGAAAACCCAGTCTTGGTTTTGGAATCTTCTAGTCATTCTTTCCTGAATCACTGTGATGAATAAGAGTCATTATTTTTCTTTAACATCTCTACCATCTTTCTATAATAAAGTTGTCCCCTCATCCATCCCCTCATACCTCTAGCCTGCTTAGCATGAGCAAATCAGTGGCTACTCTTACGTGATTTCAGCCTCAAGCCCTTTTAATATCAAAATCTTTTGGAAGGAACAAGTAGAAAAATAAATTTATTTTGTATAGCATAAACATAATATTCCTTTTGATAAACATGAAAACTCAGTTTTTAAAAAATTCCATGCTGAGGATGTGTATACTGTGATCTTTCTTCTTCCCTGGTTTAAAATTTCTAGCATTTAGATAGGGTTGGAGAACTTGTGGCCTCGAGGCCACATGCAGCCCTCTAGGTCCTCAAGTGTGGCCCTTTGATGGAATCCAAATTTCAGAACACAGAATCCAAACACAGAACAATTTGTGAAGTTTGGATTTAATCAAAGGGCTACACTTGAGGACCTAGAGGGTCACATGTGGCCTAGGCTACAGGCTCCCCACCCATGACTGAAAATTCCTTGAATTCATCAAGGTGATTTTGGAGCCTAATCCAGATTTCCAGACTACAGCGTGTGTCAGAGGAATTTAATGGGATAAGGAATGTTGTTGCGGTTGTTGGATGGAGACTATACAAATACACCTTAAAAGGTTAATGACATTACATTAGTGAAGGATGTTATTTTTTTGTAGATTAAAAAAAAATTAATGGAAAGACCTTAGAATGAAGAATTAGAATAACATTTGGAAGGATGGCAAGGGTGAGGATTGATAGAGTCCTTGCACTGAGACAAATTACTGTAAAGTCTATCAAACAGATCTTGGGCAGAGCTCTGGTAGCAGCAGCAACACTTTGTCTTTGTTTTTTTACTTCCTTTTAAAAAATATATTTAGTTATTTTTAGTTTCTCTTTGCTTTTTAAAATGAGTTTCTTTATAAGCAAGAGATTGTAGGGTTTTATTTTCTTAACCAAATTATTATTTTTTCATTTTAGTGGATTCATTCATTCACATTTCAAGTTGTAAGAACTGGGTTTATGTTTTCCTCTATCTATCTCTAAAATTGTTTTTTTCTTGTCAGGTTATGATGTCTCCCACCTCTCCTTGGTAGCTATTACACATTGGTCAGTTAAGAACAATCCTTGTTGACTTCATTTTAAAGCTATGGGAAGAGTTAGAAAAAGTTCCTGAGATCACTGGGTCTTCTGTACCCCATACTCAACAATGATGGAGAATCAAGAGAGAAGGCTCAGCTATTTTAAAAGTCAGTAGAAGACCAATGTGACTTCGGTTAGGTGTATTTGAAATCATTGCATTTATGCTTCAAACAAAAATTATGTTTTAATAAACATAAAATTGCATCGCACTGTTTGTTGTATTTGATCTGACCTACTCTTTGTGTAATTGCAATAAGATTTTGTGTAATTTTACTCATTTTTTCAGGCTAAAGCAGCGGTTCTCAATCTGTGGGTTATGTTTAATTTGTAACAATGAAAGTACATCCTGCATATCAGATATTTACATGACGATTCATAACAGTAGCCAAATTACAGTTATGAAGTAGCAACGAAAATAATTTTATGGTTGGGGGTCACCACAATATGAGGAACTGTATTAAAGGGTCGTGGCATTAGGAAGGTTGAGAACCACTGGGCTAGAGGGTTTTGAAATAGATGCATATATGTGTTTTGAAGGTTTTTTTTCCCTTATCAAGTTATTTTGTTTAGTTAGCAGTACTTTTTTTTCCCCCCAAATAAACCTTCAGTAAGTGATAAATTTTTTAAAAGTCTTCAATTTTGTCAATAAGTTTGTTTAGAGTGACAGACATAGACACTGACTTGAGTGCCCAATGGTGTGAGCCAACTAACATCTATAATTTAGTTACTCTTAAGAAGACCCCACTACTATAGCAGCACTCAGTTTTGCCCTCATTTGAAGCTGTAACAAGAACATGGCCATATAACATTGTGAAGACAGCAGAGGAATGAAGATGACCAAAGAATGTTTGATGCCTTTTATTTAGCCAGTTTTTACTTAAATGTAAGCTTTTTAAATAGCTTAGTAAGTCTGACCTCTCTATAAATTCAAAACTCTGAAAATATTTATGGTCCACACAAACGTCGTGCTTTCTGATCTACTTACCCATTGAAAATTCACGTCTTCAGAACATAATGAAGTTCCAGATACTCATTTTACTGTGTCTCAGAGGCTGATTTCCTGTTGTAGGTGGTGCTAGGCTGGCTACAGGAGGTTTGATTCAAGGCCACAGGAAATTGAAAAATCTATCTTTACCCAAAGAATGATAACAAGGTCTTGCTTTCTAATTAATTGGAACTAGGGGTCCTCTGATGCCATGGAACAGCTAGAAGTAGTCCAATGGGCTTCCACAAAACTTGCTTTGCATTCATGTGTTTTAGCATTTATTTATCCCTGATATTAATGAAGTAAAACCTGAGCATCAGAATTCTGAGCAGGCATGGAAGGGCCAGAAAAGAATCCAGCCTTTGCTGATGGAAGAATGAAAGGGTGCAGCTGTCAGTTCTACTGATCAGCATCTGGACTTTTCTGCGATGGCACTTACGAAAGCTGCTGCAGCATGAGGTGTCCCCTAAGCAAGGGTTGGCATGGACAATGCTGCAGCTCCATGCTGGATGCAGCCCAAACAAAAACCCAGGTCCCAGGCAACAACTGAGAAGTCTAGCCCGACTAGGCTTCAGGATGAGGTCTCCAAAGGCCCAAAGGTCCTTGAGAATGAACAAGTTCATTGCTCCCTTTCTCATCCAGAGGAACGGTGATTGGTGGCAGGGAGGCAAAGAACACACAACCCAGCAACTATAAAATGTGTAAGTTCTCAAGGAGAAGGAGTAACACATGTTTTAGAAATGAAATCAGGAAAAACAATGCAGAGTAGTAACCATGCCTTTAATAGCTTGTAAATAGAGCTTTAAAATTCAAGAGTGCTAAGATATACATCATTTTTATACAACTGACATCTGAAAATAAACTATGACCTGTTAGGGTCCATGCCTTTTCTAAAGAGCATAAATTAAATCCTTAATAACTCTAATATGCAACAATATATTGGACCACAGAATCTCACAGGTTTTCTAGCCTTTTGCTAAAGAATTTGCCGTAGAGTTATAGAGTGACAGCTTTCTGTTGTACTAGGGAAAGATCGCCTATAGCCACCTGCCATTTATCTTTTCATATCTTTTATTCCCCCCCCCCCCCCTTTCTACCTCTACATTTCCCTATGAAAATGAGTGACCAAAACACCCATGCAACCTCTGGACCCAAGCCTTTGCATCTGGTGTCATTGGGCAATGACTCCAATTTCAGAGGCCCATGAGAACAGCAGCCACAAAACATGACATACAAAAACGTGTCCCCAGCATAAGTCAATGGGATAGAGCAGCACTGATACCTCTTTTGACTCTAGATTCTTTGCTCGAGCATCTGCTTGATGTACCAGCCAAGACATAATGCCTTAGATTTCAGGCTTCCCTGGCGGTTCATCTGGACCACATGAAAGCCCACTTTTCTCTGTGGTTGGTCCCATCAGACTCCCCAGTAGAGGTTGGGTTGCCCTGGCAATCATTAGAATCAGGAGCAGTTCAACCTTGTGCTGGAGGTTAAAAGATAGTCCTGAACAAAGCTCAAGTCTCAACTAAGGCAAAAGAATATTAATTTCCCCAAAAGGTTAGGAGCTACTTATTTAGAATCAACCAAAGGACACCAGGAAAGAAACAATGTATGAATAACAAAAACACTTAAGGTGATCATCTTTTTGAATTTGCCCTCTAGTGATTTGAGAATAAGCAAACACGGCCCTTTCACAGTGTCCGTGGGCACAGCACTCAGTCAGTCGGGGCTAGAAGTACAAAGAAGAAGATGATGGCAATCATCCAAGCTCCTACTTGGTGCAGTTACAGTAAACGACAGCTCAAGGCCGCAGGTAGGAAAGGCAAGAACAAGTCGATGCAAATACGCGGATAAAAACTGGTCAGTTTCTAATGCAAAGGTTTGCTAATTTGACATAAATAATCACAGACTTGATTAAAAATAATATATTATTCTAGTTTTTTTAAACTTTCCCATTTTAAAAGTTTTATATTCCATTTATCTGAACAATGAATTAAAATAGGCACCTGTGCATGCCTTCCCAAGCACTATTTTTTTTTAAATGACACATATAAACTGAACAAACAGGATTAATGCCTATGGCAGAACATTAGGTAAAATCTTCAGGGGGCTGTCTTTTTCAAGTCTCGGATTTGTTTAATCAAATAATTCTTCTCATCGGTGAACTGTTCATCATCTGTTCTTTCTTTTTGGAAGGTGCTCAGAAATTCAATTAGCTTTGGTTGATTTTTTAGCAGAATCTCCACAATCGGCTGGGTTTTGTGAGGGCTAGCCACAAACACCTAAAAGACAAAGAAACACAGAGGTCAGAAAGTTAGAATCTGCTATGCCCCAGGACCATTTACTAAGGAATGCTTCAAACTGCTGGGCCTCATTTGTGTGCCTGCTCCCCAGGAAAGCTTCTGGCTCTTCTTTCACATAGATGGAAATCCAAACTCAACTTTAATATCCTATTTCTTAGATAACAACAGCTGAGATTTACTTAAAAAAAAAAGCAGCAGACCAACAAGGCAGAGGCCCATAAACTCTTGGCAAGAGAACAGTGAAGGATGTGGTACATTTTGTGGTGGCCACAATTTATGTTTATGTCCTAAATAAAATCAGACCCGGAAGACTGTGTTTTGTGGCAGTCCAGATTACTTCAGGACTTCAAGGATTCGGTGTTTTGTTGGTGGAGGTGCTCACTCCACTGATGCAGTTCAGATGGAATTTGGGAGGCGCCATAGACAAAAAGTCACCACCCTCCAGCCAGCCTGGTGCTGATCCTTTCCAGATCTGGGCAGACTGGTCTATAGACATCATCCCTATGGTTCATCATTGGACGTGATTACATAAATACACAAATTCACAATATAGTGGATAGCACTTCACAAAATCATGATCCTGATACTCATTTATTCTGACACCTACAGGAGAAGCCAAGGAGACAGAAAAAACATTCTTAAGCAGAAAAAGGGTATTTGGGGAACTGAGGTTGATGGAATTAGAGGGTGTGACACACAGGTACTGAATACCTTAGTTGTTTTTTTTTTTTGGAGGGGCGAAAGCAGGGCAATTGGGTTAAGTGACTTGCCCAAGGTCACACAGCTAGGGGTGTGTGTGTGTGTGTGTGTGTGTGTGTGTGTGTGTGTGTGTGTGTTAAGTGTCTGAGGCCACATTTGAACTCAGGTCCTCCTGACTCCAGGGCTGGTGCTCTATTCACTGTACCACCTAGCTGCCCCCACCTTAGTTGTTAATTATATGTCTGGCAACACAGCCAAATGCAGCCTGAACCAGATTAAAATGTAACTGGGAAACAGTTAACAAAATGAATAAAAATACAATAAAGCATACACACATATCCATTTGATAACATTACATTTTAAAACTAAGTCAATATATGGCTCCCAGGGATCCTTATGTTCCATTAGTGGCCCCTGTTTTTATCTGGGTTTGACACTAGTGCTATCTACCAAACATCTTTAAAAAGACATTGAAAACAAGTATAAAGGATTTCAGATGAAATAATGGATGTCCTTGGAAACCGAATACTATATAAATGTAAAGTGTTATTATCACTGATACAGATAACAAAAATTTGAAATATATGAACTTTGAGACCAATATGTGAACAGTGGTAAGGTTTCTAAAGATAGAGTCACTTACCTCTCTTGAGCAAGAAATGGCCAGGACCAGGCACAATTCAGATAAACCAGAAAGGTGTCTTAAACATCCCCTTCTCAGGAGATGGGCTATCTTTCTATATGTCATGCCATGCTGGGACATCGCCAGCATGGATACAGTTTCAGAGTGACTAAAGATCCATGTTTCCTTCTAGATTTCTCTCCAAAAGAGAAATCTTTTTAGAGGCTCAGAGTGACCTCGTGACAAATGTCTGTGCCTTTTAGTTCCCAAATGCAACATATAAAAAGCAAGGTCATGGCAAAAGATGGAGAGGAAGGGGAAGAACAAGAATGAGAAAAGGGTCAAAGAAGCAACTATTGTACAGTTGTACAAAGTTGTACAATTCTTAACATAGAAATATTTTTTTGAGTATCTTATAACAGTGCAATCTTACTTGTCTGATCTCCACTTGGTACATCTCTAGTTTATTTTTCTGGGCAAAATTTCTACAATTTAGGCTCTCCAAGCCTCTAAAACAGCGGTTCTCAACCTGTGAGCCATGACCCCTTTGGGGGTCGAATGACCCTTTCACAGGGGCCTAAGACGATCGGAAAACACAATGGTCTTAGGCACCAAGACACTGCTCCTCTATCTATCTCCAGGTGGGTCTGCCCACATGCAGATACGCCCATATGTGAGTATTAAAGGGTCGTGGCATTAGGAAGGTTGAGAACCACTGTGCTAAAAGGATCTCTCTTTTGTGGAGAAATCTTGAAGGGAACATAGATCTTTGGTCACTCTGAAACCGTATCCATGTCCCAGTGTGCCATGACATGGAAAAATAGCCCATCTCCTAAGAGGGGGATGTTTAAGACACCTTTCTTGATTATCTGAATTGTGCCTGGTCTGGGTAATTTCTTGCTCAACAGAGGAAATTCTTTTGAAGTCGTTCATTATTACTGGTGATTGCATGTAATTTTTTTCTAAAGTCATATTATATTGTTAGTCACAAAGTTAGGGACTAAAACTCATAAAAGTCCTTTTTTTACATGAATTAAATCATACTGCATTTCTGATTATTATCAGAGCCCATTTCTTTCATGTTTTTGTGATTTGCATCAATAATAAATAATACCACCTTACATTGATTTAGCATTCAATTTCCACAGTGCTCTTCCCATCCATGACTCCATCTGATCTTCACTCTAACCCCTTAAGGTATAAAGGGCAGCGATTCTCTTCAGTTTTATGGTGGAAACTGAAGCTCATGCTTGTCCAAGGTCCACAGACATGCCTAGAATGGGCAAGCTGGCACAATCTATATCTGGCACAGCCCAGACCTTCTGAATTCCTGTCCTGTTCTCTTTCCACTGCATCACAAGAGCTTCACGGTACCTCACCATCCTCCTTCTCCTCCTCCTCCTCACTAACACTTATGTCACATACGCTAATATTTATAGAGTGCGTTTTAGACACCGTGCTAAGTGCTTTACAATTACGACCTCATTTGTTCCTCACAAGAACCCTAGGACTGAGGGGCTGTGATTCTCCTCATTTCACAGATATTGAAGCTGAGACATCCAGTCATTCACTCGTCCTTCAGAGAGGATTTACTTTACCGAGGTCACGTTTGGTCCTTGAGTAAATGAAACCCAGTTAACTTCTCACCTTCCCTGCGCCTTTGTCACTTTAACAGAGTTCTTATAAACACATCAGCCTGCACTGGTTTTGGTGAAATGAAATTTGAGGGCACGCAAGATAGTGCCGTGAAGAGATTAACACATTTCAGTGATGTCTAGCTTGAAAGCACCACAGTCACTCAGAGGTTCATGAAATATCCTCCATTTTTAAATTATCAAAGAAACTACCTGAAATTCAAGTAGCACCTCCAAGGATGCCTGGAAATCCCATGCTGGTGTGAAGGTAAATTACTACATCTGGTTACCACTGTTTACAATGGGGTTGCTGTGGAGTTTCAGCTAAATATTGGCTGATATTTTGTGGCAACTACATAAATAACTCATGGAACCAAGTCTTTCTAATGGAAAAAAAGAACAAGGTTAAATAAAATTGGAAAAAGTTCAGCTTCTATGTCCTAATCCAAAATAAATGTCAAGCACGGTTGAATATACACACACACATTCCACTGGGCCCACTCCGGAACATCAACACACCCTACCAGAAAGCTGAGGTAACTGTTAAGCTTGTCTTTATGTTTCGAAACGTTTTTTAAATGGTCCCTTAACCCTGGGATCTCCCTAAATATAGTAACTCACTAGAGGCAAGTGATTCAGAGATGTGGAGACATGCTTGAGGCAGCAATTACTGTGAATAGCCCTTCTTGCCATGTCAAGTACCTGAAATGCCAAATTTATTATTAGGGAGATATTTTTGATTCAAAACATGCTGGACATCATGTATGGGACAGAAAGTTACCTTGTTCAATCATGAATGTTCCCATTTAAAAAAAATAAAACAAACTATCCTAATTTTATGAAACACATTTATTTTTTGCTAGATTAATTTGAAAATAAATGGTTTATGATCTCTTCATTTAAGACTGTGGTCTTGGGGCACAGTGAAAAGAGCACAGGGCCCTAGAGTCAGGAGGACCTGAGTTCAAATGTGACCTCAGACACTTAATACTTACTAGCTGTGTGACCTTGGGCAAGTCACTTGACCCCAATTGCCATGCCTTCTCCCCTCCAAAAAGCAGCAAAAAAAAAAAAAGACTGTGGTCTTATTGGTTTCACCAAGAACAATTCATTATAAAAGAAGTGCCATCAAGAACTCATTTGAATCCCTTAAATTGAATGCTGTATTTGTCAGAAGAGTAGAGAATGCTTCAAGTTTAGCTTTGAATTGAGAGTCTACTCCAGTTAAGTGTGGTTTGCTAAAAGCAAAATTCATTTCCCCTTTGTTATCTACCAGAGTAAAACTGGAAAAATCTGGTTTTATTTCATTTTATTCTCAAAAGCTTATCATCCTCCCTCTCTCCCTCAAGACTTCTCTGAAACCTTAACAAAGGGAAACTTCTGAAAGTTGTGAAATAATACTTTTAATAGTAATTATTTAATAAAATCTGAGAAAAAGACATTGATGTTCATTGCCCGCCAGCATCCTGCCTCCCATTCTCTTCTCTATCACTTTCAGCTTGGCTTCTGAGCTCACCGTGTGGCCGAACCTGTTCTCTCCAAGATTAATGATGATTTCTTAACTGCTAAATCCAGTGGTCTTCTCTCAGTTCTGATTCTACTTGGCCTCTTGATAGTTTTTCATCTCCTCCTGAACATTCTCTTTTCCCTTTTCTGTTTCTTGGCCTCCTAAATGCTTGCTCCTTCTTTCTTTCTTCCTTCCTCTTCCTCCTGTTCACTAAGTGTGAGGCTCCCACAAAGTTCTATCTTGGGCTTTCTTCTCTTTCTACAATCTCCCCTTGGTGATCTCATCAGATACTATTGGTTAAATAATCACCTCTATGAGGAGATGACTCCCAGATCTACAAAACCAGCCCCAATCTCTCTCCTGAACTCCAAGTACTATGTGCTGGTCATCTCTAACACGTCCCAAAGTGGAACTCATTATATTTTTCCCCCAATCCATTTCTCATCTACACTTCCCCATTTCTGTTGAGGGCTCTCCTATTCTTTAAGTCATCCCAGTCTGTAACCGAGGAGTCATCACTGCCTCTACTTTCTCTAACCCTATTGGTTGGCACGTCTTGCCTACTCTACTTCTGTAACAGTCGCAGCTGTCCCCTTCTCCCCACTTGTACAGCCTTCACCAAAGTTCAGGGACTCATCACCTCCTGCCAGGATTATTAGAGTAACCCCCTAACTGATCTCCCTAAACCCAGCCTCTCCCTTCTACAGTCCATCTTGTGTACAAGGTGGGAAGGGAGCAAGCATTTATAAAGTGCCTAGCATGTACAAGGCGCTGTGCTAAGCACTTTACAAATAGGATCTCATCTGATCTGTTCACATGACATTTCTAGAACACAGATCTGAGCCAAAAGCATCAGGGGTTACTAGGCTAACATAACTAAATTCTTGGTCTGACCTTTAGGGTCTCTCTACAATCTGATTCCTCCCTACCTTCCCAGGCTTCTTTTGCTTTTCTGCCCTCATACGCTCTCTATTCTGGTCAAACCATCTTGAAAGCTGTTTTCCATTTACAATATCCTACTTCTTCCCTCCAGTCCCCCATGTCTAGAGGAGCTTTCTTCTTAACTCCACTGGGAGCAGCTCAACCAACCTCCTTCAAAGCACAGCTCAGCTTCTATCCCCCATACAAGGGCTTTTCTGATGTTCCCAAATTGTGCTCTCTTCCTTATGAAATTATTTTTCATATAAATATAATATTCATATAAATAATATTTTGTATATATTTTATTTCCCCCCTCAGTAGAACATAAGCTCCCTGAAGGAAGGGGCTGCTTCATTTCTGTGTTGGTATTCCTGGCACCCAGCACAATGTTTTGTGCATATTAGGTAGTTAATAAATGATGGTTGAATTGAATCGTGTAAGACATTTTTAAATTTTAATTTTTTTTACTTTTTTTGGAATGATGGTTCCAATCATTGCATGTTGTGACTATCTCTTTTAACTCACATCTCAATGTTTCTATTATATAGAAGATTTTATTTTTTTAGTGATTAAAAATTCAACAGAATTTATCTATTTAGAGACCCACAAATAATGTCACTTAGGAGGTTCCTGATGATTAAGGTTAAAAATAAAATAGAGCTTAAATTCTCAAAGCCATGTTCAGCGGAGCTCGGCAGATTGTTATGTTTTCGCGGTGAGCACTTACATCTTGGAAATCAGCAAATGCTGTAAACCAGGACTTGCTTGGTTGTTTTGTTGGTTGTCTAGACTTGAAAAACTGATGGAGAAAATCTTAATAATGCAGATTAAAATTAAACAATTGCCACAGGTAGATCTATTTCACTCCATGTCTTCTTCCTCCTTCCCTGCACCCTCTTCCTCTTCTCCCCCAGCTGGTCGTTAACCTTTACCAGCACACTCTTGGAAACTGTTAATAGGGCCTAATTATACTGAACTATTTCTACCACAAAAACGCAGCAGGCAGTCACATTAATGACGTATATGAAAGAGAATTAAAAAGATCACCAATTCTGAGCCAATTCTTTTTTCCTTCAGATACAAATCTAAGGCTACTTCTATGTAAATTAAGCATAAGAGTATTCCACTGTTTAGTCCAAAACATTATTTTACTGCTAGTCTAACAGTAAGACAGGATAAACATTTGGAAAAGTATGGAAGGGGATCAGGCATGAGGAATGGTCACACTTTATCTTTACTAACCTGGTTTAAAATCATTATCTTGAACAACCCAGAAGGATGAAAGGAATGGGCACCATTTCCTTTTGTCTGTAACTTTATCCACCTTTACATACTGTCTTTCTCAATGACAAAGTACTTTGAGAAATTCCTTTCAATAGGGCAGTATACACTAACTTGAAAAACATTTCTCAAATTTTCTAAGACAGGCCTGGTATCCGTAATGAGAAATGCTATATCACTCATGACTACATGTAACATTTAATTTCTTTCCCAACATAAGCTTGCTGCCTATGTAGGGTCAGATAGTTATGATACTGTTTTAAATTCACTAGCTCACTTAAATTCTGAAACTACTCTTTTGCTTAAAAAGCATTTTTCACTTGTCAACTACAATTTGAAGTACTATTCTTTCAAGAAAACAGTCTTCTATTACAGTTCTTCTATGCTAGAGAAACTGGTTCCACCTTAGACAATATGAACAAATAAAATACAATAGTGAAGTATTTAAATCCTGCTGGAGAAAGGGTGGTATTGCTAGCTTTATAGAGTGGATTTGTTGAGAAAATCAAGTCATATTGTAAGTCTGTTTTCCAAAAGCAAGCAGAGAAAGAAAGAAGGTCCTCAAGGTTGAGAGGAATCTCAGGAGGCCATTTACCTACCCTCTTACCGTCACTGAAAAGAATTTTCATTAGATTAACTGGAATGAACATCCCATTCTTTAAAAACTCCTCCTTATCTTTAATCTAAATCCTACATATTAAGGCCTCATTCTCTTATTCAGTCTAGAGCAGAGATAATAATACTATGATGATAGCAGACTTTATACAGTACTTTAGGATTTCTAACAGGCGAGTTGGGCGGCTCATTGGCTAGAGTGCCAGGTCTGGAGTCAGAAAGAAAGATCTGAGTTAAAATCCCACATCAGACACTTACTAGCTGTGTGACCCTGGGCAAGTTACTTAACCTCTGATTGCCTTAATTTACTGGAGAAGGAAATGACAAATACTCTAGTATCTTTACTAAGAAAACTCCATGGACAATATTGGCATCTTATGGTGTATGGCGTCACAGAATTGAATTTATCTAAATAACAACATTAAGATTTCTAAAGTGTTTTGTATATATGATTTCATTTGGCTCTTACAATAATTCTATGAGGTAGGTACAACAGGTATTTCACAGGTTTAAGACTTTACTTACTATCTCTATTAAATTTCATCTTTTGAGATCTTACCTATTATTTTAGTTTGTCAAGGTTTTTTTTTTTAATCCTCTACCATCCCAATGACTTTATTTCACCTATAAATTTGATAAGCTTAATATTTATTCCTTTATCCAAACCATTAGCAAAAATAGTGAACAGAAGAGGGCCAAAGACAGATCCTCGCAGCACTCCACCATAGACCTGGTATATCAATGATAACTCTTTGGGCCTGGCCATTTAACTCACTCTGAACTCACCTAACTAGAATATTATCTAAATCCCATCTCTCCATCTTGTTCATAGAGAGACTCTATCAAATTCTTTGTTAAAAGTCTTGGAGTTTCTTTTCTGGGAGACATGAGAAAAGATGAAATTAGTACCTGTTCAGGTGATGTAGTCATATACATGTTATAAAGCAGATTTTTGATTAAGATGATCTCTCAAGGCCCCTCCCAACTCTACACTTCTTTGATTTGAGTTTAGTAAAAATCCAAGTATGGCTGAATACTGTGCTATAACATCTACACATGCTAATACCTCACTGGCTTTTAAAAAATGTGTTATGTTTTGACTAATGTGAAAATATATTTAATAGGAATGTATGTGTAGACCCTATATCAGATCACATGACATACTGGGGAGGAAGGGAGAAATTTAAAACTTATGCAAGTGAATGTTGAAAACTAAAAACAAATTAATTTTTTAAAAAATGTGTTATAATTAATAGCATTAATTTTACTATCCTCATCATCCATTCCAGTCATTCTTATCATTGTTATTCTAGCCATGTTTTCTTCATCTTATATAGCACAGTATATTTTTCCTCCCTAGGAGCAATGACCTTATCTTTGTTCTGAACAAACTTGGTCCAGCTAATTATATCATTTCTCTAGTTTTGTTGTTGTTGTTTGGTTGTTTCAATCACGTCTGACTCCTCATGACCCCATCTGGAGTTTTCTTGGCAAAGGTAATGGGAGTGGTTTGCCATTTTCTTCTCCAGTCCATTTTATACACGAGGAAACTGAGTGACTTGCCCAGGGTCACACAGCTAGTAAGTGTCTGAGGCCAGATTTGAACTCATGAAGATGGATCTTCTTGACTGTGGGCCTGGAGCTCTGTCCATCATGCCATCTAGCTGGAGTCCCCATAGGGATAGACTTCGGTATTTTCTTTTCTCCACACAGTACATCTGATCAGCAAATTTAATGAGCACACTATTTGCTTCATTATATAGGTTATGAATGAAAATGCTGAGGGCAGGTAGGTGGCAAAATGGATAGAGTGCCAGGCCTGAAGTGAATCAGACTCCAGATATTTACTAGCTGTGTTGGACAAGTCACTTAACTCTGTTTGCCTCTGTTTCCTCATCTGTAAAATGAGTTGGAGAAGGAAATGGCAAATCCCTCCAGTGTCTCTGCCAATACTGAAATGACTGAACAACCATGACAATACTAAACAGCATCATGTCTACGACAGACTTCTTAAAAACCATCTAAAAATGACTCCCAAATAAGACGACAGCTAGTTCTTCTCACACAGAAATTGCTGGGTAGGCTAAACCAGAATTTCCTCGCTTACTGATGAGTATGACATATAGGAAAGACTTAAATTCTACCCTAAACTGAAGGTAATTGATAACTTATGTGGTTTTCTTTGTTTGTCAAGTTATAACAAATCAGATAATGTAAAAGAATCACATTAATTCTGGTTAGTCATTCTGATGAATTATTACTGAGTGAAAGGAGTGAAAACTTCTCAGACTGTACTCTAATATCTAGTAAGGTTTTTCATGGGAAACAGGCCCAAGTTCCCCTTCACTGGAAATCACATGATTTACAAGGACTCAAAACTCAGAGTGCTCGGGAGTCACCCCTCTCCTCAGGGACACCTCAGCATAAGACCTGCCAAATAAGGACAGAAGTGCTTTCTCCAATGTACATTGGGTGGTCTGCTGCTTCCTTGTTCCGGTACTTGAGGTAGCTTGCTGCGCTTAGATTGGATACCTAACTTCCAACAAATGGAAGAAAAGGGTCAGGAGGTGGTGGGGGAGAATTCCCCATTAGGGCTTTATAACTTCACCATTTCCTTTGTAAATTGCTTCTCCTTCCTATTTATCAGAGGGAGGGTGGCCCTTTCTCGAGATCGTAATAAGCCATTCTTTTCTGCTCCCTACCTTGAGAAGCCTCTGGCTATTATTTGGGTGAGGGTCTCTGCTGCACACAGTTTTGAGGTGCACACATTACCTTGTACTCTGTTCTCTTCCAGGTATTTGTGAATTGATTTAGCAAAAAAAATTATCAGTATTTTCCCAGATATACAAGTTAAACTTACAGGCTTATCTTCCTCACCCTCCCAAATTCTTTAAAAACAAAACAAAAATAAAGGGTAGGCACACAGAGCCGTTACCGATTCTAAGGTTCTGTTCTCCACAAGAACCAAAAAAGGTTAGTAGCAGCCTTGCAGTGACGAGGGCCAATTATTCTAGTAACTTGGAATCTAAGACAATAGGGCCTGAAGATTTCATTTAATGAGAGATGGTAATGAAATTAACTATTAACTTCCATGACACAGTCTTACAGAAAAACAGTTTTTAAATTCATGCTAAAGGGTGCTACTAATTTTTCATTTGAAAATAAGATGTGAAGTAGGCAGGAATTTTCAGGAATATTCAACCTTTCACCTTCTATGTACGTTACTAGAAAGATATCAGAATAACATGTGAGAGTAGTTAAATACAAAGGCAGGGGACAGCTGCAAGCAAACCAAACTTCGTCCTCCTGCAAGGGAGATTAAAAAAGAACAAAAAAGAAAAGAAAAGAATCAGAAACTAAAGAAGTCCTCATCGACCAGAGGATGACTGATCTGCCTGTGTTATGTGAGTGTAATGGAGTATTATTGTGCCATAAGAAATGACTGACGAGATGATTTCAGAGAGTCCTGGGTACTGTGAATTAATGCAGAGTAAAATGAGCAGAACCAGGAGAACAAGTTATACGAGGACAGAAACACTGGAAAGAAAAACAACTTTAAAAGCCTTATAAACACTCACCAATGCAATGGCCAGCCATGGATTACCCGGCCTAGGATCAAGTGTGTTACCCATCTCCTACCTGAGAGGTAATGAGCTCAAGGGGAGGAAAAAGACAAAGAGACAGACATTTTGGGGCATGGCAATTGTGTGGAACTGTTTTCTTGATTATGTTTATTTGTTAAAAGGAAGGTTATTGTTGTTTTTCCTCTCAGTTTTTTAGCTTGGGGGGAGGAGATGAGCAACAACGATGCTTGAGAAAGAAGGCATTGATATCTTTTTGAAGATGTAACAGAGAGAATCAGAAGGAAGGAGACAAGCAGGACAAATGTGAAAGTAACATGTGGAATTTATTATTTTTTCTTCTTTCAAAAACCAAATTGTATAAGATAAAATTCATAGTTTCAAATATCATCTTCTTTGTGTTTTGCTATGTGTGTGTAGAAATGTTCGTTTTCTGTGTGTTTAAGTTCAGAAGAAGAAAAAAAATCTAAAAGGAATACCAAACTGAGCTCCATAAAGTGGGTTTTACTTGTATTCATGTGTGCTGCTATTAAAAAAGTGGGTTGGAAACACCCACTGTGAATCTCCTTATGTACAAATAAACAGTTTTAAAAACAAATGAATTCTTTTAGAAAAAAATTAAAGTTCTTTAAAAAATAGAAATGGGAGCAGAGGTCCTAATTATAGCTTTTCACATTTTCTGCCCGACTTCTATGTTTAAATGATACATAAGGATTATGGAAGGATCAACCAAGGACATGCTAAAGTAGAACATTCACACAATTAAAGATTCATATTCAGGTTAGTTGATAGAAATATTTATTATATTTCTAAAGAATTTTTTTTGAAAATTACTAAGAAGAATAAAAAAGAAGAGAAAGGGGCAATCATTCTACTCATTTTTCAATAAAATACTCTTTAACAAATGTGTGTCTTTTTCTCATTCTCACCCTGAGGAGGCCTGAAGTTGATAAACTAGAAAGAAAACAGCTGAGTCTTAGACCTGTTGGAGAATGGTAATTGGTCAGTTGGAGTTCTCACTTTAGAATAATTTTTTCCTACATATTTTTTTAGTCTATATTGCCAAACTAGCTTTGGAGAAGAATCTAGACAACTTTTCTCTGTAGGTAGCTAGAGTTGTTGCAGAATGTTTTTAAAAGTTTGAATTTACAAACAAAATTTTAATAAATATTTTGAATTTACAAATTCATAGTTATTGATGCTAAAAGTAGATGATGGTCATTTAGAAATCCTTTCCAGAGGTGTCAAACTCCCAGCAGAACTCTCCAGGTAAGGAAGGAAAGAGATTAAAATGTAATTGACAAATGTTTAACAAAATAAATAAAAATACAACACAACACAAGTAATGTCAATCTGCGGTTTTCTAAGTCACCATGTGGCCTGCAGGTACCTGTTTCTGTTTGAGTTTGACACCTCTGCTTTAGACAACTCTTATCTAGTACCTAGTACTCTTCCTAGCAATCTTCTCTAGCCTTACCAAAGCCTCTTCTGAACAGTTTAGCCCAGCGATAGGATAGAATGGAAACAGGTTTTTTCAAATACTTTAGGTCAAGCATTATCATCTCTGTAATTTTCAGAAGGGAGAGAAATGCCCCTGAAGTACAGGAGGCTGTGTGGTATCACTGGGAAGAACACTGAACTGGCAGTCAGAAGGCCTGTACTGAAACCCAGCTCTGGGACCTTGGACACATGATGTTACAGGGCCACCTGTGAAGTTTCCTGTCTCTAGAATACAGAGATTAGAGTTGGATGAGGTGCTAACTTCCAGCTCTCACAGCCTCCTGACTCCTGGGCCATTGTATTTTGCATTCCATCATGCTGCTCCCACCTAGTATTATGCATAGGAATGAATACCTAGCTCCATCACACAAACCAGGGTGAAAAATAGAGATAGCACTGGCAAGCTGGCAACTGTGAATTCAGTGACCTGGGCTAGGGACATTGGTTCTGCATCTGTAGCTTATGGGAGATGCGTCGTGGGGGAGAGGATAAAAGAGGTAACAACCAAGATATTAAAAGTGGGTGAAAATTCTGGACCTCTGGGTCCGGCCCTTCCTAAATAACCAAATACTATCATCGAGAGGTGAAAACCATTTGTTATATGCTTCAGTAACAAATATTTGGGGGTTCAAGTAAGGACAAATTTACAAAACTGTAACCGTAACTATACACCTAAACCCCGATCTTCTCAAGACACAGGAAGTGGGGAGTCCATATTTAGCCACTCATCAAATCAGTTTGTAATTTCGCATTCCTTCACCAAAAGGACCTTTAGCATTTGGATACTGTTTAGTGGAAGGAACATTCGAGGCAAGAGAAAGAGTTTAACCCCCAACTCTGATACTAAATAGTTATGTCTCCCAGCCTCTATTTCCTAATTTGTAAAGTGGGGATAGGAATGCTGGCATTGTTTACTTTGTGCATTTATTGCGAGGAAAGAATTTTGTAAATCCTTAAATATATAAATATGAGCTATTGCTAGGGAGATGTGGGGTGGAGCTGCACATTGTACCTCCTGCTCTTGGGAAGGCTGAGGCCAGCAGATCACTTGAGTTTTGGAGTTCTGAGCTGCAACAAGGTACAGTTGACTGTACTCAGTCAAACACCAAGGTGCCAACATGGTGAGCTGCCAGGACAGGAAGGCCAACGGGCTGCCTAAGGAGGAGAGGAGCTGGTCCAGACGGGAAAAACAGAATAGGCCAAAGCTTCTTTGCTGATCAGCAGTGAGACTAAGCCATGACTGGCCAACTGCACTTCTAGTCTGAGCAAGATCGGGAGACCCAGTTGTGGAAAATAAAACAATTTCAAAATAAATGAATGAATGGGTGGGTAGATGAATGAATAAATAAATATAAGCTATTATTACTACTGCTATTGCTTCGATACTTCAAAGGATTCATGATTTCATCAATGTAGGTATTTCATCCACTGGTACAGATTACAACTTGTCCATTCTTACTACGTTTGGTCTTATGATGAAGCTAGCAATTACAACTCCTTTGTTTGCAGCTATAAGGAGAAGCCCTGAGCCACCCTTCCATTTAGTTGTCACCTCCCTTTGTCTTCTGCTTTAATTTATAGTGCGAATGTCAATATTGATAAAGCTCAGTTTTTCTTGTGATGTCAGTTTGCTGGACTGCTGGACAAAGATCTCACATTTATAATACTAACACATAATATTTTAGACTATCTATAAATGTTGTGATTCTTAACATCCTTGCTTCCTTTCCTGATATTATACCACTGTCACTATAAAAGTGGAAAGGTGTCATCTGGCATTGAAGGTCATTTTATTCTGTTTCTCATGTTACAATGGCCAAAGAATTCATCCCCTCATGGCCTACGTTCTCATTGGCAAAGAAATGTTCTGGAGAACTAGTGGGGGCAGAGCCAAGATGGTGGAGTAAAAACAGGACCTCCACACTGCTCCAGCTCCCACCCCCTCCAATACATGTAAAAAAATGACTCTAAACAAATTTAAGAGCTACAGAATCCACAAAGTGACAGAGAGAAACAAATCTCTTGCTGAAAGAAGCCTGGCAGCCCAACAGGAAAGGACTATTGCAGCAGGTTGGAAGCCAAGTGCAGTCCTGTGGGAACCGTGCTTCTGGCCCCAGGGTGGTTCCAACCAGCCACAGCCAGAGCAGACTTCAGGAGAGTGAATCACCAGCAGCTGTGGTGGTTTTCAGACTTCTCAAACCATAAATGCCAAAGAGAAAGTAAAAGGTCAGTCAGGAACTCTGTTGGAAGAGGGGGACAGAAGAGCATGCTCTGGCCCCTGCCCCCGGGGTGGGAGTGGCAGAGCTACGGTGGCAGCATCTACTGCTGCGTGGCTGCCTCCAGTTGGTAGGGGGACCAAGCAACCATTGAGAGGGTAATGGCTCTTGCTGTCACCTCCTTGGATCTGGATTGTGGTCTTGGGTGGTAGTTCTGGGGTGTGTGGCCAGTGTGCCAGAGCTTGTGGGGGATACAGAGAGGGCACCCTCCTAATAGCTCCAGCAGCTGCAAAAACCCCAGCAATTTGGGACAAAGCTCTCTCCATTCTGAAAGCAGAGTTCTATGGTCATTCAATGAAACAGAGGATTTTCAAGTGTTCTTGATGAAAAAGCCAGAGCTAAACAGAAAATATGACTTTCAATTACAAGAAGCAAGAGAAGCATGAGAAGGTAAAGAGGAAAAAGAAATCATAAGGAACTTATTAAAGTTTAACTATTTACATTGCTACATGGAAAAACGATAATTGTAACTCATAAGACTTTTCTCAGTATGAGGTTAAAGGGAATATATATATGCATATATATGTATGTATAGGAGTGTGTATGTATGAATACATATGTGAGTGTGTGCATATGTATGTACATGTATACATAGACAGAGGACACAGGATGAGATCTAAAAAAATAAAATTAAGAGGTAAGAGAGGAATATATTGGGAGAAGGAGAAAGGGAGAGATAAGATTAGGGTAAATTATCTCATATAAAAGAGGCAAGAGAAAACTTACAATGGAGGGGAAGAGCAGGAAGGTGAAAGGGAATGGGCCAACCTCATTCTCATTGAATTTGGCTTAAGGAGGGAATAACATACCCAATTCAATTTCCCTACAGGAAAATAGGGGGAAAAGGAAAAGAGGAGGGATAATAGAAGGGAGGGCAGACTGGGGGAGAAGGTAGTTAGAAGCAAACACTTTTGAAAAAGGACAGGGTCAAAGGAGAAAATAGAATAAGTGGGGGGCAGGATAGGATGGAGGGAAATTACAGTTAGTCTTTCACAATATAACTACTATGGAAATGTTTTGCATAACTATACATGTACAACCTATCCTGAATTGCTTATCTTCCC
>CM053588.1:89111606-89130067 GCA_028646515.1 Pseudochirops corinnae | reverse complement strand
ATGTTTTTTAAAAAAATGAGTTTTTTACATACAACTGGGAAATGAGATATACAGGCACTGGGGTATGGAAATCCATCTTGCCCTATTAGAAAGTTAGGGGGGGATGGGGCAGGATATAAGGGAGAACAGATTAGGGGAAGGGGTATTCAGGAGGCTTGGTATTTTGGGGTGGGGGGTATGGGAAAGATGAGGAAAAAATATGTAACTCAAAATCTTGTGGAAATGAATGTTGAAAACTAAAAACAAATAAATAAATTGTTAAAAAAAAAAAAAACCAAGAATTTGACAATTAAAAAAAAGAATTTGGAATTGGAAATAAAAATTTTACATGGAAAAAAAAATGACTGCATATTACAGGTTGGGGAACACATGACTAGCATTTTGCCTTTAAAGAATGAAGGACTTATTTTTTTTGAGAACAGAAGGCTCATAACCAAATGTGGTCGTGGCTCTATTGGAGCAACAATAAACTTTGTCATTTGACTGAAAAAAAAAAGAAATTCTCTGTCCTTGGGTTGGTTCTCAGATAGTAGATTACCATTAGAATTGTCATCTTGGCATTTATCTTGGTCTCCTCACTCTCCCTCATTTAAAATATTCACTCAGTTGCCAAATCTTGCTCTTTTAAGTCTGCAAACTCTTTTACATCCAACCCCTTCTCTCCACTCACAGAGCTACCGCCTCAGTCCAGGCCCTCCTCACCCCTTGCCTAGATTATTGCAACATCCTTCTATTTGGTCTTCCTGCCTCAAGTCTCTGCCCACCCTAATTAATCTCATGCACTATTACTAAAGTAATATTTCTTAAGCACAGATATGACAAAGTGTCTTCTTTAATCAATCAACTCCAAGGGTTTCTTATTTCCCCTAGGATAAAATATAAAATATAAACTCCTCCATTTAGTACTGAAAACTATGCAACCTGGCCCCAAAATATCCAGACAGTGCCACTGAACATTACTTTCCTTCCTACCCTCTCTGTGATCTAGTCAAACTGCATCTATTTCTCTGTTCTTCACACACCCCATCTCCTGTCTCCAGGTCTTTGCACTGGCTGTTCCACATACCAGGAACATACTTTCTCCCTACCTCAACCTCATGGAGACCCTCTTTCTTTTTTTTAAGACACAGCTCAAGTACCACCTTCTGCATGAAGCCTTTCTTGATCCCCTTAACTGCTATTACCCTCCCTCCCAAACTACCTTGTATTTATTTGCATTTGTTTTCATTATATTTATTCTGTATGAATTTATGAATACACACACACACACGTCTCCCTATTTGAATGAAGCTCCCTAACAGTAGGGGGTTGTTTCATTTCTTTCTTGGACCATAGCACAGTATCTGGCATAGCACATAATGCTTACTTAATAAATGCTTGTAGACTGATTGGAACCATGTGCAAAGCCTTTCCTAGATGGGATAAACTGCCAGAGCTATCATCCTTGTATTAGGGAGAACCCAGAGTCATGTCCTGGTCATGAGAGATCAGAGTAGAACTTTCTGTAAGCTGGGTGATAAGGGATATATATACACTATGGATCCTTTATTGGCCAGAAAATACAGGCAAGTCTGTCCCATTTGGCAATGGAATGTGTCCTTTCTGGTCTCATCATTACTTCTTGAAACAATCTTTGAGAATCAGATTCTCCCAATTCTGACGAATGCTTATATGGTACAAGTAGAAGTGATTGATGGGTTACTTCAAGGAGCTATAATTTCATTTGTGTCCACATTCTCTCTACTGAGACAGATGACAACCATTCTATAACTTTTAACCAATCAGAATAAAGAGTGGCTACGAACTGAAAAATTCATCATGATGTGGCCTGGTAATGATCCTTCTCAAAGGCAGAGAGGCCGGTCTTCAGGTGAGAGAATACACAGTTCACCACCAGGAATATTCTTAACACTATTTTAGTTGGGCAGGCTGCCACAATCTGTGTTCTGTTCATGTAGCCTTGAATGGCCCGGGGCCTCCCTCACACCATGGGGAGGAATCAGAGAAGGGTTTTAAACAGACCAGAAAAGGCAGTTGTCATTCCTACCACTGAAGTAAAGGAATACTGTAAGTATCACAGAGAGGATGGATGGACAAGTACTTAGAAAAGCACCATATGCTATTCAAATTAAAGCTTATAAAATAACAGAAACCAAGTCTTGCCTTAACCAAGAAAACAAATCAGAAATGAAAAGAGGACAATCTGAAGGATGGAAGAAAAAAATGAAAAATTCTCAAGTATTTCTTCAATAAATCTAGGCAGACAACTAAAAAGAAAAACTAGTTGGGTGTATTCATGTCACAATAATTAACTGGACAAAAGGAGACAACCCAAGCCACAATTGTCAACATCAGGCAACGAAGTACTTTGCTTATCATTTATTACTGTTACTGATGGATGAAAACAGGTTTTTGTGCCACAGACTCAAGATTCAAATATTTGAAAGGTTTTCTGGACAACAAGGATAAGGCAGTTAAAAAGGCCTGCTAGGAAAAATCTTTTTTGGCTAACAAGGACACAGTCATGTTCTTCATAAATTATAATACCACCCACTCAGGTTAGAAGGATGTGGACAAAAGAGTCAGGGAAAAGTTGCCATCACAGAAAAATAACTTCTCAAAAACAATGTTCCTAAATAATTTTTTTTTAAAAGGTCGGTTCTCAGATTTAGACTATTCAATGAGTGAGTGAGTATGTGTGTTTGTGTGTGTTTAAACCTCAAATGGGACATAGCAGAAAGCAAAGGGTGATATGTCAGGAGCTCAGAATTTTGGTCCTAGCTCCACTGACAAATGAATGATTTTATAATTTTGGGGGAAAATAACTGAATTTAATTTAAAAATGTAAGTAATTCTTAAATATCAGACACTGTTAGAAATAACCCAACTTATTTTCTTGACTAGGAATGCAGAAACCAATCTGTTGAAGATGCTGTGAATATAAGCCAATTAGTATACATAGAGCATTTGGAAAATATTATACATTTATTAAATATTAAATCACAGAATAAAATGAAATCATAGAAACAGAAAAGACCCAAAGATCTGGTTAAGTTTCAAGACTTCATTTAAACCATTTAACAAGACTTTCCCATCTTCCTCCCGTCCCCCAAATGGAATATTTCTCTGTACCGTACTTTACCTTAAAGACGTGAAATGCTTCAAACTGAATGTTTGGACTTTTATCTCGGAGAAGGTTCATCATTAACTTTAGATTCTCTGGCTTGCTGATGTACTTTGTCATAATAGCAAAGTTGTGTCGATCTAGAATCAGTTCACCTAACAGCTGCATTAAAAACAAAAACAAAAATAAAAATGTATCAGAGGTACTTACTCTTTTTTCCTAAAAAAAAAAAAACAAAACCAACCCAACTTTAAAATTGAATGTAACTTTAGTATTCTTGAAGGTGAAGAGCTAAGAGTAATACATTGACTCACCCGCATAGAGTTAGGCTGTGGAGAGTACCTTTGTGTGTAATTCCGATGCATTGACTAGTCCTTGTTATAAGCTCCCTGCAGCTTGCCAAGAGCCATGATGGCATCCAGTAATGACTTAATGGCTTTATCCTTTATCTTAATTATTTTATTTCCATACTGCCTTCCCAAATACATTTATCTAGTCTGGCCTTTCAGACTGGGTAATGATAAGAAGAAGCATGCCTCATCAACTAGAACAAACATTCTCCATCAAAATTTTCCATGAAATTAATTTAAATTAAATGAATCCTATTTCCCTGATGATTTTCATTATAAAATCAGAAATGTATGGAGCTGCCAAAAAAATATTGGCCCTGGATATAATAAAATTATACCTAATGTACCTAATAATTCTGCAAGTCTTTCAAAATTATACACTTAAAAAAAAAACTTTCTGGAATATCACAAAGAATCTACATCCTAAACAACAAGGAATTAGATTCGCTCATTAGATTCCAAAGCTTATTTTTCATTTGTAAGGCCCAGAGCCCCCTCTATTTAGAGTTTGCTAAATTAAATGTTATCATCAGAATGTCCTTGGCTTCTCTAAGGTATGGCATGAAACATTCTCTCCAATCGTTTGGGCCTTCCTTTATTTTTACAAATAATGTAAATTTGCAAAATGTATTTAATAAAGATCTTATATGTGGCTTGGTAAGTAAATGCCCCAATATATGATATGCTTTTTTGCTAACTCATTTCTACTAAATTTCCTATCAAATGTCTTGTATTCTCTTGGCAAAACATCTACAAATATTTTAATTTCTGTTTATAATCTCAGGTCATCCTTCATATTTCTGTTTAATGTCTTTTGGTTGCTAATACTGCTAAACTATAGCAATCAAATAAAAGTAGTTAATGGTCAACCATTCTTGTTTTGTTTCTTTTTTAAGAGCAACATTTCTAGTGTTTCTCTATTGTATACGATGTTGGTTCTGAATTTTAAGTAGATCTTCGCCTCTACCCCCCATAGTAAGGTAAAATTCTTCTGTGGATAGATTTTTATTTTTAATCAATTTTGAAATCTATCAATTACTTTTATGCTTCCTTTAATAGTATCAGATTATTTTTCTTGCTGCTTTGCTGATAATTCTTTTAATTCATTAATTATTAGCCTTGTTTCTTCCACTAAAATAATGGAATAATAATAATAATAATAATAATTTTCCCCAATTTAAATTATTTCATTTTGCATTTATTTTCTTAGTTCTCTTTTATAATTTTCATTAACTTGTTCATCTCCTTTTCAAAATTAGATTTCAATGGTTTATCAAGTTTAGTATAATCAAAATCTTAAAGTTCAACTTTTTCATTTTCAATTTTTAAAATTTCTGCTCTTATTTTGATAACTTCTTTTTCCCTCTATACTATTACTTTAATTCCTTTTATAATATCTTTAGATACAAATTTAATCCATTTCATTCTCTTCTTTGTTGTTAGTGGTATCAAATAACCTCTGAGAAGAGCTTTGGCTTCACCCTTAGTATTTTGACATGAGTTAATTTTGTCATGTTTTGGACAGCATGTTATTTTTCTGATTTCCACTCTCACTAAATCACAGATTATGACATGCATTTGAATGAATAATCTGCAGAATCTATCAGTCAGCAAATTTGGGACAGTTAACACAGAATAACAATGAGATGAACCTAGAGTTGAATAAGAGGAAGAGAGCAAATCTGATTGCCTTCACAAAATTGCAAAGCTCCTTTAATGATCCCAGATTTCCTAAGAAAACAAGGGCTAATCATTTTCATATAAAAATTCTACTGACGTTGCTATATGACAATAAGACATGGAATACAAGTCTCCAAAGAATAGAGAAATGAATACCACACAGAGGACAGTAGAGAGGTGCATGGTTGGTGTGAACAGGCTAAAAGATCAATCAATATGGAATTTCAAGAGATAACAGTAATAGAAACTACTAGGAAGTGAAAATGGACTGATTTGGGTTCAGAGAGAGGGATGACAAATAAGTAGCTAGAATGTTCTGACGGCACACTTGTGATGTCAGCAGACATTGGGGCAGGTCTCCAGCACGGTGGGCACACTCCTTCATAGTGAATGGAAGGGAGGAAAGAAGAGAATGGGCAGGAATGAAAAGCCTGAAATCTGCACTGCTGGCACGAGCTCCCAAACAGAAGAAATCACAGATCCATTTGGGTGTTCCAGGGGCGATACCTCAAGAACTGTAATGACTGGCCTTATAAATGATCTGGAGCAATCTTTGACATGGTTGTTAACAGTCTGCAAATACGCAGATATAAAAATTTTAGATATAAATGAATATATATTTATAATACATAATAAATATATGATATAGAAACATGAATAAAATTATGCACACAGACACACACACACACAGACACACACACACATTTTGACCATGTGGGCTCTTGGTCTCTTACGTCTGTGTTAGTTCCCTACGTATCTCGGATATCACTATGTCTTATTATCCCTCCTTTAGATTGTTAGAACCTCAAAGGCAAGGACTGTGTTTACTTGTATCTTTAGCACCTTGGAGTTTGCTTCCCCTGTAAAACAGCGTTTCTCAACCTGTGGGTTATGTTCAATTTGTAACAATGAAAACACATCCTGCATATCAGATATTTACATTATGATTCATAACAGTAGCAAAATTACAGTCATGAAGTAGCAACGAAAATAATTTTATGGTTGGGGGTCACCGCAACATGAGGAACTGCATTAAAGGGTCGCGGCATTAGGAAGATTGAGAACCACTGATATGTAAAAACTCTACTTGCATGTTTGTTAATTCAAAAGCCTTCATCTTTAATCCTCTTGTAATTTTTTAGTTATAACAATTTTTTTCAGTTTATTTTTTCAGGTTTTGTTTTGTGGACACTTAAAAAAAGCATTTACTCTATAGGCTTTGTTTCTTTTCATTTCTGATGTTACTTTAGGCACTATGCCAGGTACTGGAGAATAAAGGAACAAGGAAGTTCCTGACTGAAAGAAGCTTGCTTTCTACAGGGGGACACAATGCGTTCACAGGTAAGTAAATACAGACTATATACAACAGAACTACAAAGGGATGTGAGGGGGCAAGTGTGGGAGGATTTGTATTAACAACAAAGTCAATCACAAAAAATCTCCCCAAAGAAATGGCATCTGTTCAGGGCCTTGAAGGGATGCAGGGATTCCAGGAAATGGAGGTAATAAACACGGAGACCCTTCCAAGCATGGAGGACAGTGTGTGTGAAGGTACACAGGTAGGAATGGAAGGTTAGGCATAGATATCCATAAGTAGGCCATTTTGGCTGCAGTACAGAGTATATGAGAAGGAGTAATGTGTAATCAATCAGACTAGAAAGACTGGCTGGAACCAGACAGTGAAGGGCTTTCAATGCCAGAGGAATTTATATTTTATTTTAGAGACAATGGGGGAGTCGCTGCAGCTTTTATAGCAGGGAGTGAAATGGTCAGACCTGGGCTTTAAAAGGAATATCAGTATGTCAAGTATATGGAAAATGGATTGGAAGGAGAGGCAGCACATGGGAGGACTACTGGAGGCTACTGAAAAAGGCCAGGTGAGGGGTAATGAGGGTCTAAATGAAGGTGATGGCTGGGTGAGTGGCAAGTAGGGACACGTTGAAAAGATGTGTTAAGGGACAGATTGAGAGATGTGTTACAGAAAAGACAAGATATGGGGGCAGCTGGGTGGCGCAGTGAATAAAGCACTGGCCCTGGAGTCAGGAGGACCTGAGTTCAAATCTAGCCTCAGACACTTAAGACAGCCTAGCCATGTGACCTTGGACATGCCCTCCCTTCTCCCTCAATAAATAAAGAAATAAAGGACAAGATAGAACAGTTGATGGTGTCTGTGGGGTGAGAGAGAGTGAGAAGCTAAGGATGACACAGAAGTTGCAAACCTGTGTGACTATAAGAAGGGTGGGGCCCTGGGGGAAAAAAGCAGGGAAGTTGGGAGGAGGGATGGGTTTGGATAGAAATAGAATGATTTCAGCTCCGGATATGCTGAGTCTGAGATTCCTATGCTCACTCTGCTATCTCCAAACTGATTTTTGTCCATTAACTGGTAACAGATGCCACTATGAAGGCTGGTTAATGCATAAAAATGTTCATTACACCTTGCAAAATGCCAGTCGTTAAACATTAGCTGTTTGCCAGGGTAGCTAGAGCACATACAATAGAGAAGCATATGTATTACAGCTTAGGTAAGAACAGGAAAGACTAAGATGGTCACCAAGAACCCTGAATTTTATTAGGAAGATTGATTTGAGAATTGGAGTGGGAAGATCTGGACTTTCTTCTAGATTCTGCCAGCTGCTACCTATGTGACCATAAGCAAATTGCTTCATCTAGCTTGAACCTCTGTTTCCTCATCTGTAGGACTGGGATGTACTCAGAATGCTTTGCAAACCATAGAAATGCTACATGTTAAGACAGATACAAAGTCTTATCTGTGCAGGTATTCTCTATATCAGTACTGATTGCAACTGGTCCCTTGAAATTTTTATCCATTTCTTCTCATAAATTGTCTATAGAAGAAAGATCCACTCACTCTACTCGGGACCTTCTTCAGGTTCATTTAATTATCACAAGGTTACCTAGCAATACAGTGCTCAGTCTAGCCATATTTTTTCTTAGTTTCTACATGACTAGCCCATATCCTTTCTGTTTATGTATGACTTTCATATCATGTTTTCAGTTTAAAGAGTTTACTATATAAATATCAAGAATGATGTAACTGAATTATTATAATGAATGTAAAAGGCTTTACAAATCTCAAAGTACTATATAAATGTAAGCTATTATTATTATTTGTATAGCAAATCTATGATTAATTTCTGACTTAATTACTATTAGAATGGACTTAATTCAATTTTGGTTAAGCCAGGATGCCTAAACATCCATACTTACCTAAATTGACTTGGTTAATCCAATTATATGATTGTTTTGAACAACTGCATTATTATTTGGCAGAGTGCCATTCAATTTTAATTTATATCTACAATAATAAACCCATATATTTTACTATTATACAAAATAAGATGCTATACTGAATACTATGGCTAAGGAAGTAATTAAATTTTTTTTCATCTATTGCTTTAAATAAGAGCACATAATAAAACTGCCTGCAAAACTTTTTGGATTATAAAATAGAACAAAAGTAGGGGAAAAACCCTAAACTTGTTTTGAGTTGAGACTGTTATTAGAAATTAAAAGTCAAGCCTAAGGAAAGAGAAAAATAATAAATATACCCTAGATACTCCCATGGAGATGTTAAAATGGAATATGGATATTTTAATTATATTCTAATGACACCCAAAATCTAAGTACCAGGAAAGGCTTAGTAACATTTAGATTATGGCTAAGAAAAGTTAGCATTTGGCATCCAGTTAATCTGGAATAAGAAAGCTACCCTAGGGGCAGCTAGGTGGGGCAGTAAATAGAGCATCAGTCCTGGAGTCAGGAGGACCTGAGTTCAAATCCAGCCTCAGACACTTAATACTTACTAGCCGTGTGACCTTGTACAAGTCACTTAACCCCAATTGCCCTGCCTTCCCTCCTCCAAAAAAAGACAAAAACAAAAACAAAAAAGCAAAAAAAGAAAACTATCCCACCCTTGAGGTAATATGCAATTTACAAGCAATTGTGGACATTTTCACAGCTTTAACAAGTCTAATCTTTCTTATTTCCTACAACTTTAACATAGCTTCATGTAAAGTAGGATATCATGGAAACCAAGTATAAAATCAGTCATCTTATCAAAACAGATATGATTAGTCCTCATTTTAAAAAGAAAAGCTTCCAAGAAGAATTTTTTACTCAAAAGAACTTAGTGAATGAGTAGGTTCTATTTTTATAAATCACACATTTGTTTTTCTTTTAACTATTTAAATATAGTGGCAGTAGAAATCTCTGCTGGAAAGAAAATAGTTTTTAATGGCTTACAATATGGTCCAACATGAATAAGGGTTATTTAAAAAATAAAAAAACCTTTTAGGTTAAAAAATTCTGAATTCTTACTTGTTACCTATTCTAATATACAGAGTTACATATAGGTCTCAATAGTTAACACTGAAAGGATTTCCCCAATATCACTTCTGCCTGGAGGATGAGGAGACAGGTGATTGGGTGGACTTATCTCACTGGACTAAAGAGATTGAACTAAATTGGAATTGGGGAAAATTTAAAACTTCACAGCCTTACAAACTTTTCCTGATGTCTTAACCCTAATTGGTCCCTAGCTATGGGTTAAATATTCTGAACGAAGCAAATGTATCAAGCAAGGAATAAGTACAGCAAGGTATACAAAACTAAAGATAATTTTGGAGTTATGGACATTTGTGAAAGCCTTAGAAGAAAGATTTGAAAAGGAGAAATTCTGATATAATTAAAGGTTTGACAAGGAATTTATCCCTGGGAATATTAAGAAGTAAGGAATCAAAGCTGGGTTTTCAAGAGGCGGAATGAGGATAATGCAGAAGGAATCAAAGAATCATGATACTCTCTCTCTGTCTCTCCACCTAATCCTAAAATTGTAAGGGACCTATGTGCTTAGTTCTGCCCCATATATGAAGTGTCAGGATGGGAACTGGGAAGGCCACAAAAATAGACTTTGATTGCTTTTTAAAAAAAATTAAGACCCTGGGAGCAGTCAGCATGCTAATGAAAATCACTGCTAGAGGTTACCACCATCTGAGTTAAGACATCAGGAGGAGTTTCTAAGACTTGAAATTTTAAACTTTCCCCAGTTCCCATTTAGCCCAATCTCCTTAGTCTGCTGAGATAAGTCTACCCATTCCCTTGTTTCCTCATCTACCAGGAAAAAAGTGATATTGGGGAATGTCAATTGTTGGTCTGACCTATATGTCACCCTTGCCCCAAAGTCCATTAGCATGGGACTCTCTCCTCATTGGTGGAGATGAATGACTTGCCCTATGTGAGGGACTGAACCAAGCCGGTGAGAATGGAAGAGCTCCAGCCTCCTTCAGGTTCCTCTGGACTCTTGGAGCACCATTCTCCCTTCAGGACTCATCAAACTTCAAGTCTCCAAGCGCTGAGCTGCTTCCAGAGGTCCTGGCTTCCAGCTTAAGAAAGAAGATGGAAGAGACCAGCCCCAATTTGGCTTGCCAAAGGAAAAGACTCTGGAAAGGCAGGATGGAGCCTGAAGTGGGGCTGACCTCTTCCACCTTCTCTCTCAAAGCTGGAAGCCAGGAGTAGCTAAGGGGACTCCATACTTGAGGAGCCCCAGAGAAGGCCTGGAGCTTGATGAGGGCTTTGGGATGGGGGTTACAGAGGGAACACGTCCTTTGTGAGTGGCCAGGGTATTAGAATGATCGCACTGGACTTTGAGTCAGGGGGGATGCGGGTTTGAATCCTTGCTCCTATGCCTAATTATACGAACCATGGGCAAGTCACTTAACAACCCAAAGCCTCAATTTCTTCATCTGTAAAATGGGGATAATGATATTTATACTACCTGAATCTGCTCTGGAAGCCTTTTTAAAGTGCTAAATGAAAGTGCTATAGATGTGAGTTGTTGTCATCCTAAGTACTCTTTGGGCCTTTAATAGGTGATCTCTTCTGCACTGGATATTCAAGAATTTTAGAGAATGACTTTTCCTTTGGTAAACAGCTATTATCTTCATGGTTACATTAGTTCTCCATTTTGGGGACAGGGGTAGAGAACAGTGGTAGTACGGGGAAGGCCTGAGAGTTTATTCCCGAGGGCAACAAGAGCCCAGTAGCTCGATCACCTGTTCTCCACCACAGTGACTGTGCCGCTGGGTCAAATCCTTCCATGCACTCTGTAGGTACTGTTTCTCTATGTAGTTCAACTTTTCACATCCCTTATGACACAAGGAACTGATTACAGTCCTTTATTGTGCTCAGCACAAGAGGGAGCTCAATAAATGTTGCTGAATGACTGACTGAGAAATGAGGCTTGTTCTCCTGTTGGCTCTAACCTCATAACCTTGTCTTGTGGTCTTTTTCTGTGTGTTCTGAAATTCAATGCAACTGACTCTTTGCTGAGTGCCTATTAGGCACATGGCACTGGCAGGGCAAAGAGGAAAAAGTCTAGTTTTATTTGGGTCACTGAAAAATAGTTTTTTGGAGGAGGGTTACCAGGTATTTTTACAAATCTGTTTACAAGGAAGAGAGTTAATTTCTTAGGAAAGTTACTCAGAATTCATAGAATGCATAGAACTTCAGGACTGAAATTGGGTTTTTTCTGGTCTTTTTGGAGATGGTGAAGGTAGGGCAATTGGGGTTAAGTGACTTGCCCAAGGTCAGACAGCTAGTAAATGTTAAGTGTCTGAGGATGGATTTGAACTCACATCCTCCTGACTCTGGGCTGAAATCTTTGAGGTCAGGTTATCTAGAGAAAGGATCATAGGTTTAAGTCTGGAAGAGACCTCAGAGGCCATTTAGTACAGCCTCCTCACGTTACACATGAAGAAACAGAGGCCCAAGGAGGTTAGGGGACTTCTCCAAGGCCATATAGATAATAATAAGCATAATAGATAGGATTTGAACCCAGGACCTCTGATTCCACAACAAGCACTTGCAGTCTTTCTTCATTTTACAGATGAGGAGCTCTTTAACACTTAAGAACTGATCATATTTCAGAACCAACTTTTCTTCCTTCCTTCCTTCCTTCTTCCCTCTCTCTTTCCTGGGTATCCCTATCTTGCCCAGTACATCAGTCACTCATAGACCCTATTCCACTGCTGATCAGCATGAAAGTCTGACCTGCTCCACTTCCAAATAGTTATAGTCACGCTTCACCACAGAATTCTCAAGCTCAAGCAGTCCTCCAACCTCAGCCTCCCCAGGAGCAGGGATTGCAGGTGTGGGCTACCACCCACGGCCTCATTATTTAATTGTTAAAGATATAATCCTAATTCTTAGTCTGGAACTGTGATTATACCAAGGTGGGGAATTCCGGGTATTCTCCCTTTCTCTATAACCTTTGTTGCCTGGAACTCTGAGAGGATATGTGGCTTGCCCATGATTACAGAGTCAGGATGCTTCCAAGGCAGTGCTTTGCCCATGTCTTCCTGACTCCAAGGCCTGATATCTCTTCAGGACATCCAACATACAGATTCTAATAATCCTAATAAATGATGTCAGAACGGAGGTAGTGTTAAAAGTCATTTGCTCAAGTTCACTATTCAGGGAATGTAATGTTCTGGTTAATAAAATTATCTGGTTGACTGAAAAGTTTATAGTTACAAAAACTGAACACAACGAAAAATGATCTTTAGAAACAATGTCCTATAAATTTCTCATTTGCTAATGTGAACTTTTCAAGTTATAAAATGATATCCACACACCCTTTTTACTCCATATACCTTTCCCAAGTAGCATTTCATTTTTTCCTTCAGTTGAAAATAAGAAAGGTAAGAATTATAGAGATGTTTGAATTTATAACCCCAAGACAGGATTTCTAGTACCTCATAAATCAAATTTTGTCATACTCCACCCCTTCCAAAAAGTCCTTCTCTTCCACAGGTCTGATCTACTAATAGTAAAAATTTTTTTTTCAGATCAACAAAAGATTGCACAATTAAAATAAAATATTGAATGATAAAATATTGAAATAAAAAGGTACATATTAAAAATTATTTCCTTTTGTCAGTTCTATTCCAAGATATCTTGAATGAACACAGCAGCATTACAGAAAAATTTCAATTCTAACTTCAAAATTAAAGTAATTTTAACAATAAACATAATCTTTATTTTCAAATATTTAAAATGGACCTGTGGTCTCATCAGTGTGAATGTATCCTACAATGATATAGATCCCAATCCATCCATGCCTACCTACTCTCTGTGGCTCTTGTCCATGCCCTCTCACAAGTAAATCTCAAAGGATTTACCCAATGTGTTGTATACTCTTTTCTTGAGTTTTCCTGACCTTTTGAGGATCCAGTGGGTGAGGCAGTGGCTAACCCTCACTCTCTCCATATAACCAAACCATCTTCTCATGATAGCCTCTACTCTAGGACCTTTTCACAATTCCTGACTTTTCTGAGAGATAGTCTGCTCATATACACCACGGACACCCATGAACTCTGAATGACACTGATTTAAAATTTTTCTGAGACTGTTGGTTCCTTGACTTACAGCCATACAGCAATACTGGTAGAATATTCGTGCTGAAAATATGGGTCTTTGTTTCTGTGAGATTTGTGGTTACTGAAGGAACTTCTCAATTTCCAAAATGCAATTCAAGACCTCTCTTTTTCCTATTTAGTTATAGGCCAACTCGCTGTTTATTTTCAATGTGTGATACACACATATATGTTCACACATGCACTCATGTACGCATGCACACACTGATCAGTTTTACAAGCCATCTTTTTAGATAAATGTCATGATCTGGACAAATGGCATTCTTCATTCACTTCGCTTTTCCTTGGTTAGGCCAAACTGTTTTGAGAGGTCATGAATCTCACCCAAGCGGCTCTGTAATGTTCCAACATTTAATGCAACTAGCATAATATCACTGGCCAACAGAAGCAGCTGGAGGGCTTCCCCATCTATGGGAAATGTCTTTGATTCTGCACTGGCTTTTCTCCATGAGAGTGGCCAACACCTCTGGTGTTCTTAGAATGTATCTCCCTGTTCTGTGTCTCACGTGATATTAACGATGAAAGGGTTTCCCAGTAAGGTTGTCTCTGCTAGTACGTCTCTTAGAGAATCTTACAATGTTTTGATGTATATATGTGAGACAATGTTTTGGAAGAGAGACTTTAAGGTGGCATTTTGCTTTAGATTTAGGCATCAAACACTTTATGATCAGGAAAAATGCAGAAAACTGTCAGTAGGACATTGCATTCTCTACATCATTCATGCAGTTGTATGCTATTAAAGATGTCCACCATGGAATACTGCTTACAAATGTCTATCGTTTCTTGCTAACGTCTCCAATGTCTGTGTAGATACTTCTCACGAAAGTTTATATAGATGGACAGCAAGCACATAGGTCAAGAATCATTCATGCTTGCTCAAGATGCTTCTCTGGGACATCAGTCAAGTCCAAGATTTCTCCCCACACTTTTCAAATCTTTCTTCCAAATAGCTCGTGAAATGACTCCTCAGTGCTCTTACAACTGTGTCAGCTTCAGCCTCCATCTCCTCTGGGTAAATTTCATCTGATTTGTCTGCTTTCCTTATCTGTGCTCTCTTTGGTGCCTTACAGATTTTCACTATGTCCACTGGACATGTGACATGAGACTGCAAGGGAAGGCAGGTTAAGAATGCTGACTGGAGAAGATCTCACTTCAAGTCCTGCCTGATGCTTGCTACCTCTGGCAACCTCTATCCCAGCTTCAAGTCCTGCCTGATGCTTGCTCCCTATGGCAACCTCTATCCCAGCTTCAAGTCCTGCCTGATGCTTGCTACCTCTGGCAACCTCTATCCTAGCTTCAAGTCCTGCCTGATGCTTGCTCCCTCTGGCAACCTCTATCCTAGCTTCAAGTCCTGCCTGATGCTTGCTACCTATGGCAACCTCTCTCTCTCTACATCACTAAGATGAGGGGGCAGGACTTGATGGTCCCCAGAGTCCCTTTCAGCTCTAGACACATCATTCTCTAAGTGTGCTGGCTCCATTTTCTTCGATGGTGAAGAAGGTTTGCTATACAAACCTTTCTAGACCTTTTCCTATTTCCTCTTCTCTTTTCCTCCCGTCCTTGTGGGCTGATTTTGCTCATCTGAGTCTCTTACCAACTTTCCTGAAACTTATGTTTCCCTCCACTGCTTTTCTATCTTATGGAACAAAATACTGTGCACAATCTTCCACCTTCATTCTCTCTAAGATTTTACGAATCAGTCTGCATTTTAAACCAAACTTGGTTAGTTTAAAGCTGGCTGCCAGCTTTCTTCATTTGGCAACTGTCAGGTTTTTAACGACTAAGTGATGACCACATGAAGGACCTTTTCTAGTATTTGCCCATTATCCCACAGCCATTTGCTGGCAAAAATTTGGGGGTAGGAATCTGAATTAGAGATCTGACAGCTCATAACAGTTTGATAGCTGACAAGATCTGATAAGCATTTTATACAAATTCAGGAGATGCTCCTTAACCACTAAAACCACGGTATATCTGACCTTTATGGTGCCTGTACATAATCAGATCAACACCTAACACTTTTATGAAAGGAACAGACTTAACAGGATTATTTTCTTTGGCCTGTTTGTTGAACTACATACCAAACACAGTAGTAACACAGAAAAACTTCAAAATACAGAGACATACTAAAAAATGTTTTTACCTTTAAAGATTGTCTCTTAGTCACATAATTCTCAGACAGAAGCAACTTTTCATAGTCTTCAAAAATCTATTGAAAAAGAACATGAATGTTAAGGAGTAGAATAAGTACAGTTCTGACACTTAGAAGTTGTTTGACCATGATGGACAAGTCTATTCTTTCCTTGGTAAAACGAGGCGAAAAGTATCTATTCCTCAGAATCTTTAAGAAGTTCAAATAAGACACATGTATTTAAAACATTTGAAACCCTCAAGGCACTACCCAAATGAGAATTATAGACAGGCACATATGCTTTAAAGCACTAAAGTATAATAGGAGATTTGCACATGAATTTCATCCATTTCATTTTACACAAAAGGAAATTGAGGAATAGGGAGATTGAAATAATTCAAAATGATTCACTGACCTAACTACTTTTTCAGCCCTACAAATAAATAGGCTAGAAGAATGGAACAAATTTTAGTCATCTTAAAAATTCATTTAAGAAAATATCCAGGAAAAATAGAGAGTGTATTCATATTTTATACTGTTGCAAAGAAACTACCAATAGGATATTTTGCATCATTCCTATATAATCCACAATTATTTAGTCATTTTTGAAAAGTATGAATTGTGAATCCATAGGCAAATTATGAAGTATACATCTAATCATTCCAAAATATCTTTAACTAAGGACAGATATGGGGTATAGTGTATTGTTGGGATGGTCATTGCCAATGCCACTGAGAGAGTTCAGGGATAGCTGTGACTCCTGCCTATGGTTCCTTGTCATTCCAGAAGAAGACCAAATAGTTTAAACCAGTGTGCCAATAGGGCCAAGGCAGTGAAGGCAGATCTACTGCCATAGTAGCTTTGATAATTCTAAGGTCATCTTGGTAGAAGTGACTCTTACTGCTCTATTTTAAGCTTTGTGGCTTTATGGAACATGTGAATGTCTTATTAGGAACTAGGAGAATGATGAAAAGTCACTACATGCTAGCAATAACACTGTTTTTTTAAAGTCCCAGTGTCCAACACATTGTGAAGGAAGCTAAAGATGTAGCCTCTGTCCCTGTTAGCAGCTGATCACCTACACAGTTAGACAGAGACATGTGCCATTACTCCAGTCACTCTGACTTTGTGCCTTGGCTTTGCTGCTTTTGCTAGACTGTCTTCTGGCAGGATTTGAGTGTTTGTTACATAGCATGGTGCTGAGTAAATAAATACGTGTTGAATAGTGTCTGTTTTAACAAAATAAAATGTCAATAAATAGTATTTAAAATTTTAAAAATATCTCTCAAACACAGAATTGGACTATATTAAGTAATCGTTCTTGGATTATAAACTCTTTGAGGGCAGGGATTATCTTTTTTTTTTTCTTATTTATATCCCCAGAGTTTAGCAAGTGTCTGGCACATAGTACGTACTTAATAAATGTTCACTGAATTGAATTGTTGGAACTTTGGTTTATATATAATCTGAGGAACTGCAAGGGCTGTTCATTTGAAAGATGGAAATTCAGAGCAGTTTTACTGACACTTTTAAATACCTGTCAACTAAAATGGCTTTAAAAAGGATGGACAATGGCTAGGCCTGGTGGTGCATACCTGTCATCCTGCAACTGAGAGGCTGAGGCTGGTGAATTGCTAAATTCAGGAACTCTAAGCTACAGGAGGACCAAAGTCGGTTGGGTGTCTGCACCAAGTCTTGTACCCCTTGGGAGTGGGGTTCCACAAAGCTGATTAACAAGGCGTGAACAAGTTCATTTAGGAAGGATAGAGCAGATTAAAGCTTCTGCAATGATCAGAAGAAGAATCAGGCCCATGAGTGGCCAGGGTGCTCACCTCCTACGTTCCGAGATAGGGGGACCCAGTTTTTTTTAAAAATGCAGAACTCTTCCAAAAATTACCCTTTGTAGACACAGCTTAAGCTCAAATAGGAAAAAGTTTCATGCAAGACAGACAACCTTGTCCTCCACTGAAATCTTACTCTTGGGCCCCAAAGAACTGTGGAGGTGATCCTGGGTTCTCAAAGGCTATTCAAGGGAAGCACAAACTCTGGGAAGTTTGACCAAGTTGGAAAAGTTTTAAGTCTGGGTCCAGAAATCTATAGTCCAAGGACTAGTCAAGTCAGGTTCCCAGGACAATGAATTTTTCAACTGAAAGAAACTTTCAAAAATAATTCACTAAGTTTCAGAAGGGTTGCCCTCTGCACTGGTGGAGGTAATATCCACACCAATCCATCAGTCTATATCCTTGAAGTATTGAAAAAACACTCTCAGCCATTAAAGCAAAGACAAGATCATGGGATCATAGACTTGTTCCACTTAGTTCCACCCCTTCACCAGTGTCTACAGAAGTTAAGTCACGCAGATGATAAACAGCAGAGCCAGAATTTGAACCAAAGTGCTCTAACTCCTAATCTACCATCTATTCCACTATATCCCAAAGAAGCTGTGACTTCCATATTCTTGGTTTCATCTGAGCTTCTTCTGAATTTACCTTTAAGATAATGAGATTTAAAAAGTTTGGGGTAGAGGTTGCTATTATGGGAATCTGAAGATCTTCCCTGCCCCTAGGCCCTTTGATAGGCTTAAGTGACTCTGAGAACCTTCCCTGATTTGAAAATATACTCTACCCCTTAATAGGCTGAACGTAGTCACATGGAGCCCGTGGTGGGAAGCTTGTTTCTCAGGAATGCCCACACCTTATTACTTTGTGATTGGGCAGTTGGTC
>CM053588.1:89095279-89111106 GCA_028646515.1 Pseudochirops corinnae | reverse complement strand
TTTTTAAAAAAAATTTTCACAAATGAGGAGGGAAAGTATGAGTTATTATTGTTGTTACTGTTTGTCCTTGGTTTTCTAAGAGGACCAATGACATCAGAGGATGATGTCTTGATTTGTGTATGACTTGGATTTAACCAAGGCAGTTACCCAAAGTTGTCAGTCTCACTCTCTTCCAGAGTTATCAAAGTTCAGTGGCAAGACAAAAATCAAGACAACCAATTGTGACCTGGGATACAGTGGATAATCTTGGCATCTTTGATGTCTGACCAAGCTCTAAGTACTCTACAGTGCCTGCTTCAGCCACCTTCATGGCCATTGGAACAAACTGTTCTTATCTCCCTATTCCACCGGGGAAGTCTTCACGTGCTTAGGGCAGACATCCCCTTAACTCACAATGACTTTGAGGCCTGTTGGCTGCCCTAAACCTGGTTTAGTTGATCTGCCAAGATGGTTTTACCTGGGAGTGACCACTGTGCATGCTACAGCTTCTTGGAGTCATAGATGAGAGTTGGGTGACAGGTGGACTCCAAAGATGGATAAACATCCCTGAAGAGGGCTTGGTAGGAGTACTCAGAGGAAAAAGATAGGAAACCTGAATATATTGGTAAGAGATAAAGCTCTTTTAAATGGTCAAGATCCATTTAAATGCCACCTCTTAGTAACCTTGTTCATCTTCATGTAAAATCTAGAACAGAGCTTCACTGCATTGTTCTGAAGGTCTATTTTGGTCCTGGTAGAACAAAAGTCCCTTGAGAGCAAGGACTGCTTCATTTTTTTTTTTTGTCTCTATGTACCCAGCACCAAGGACAGTGCTTAATACATAACATGTGATTAATAAATGCTTATTAATTGACTGATTGATGCAAGTGACCTTGGAAGTTCATATAAAGAGTTTCCCCTGCAGAAAAAGTAAACTCACACAGAGAGTTTGTGGCTGCCTCCAGACTTGGGATTATCCTGGACAAAACCTCCATTCCCATAAAATAAATAAGCAGAATAGTCTGGATTTCTTAGAGAAGTCCTGGAGATAAACAGATTTCCTTGAGGTCTATTGGTCTCAAAATGTTGTTATGAAAGGTTTCCATCACTTAGGGCAAAGTTATGTCCCAAATGCCTTACAGGAATGTTCTTTAAGAGGTCATTCTATCATAAGGGAAATGTGTCACTGAACCAAGATCATGAACTTTAGAGCTAGAAGACTGAGGCCAATCCCCTCAAGTTACAGGTCAAGAAACAGAGACTTGGAGAAGTGATTCAAGGTCATATAGCTAGTTAGTGCCAGAAACAGGATTGAAAGAGATCTTCTGGTTGTTTTTTTTTTTCCAATTATATCTCACTGTCTGTCAATATAGCTGCTTCTTCAGTGTCCCAAAGAAACAACCATGGAACTGCAGGTCACAAGGGAAAGATAGGACAAGTAGATTCTACTGGAAATTATTTATGCTCAAAGACTTCAATACCCATACACATAGAGAATCCTAGCACTCTAGTCTAAGAAATTCTTTATTTCAACTCCTCTAACTTCCATTTCCATTTTATTTCAGTCATTTCTGAGAGTTGTCATGTACAGATCTCATTGGCATTCAAAGCAACTCCACGTACTCCAGACCTTGGAAATTCCCTTATATGACCCGAGTTTCTAGTCATTCCACTCCTCCTCAGCCTTATCTTCACTCTTATGGTGGCCTTAGTCCTTGCAGACCTTCCTTTTTGCCCAGTCCTTTTTCCTCACTCTTTGACTGCTTTAAGTTATAGGCCTAGTAAGAGTGGTATTCCTTGGTCAAAGGGTACATACAGGCTGATAACTTTGGGGGCACAGTTCAGACCTGTTTTCTATCATGGCCGGACCAATTCACATCTCCACCAACAGTGCCTCAATGTGCCTGTTTTCCTGCAGCCTGCCCAATGGGTCATTTTCCCTTTTTGTCAACTTAGCCAATCTGATGGGTGTGAGATAGAGCCTCAGGGTTTGAGTTTCTGCTTTGCAGTTGTTCCAGCATTACTCATTCCTTCTTTCCATGGTTCTCTAGATTTGCAGGGATTTTGGGGGGTACTAACGGGTGTTTTCTTTGATTTACTTCTCTCTCCAGCTTTAGTCACTGAATAGGGGTTTCATGCTGAACAACGAAGCACTCACTGTGCAGGTGCTTAATGTTGAACTAAATTAATAAAAATTATTATCAATAAAACAATTATTATTTTAATCAGTAATGATTTAACTTAAATACTCAAGTGGATCTATGATTCTATTGCTCTGGATGTTTTCTTGAGTGCTGTGGATTGCCATTCGTCCATGCCTGCCTATCACAGGTGACTGTTGCCCGTGTCTTCCAAGATGGCTGACAGCTTGATGAGGCCTTTCTCAGGAGCCCTTCAGCTGCCTATTTGTGATCACACTCCCACCATGTCACTCACCCACTTTGTGTTCTAGCACACATTTTCCTGATGATGGCCTTTACTTCAAGACTTCACATTTTTTTGCTTGTTATGTTGCAACTTGATCACATTCACTACAGCTCTCTCCACTGCCCTTTTGTGTGATACTTATTTTTAATTTCTTGGAGTGTTCCATGACTCACAGTCATACAATAACACCAGTAAAATATTGGCACTAAAAAATATGCCTCTGTTTCTGAGAGAAGTTTGGGGTCATTAAAGGAGCTTTGCAATTTCTCAAAATCAATACAGTCTATTCTTCTCCTGTTTAACTCTGGGTCCAAACCAGTGTTCTTTTGAACTATTTGCCCCAAATGTGCATGCTGACGGACAAGCTCTACAAGTGGCCCATTTAATTCTGTAATAATCTAGCAATACATATTCTTATCCACTTAGTTCGGGTATACTCTTGTGCGATTGTGGATATCTTCTAGGGAGCTCCATGATGTTCTAGAGCTTGATACAACAAGCATTTTCAGCAATAAACAATGGGAAGGTGTCATCATCCACGGGGAACCTTTCTTCAACATGGACTCTGCACTAGATATATTCCATCATTGTGAATGACACCATTTGTCATCTGTATCTATTTAATATTAAGGATCAGAGAATTACCAAATTATCATCTCTTTCAATGAATATTGATCAGTTTTTACGTATACATGGGAGGCACCTTGTCAGAAGAGATCTTTTAATGTTGCATTTTGCCCTAGCAAATCAAAATTTTTTCATAATCAGTGAATAATAAGAGGTGGGATCTAGAATCTAAAATGTACTATCTTCACTTTACCTCTGGAATCTCTAGCTTCTTTCATGATACAGGGCAGCCTATATGAAACCTTTCCTGATTCTCCTCAGTTATTAGCAATTATTATAATAATTAGTTATTATCAGCTACTATAAGTCATTATTATAACCATTATAATAATTTGTTATTCCCTCTTAAATAATATTTCAAATTATATACAAGTTATATTTACTCATCTGTCTACATACTGTGTGTTACTTCTTCTTCCTCCCTCCCCTATAGAATGTAAACTTCTTGAAGGCAGGGACTTTTTTCTCTGCCTTTGTAACTTTAGTACCCAGCCCAGTGTCTTCCTTGCAAATAGTGGGCACTCGGGATGAGGTTTTCCAATTTAATTTTACAGGAATCCTTGAGGAGGCATTTGAGGAGCCTAAACTATATTGCTTGCTGGAAAATTTCCCATTAGCAGCCATAGATATTATAGATCAAGTAACTACCCACTGAAACCCTTGAACACAAAGAAGCCTTCTTGCTTTCTTAAGCTACCATTTTCTCAGTATTAGGTAAGCCATTTTGAACCTGACATATGTAGAACATATCTGCTCTAGAATATAAAACATGAACCAATCTTCATTTGTACTGAATTTTTTTCTTTTAATGTTTATATTTAATTTATTCCCAATTACATGTAAAATCATTTTCAACATTCTTTTTTTAATGCATTGAATTTTTAATCCTTTATTCTTCCTTATTTTATTGCTTTACAATGTAAAAAAAGTCTCAATGCTTTGGGTCTGAATGGTAGACAAATGAAAAGACACAGTATGAAATTTCTATCCTAAATTCATTTTGGCAAGTCTTTCTGTTTCAGCCATGTAACATGAGCACTAGGAAATCTAGTGTAAAAGTCCCTGCATTACTGATTTCTTTTCCCCCTTTTATTGGCCATTATAAAGGCTTAATCCCAATGTAATAAAGTAATGGGACTCTAACTCTTAGTATGTTTGTTAATCAAACAAATGATTTTTATAGCTCTTTGAAGGTCTCACTTTAGAAGACTATATACCTTTTCAAATGATGCTAACATTATTCAAAATATTTTTAGAACTCTTCTGGAACTGCCTTCAGAGATAATTCAACAGTTACAAGAAAATCTGCATCAATCAATCAATCAGAATAATCTATGATTATGTTATCATATTATTATGTTATTATATTATACATAATCTACATTATGCTTTGTTTAAATGTTTTCAGGGAACATATTTTATTGGACATTTATTTTTTGAGTTTTAATTTGTATGCTTTCAATTTATCAATTAAAAAAAGAAAATTACTTTTACTACTTAAGAAAGCAGACCCTTCTCTTGGTCTTGGTCTTACATCTATTTTTCTCTCCTTTCCTTCCCTCTGTCCCTTCTTCACTTAGCTTGGCTTCTTCTTTGCTTCTTAAGCCAATACTCTGAAGATCCCAGAAAGGAGTTTTGGAGGGATGAAATTTGACAGGAGGCATACCAAGAAGCACTGAAAAACATTCATTTCAATGCTGCCTGCTTGTTCAATCACAGGTACATCTAGCTGAGCACTATAAAAGTAAATTATTTTAAGTGAATCTACTGTTAGGTAAAGTTTTGCTTGTGCTATATTCTCATCTATACTATATCATAATGAAAGATATTCATAACGATGGCCATGAGTCCACAATGGTTCAATTACCTTCCATATACTCTACTTCAGAAGGAAGGTAAGTGTGTGGAACATTTAAGGAAGATGTCAAAAAAATTAAAATTTACCTTCTTAACGCTTAACTCTCAGTTATGTGGCCCAAATGATTATTTGCGATGATTCAGTGCTTGAATACTCTGGATAGCTGATTATTAGGTAACAGATAAAACCATGTGCTGAGAACTTACTGATAAAATCTGCTTAGCATCTCTCCATTTCTGAGAGTTCAATTGAAACACAAAGGTTTACTTGTTATAAGCCTGCAGTCTTAACAGTAAGCTAATATTTGAACTAGCAAAATAAACCATGATTCCTGTCTTGCAAACTAGTGTTTTTTCACTAAGCTGCAATGCATTTATTCATTAGACAGAGAGAGGTGGGTGAACTACGTGACATATAGTACAGTGTCTGCATTTACTACAGTTTAGGAGCTTACCAAGTAACAATAATGCTTACTATTTCTGTGCATGTGTATATGTGTGTGTGTGTGTGTGTGTGTCTGTGTCTGTGTTTTGATAAATTTTCTTTTAGCCCAGGCAAGTCTATTAAAAGATTAAAACTGAAGACAGTCCCTCAGTCCAATATTAGTATTTACTACTTATTAGTAAATATTTATACTACTTAAGGATAATATACCTATGTAAAAAGTTGCAGGAGATTTGAGTTTTCCCCAGTTTTAAAAGGTTGAATTGAAAGAAATTAATGATTTGGAAAAGTGACAGGACATTAAGTAACAGTCATAGTCAAACTAAACCACTCAAGTGACCCACTGAGACAGATGACTCAACTTACCTCAAAGTCTATCAGCTGTAGGTCGGCTATCAGTGTTACAAGCAGTCCGCTAGTATACAGTTCTTGGGCTAACTGAGCCACAGCTTCTGTGGGTGGTTCCTTATCATTTGTACCACAAAGAATTTCCTTCATTGCTTGTAGTGACTTAGACACTTCTTCTGAAGCCTGGTAACCAAAGAGCACATTAAGAATAAAATATCGTAAAAAGAATAAAACTATTCAGACAACAAAAATCAACTGCTACTTATAATCAGTGTGACATGACTGCTAAGAAAGCTAACACAAATCTAGGCGGGAGGAATAAATGTCCTAATTACTAGAAGAATAACTACACTTTACCTTCTTCTAGCCAGATTCCATCTGAAAAAATAGTGCCCAATTCTCAACACTTTATTAAAGAGACCGTGATAAACTTGTAAATCCTGTAATTCCAAAGGAAGAAACCCATGTCACATAAGGAATGGCTGAATAAATGGGATATTTAACTTAAAGAGAAAACTACAGAAAGATGTGGCAGGCTGTTGCGTAGAAGTAGATATTTTCAGTTTTGCTCTGGAGTACACAACCAGAACCAATGGCTACAGAGAAGGCAGATTTCTGCTAAAAAAAAAATTTTTTTTAAAAGGAATATCTTCCCAACAATCAGATCGATTCAACAATGTCACGGATGATCTCATGAAATTGTGAACTTCCAGTAACTAAAAGTACTTGTACAGATGATCACCTGATAGGAATATTATAGAAGGGATTACTTATGCCCAGAGAGGGTTAAAGATTCAACTAAATTACTTTTGAGGGCTCTTCTAACGCTATGATCCCATCAAGTAAGAATGATGAAATTTTAAGGCTAATACCTAGGACATCAATTCAACATTAATTTTCCTATCATGACAAACCATTCTGCTTTTTTCTCCTCTACATGTATCAAGCTCATCTACGTTAATTTGTTTTTTCAGCCTTGCTCAAGATACACAGAGCACTCAATTTTTCTTTTCATGTAATTATAGAATCTTAAAATTGGAAATGACATCAGAAGTCATCTAGTACAACCCTGAAGTGTGAATACCTTTTACAGTCATAACCATGTCACTTCCCTACTCAATCAACTGCAGTGGCTCACTATTGCCTCCACGATACAATGCCAACTTTGCTGCTTGGCCTTTAAAGCTTCATGACTTGGGCCCCAAATGCTCTTTTGAACCTCATTCCTCCTCCTCCTGCAGTATCAGCCTTTTTCTCTAACCCTTACACATGGCGCCCTGTCTTCAGCTTTCACATCCCCATCCTCGATGTCTAGAACGCACTCTTCCTTCCACATAGACTCTCTCTCGTGCTCCAGGACCACCTTCTGTGTGAAGTCCCCGGCTGCTAGCACCTTCTCCCCTGCCACCCAACTTTGCATTTATTCTCCTTCTACTTATTCCCTATGTACTGAGATATGTACTTGTTGTTTCCCAAGTTAGAACATGAGCTCCTTGAGAATAGAGATTGTTTCACTCTTTGTATTTGTATCCCCTGCACTGAGTACAGTGCCTGGCATTCAGTAGGTGCTTAATGTTGTTGTTCAGTCATTTTTCAGTTGTGTTTGATTCTTTGAGACCCCATCTGGGGTTTTCTTGCCAGAGATATTGGTGAAGCAAACAGGGTGAAGTGAGTTGCCCAGGGTCACAGAGCCAGCAAGTGTCTGAGGTGAGACTTAAACTAAGGAAAATGAATCTTCTTGACTCCAGGTCTGGCACTCTACCCATTATACCATCTGCTTAAAAAATGTTTGTTACTGATTTACAATATCTCTGACAAGAGGCCATCAAGACTCCATTTTTTTCCAATTAAGTTCAAGAAACACTTATTGGGTACCTACTATGTGTTAGTCACAGGAGACAAAAAGTCAAAACCACCATCTCTGGCACTTAAGGACTTTATAGTTTACTGGAAAGAGTCAACACTTAAACATGTGAATAAATACAATTCAATTTGGAGAAGGACAGATTACAATTATGGGGATCAGGAAAGAAAGCCTGAGCTAAGCCTTGAAATGAGCGAAGGATTCTAAAACACAGAAGTAAGGAAATAATAGAAATAGGACAGGTAACAGAGTAGTGAGGTAACACTGAAACCACCAAGGGTATATACTCATAAGAATAAGATATATGCAGTAAGCAACCTTCTGTTGAAAGATTAATGAAAGGCAGAAACAAGTGTAAACAGGTTACCTGGACAAAAAGGAAAAGACCAAGAGCTCAGGAGACAGATCTTACAAGCCTGGCATGATTCAGGGGATAGAAGGAACTTCAATTATCCAGACCTCTGCTGGAACTCACTCTTTGTCCAAAGCATAGCAGCTAAGAATTTTTTAAAATTTATCTTAATGACAATTTCTTGTCTCAAAAGATGGAGAAAAGAGTAAAGGGAATGTCTATTCTGTATCTGATTCACACCAACAGGTAAGAATGTTATCTTAGAGAAGAGTGACCACTTCCCTCAGTTTGTGATAGAGTATAAAGCATGGTCTGATATGAACCCTAGGGCTCAGAGGAAGGATTGGAGGGATCCCATGCACTAAAATTCTGTAGGAAATGTCAGCCCTCAAAACAAAGAAATTCTCAAGAATGAAATTAAGAACACAAAGATAAGCTTATGAAGAGGAAAACAGAGAGATGTTTGAAGACATTGATGTAAGTGAATAGGGAATCAGAATCCAAATGACTTAGATTTTATGTCTATTTATTGACTGAGAAAGAAAGAAAAAAAACATACAGAAGATGGAAGCAAAAGCAAGTAACAGGGTGAATAAAAAAGTGTGGCATGGTACTTTAAGAGTAATGTCAGCTCAGAATGAGATAAGGCTGGCAAGGAAAGCAAGAAACCACAAAAGCTAGATGGTTTTTTGAAGCTGGATTAAGAGACTCAAAAAGAGCTCAGACTACTGCATGTAGAGGGGACCATGCTGAGTGATAACAAGGAGGTGACAGAGTTGTTTGAAAAAAATTCTGAGAATTTTGGTGGACTACAATTTCAGAATGAGTTAATAGTGTGAAAAGGCAGTCCAAAAAGTTATTGTGATCTTGGGCTGTACAGAGCAAGGTTTATCTTCCAGGAATCAAGAGGTGAGAGACAGACCTGCTCTTCTCTATCCTGTCTTTCCACATATAGAAAATATGTGATCAGGCGTGAACATCACATCTTAGGAAGGACACTGATAAGCCATAGAGCATCTAGAAGACCACAACCACAATGGTATGTTCCATGTAAAGGATTGGTGTGGTTGAAGGAATTAGGAATATTTAGCCTGGATATGGTAAGACTCAGTGTCCCATAGGTATCTTAAACTCACCATGTCTAAAACTGACCTCATAATCTTTCTTCCTAAACCTAGCCTTCTGAACCTTCCTCTTTCTTTTAAGGATACCACCATTGTTCTAGTCACCTAGATTCACACCCACAAAATAACCAACAATCCTTCTCCTTCACCTTCTGTATTCAATCAGTTGCTATTGCTCTTAGCATATACGCTTATATGTGTTCGTCCTCCCCAACACAATGTAAGCTCTTTGAGAACAAGGCCTTTTTCATTATTGTCTCTAAATCACCCAGCATAGTGCCCAGTATGCAGCAGATGCTTAATAAATGTTTACTGATGGACTGACTTAGATGATGGCTGTCTTCAGAGGTTAAAAGGACTGTTACTGGGGAAGAGAATCTCTTTCCTGCAGGAGGTCTAAGCATCTGTTCTAGTTAACCACAGAGAGAAGAAATGGGAGCAATGGGTAGAAGTTGCCAAGAGACAAATTAGACTGGCTGTAACGAAAAAATTTCAAATTGTTAGAACCATCCAAAAGTGGAAAGAGTTTCCTCAGGATGTGGGGGGTTCTCCTTCACCAGAGATCTTAAATTAAAGGCTGGCTGGCAACTAGGAGAGTGATGTAGAATGAATTCTTTTTCAGGGATAGGTCAACCTAGATGGCTCTTGAGCTGTGGGGCAGGTAAGACAGTTCATACAAAAAGCAAAGCTTGAGTGCCTACATCAAGGGACAGCAAGCAGGCCAGTCTTACTGGAATGTGAAGCACATGAAGGGGAGTAATGTGAATTCTGGTAGGGAAGTTAGGCGGGAGCCAGGCTGGGAAGGTTTCTACATGCCCAGCTAAGGAGCTTATCTTTTATCCTAAAGGGAAGAGAGAGCTCCTGAGGGACCACTGAAGTTCCTCTTCCAAGTTAGAAAATCATGAATTTTGAGAGCTAGAAGAGACATCAATAGGCATCTAGTCCAACCCAGACATGAAAGAAATGGGGAAATGGAGGCAACAAGAAGTTAAGTGACTTGCCCAGGATCTCTCATCTGGTAACCTTCTGAGATTGGAGTTAAACTCCAATTTACTTGACTCCAGGCTCAGCATTCTATCCACTGTACCCCCGTAGCTGACTTGAGTGAGCACAGCGTAACATAAACATAAAATAGAGTCAAGACGGAGGCTGGAAGAATAAGCAAGCAAACAAACAAACAAAAAAGACCAAAACACAAAAAGCTATTATGGTGACAGTGAAGCTCAAATACAAACCCAGAAGAGAATGACTTCAAAACATCTATAAGCAAAGCCTCAAAGAAGAATGCAGATTGTAATTTCATTAGTTTAGGAAACTCTTGGGTGATCAAACTTTTAACCAATGAAGGGTCAGCACGTTCTTGACACTGTATATTCTTAGAATGGCCTAGATCATTGAGAGCTTAAGCAGCCTGCCCAGGATCTCACTGCTAGTAAGTGTCAGAGGCAAGACGGAATTTTGGTCTTCCCTAGGGCAAAGTCAGCTTCCTATCCACTATACCACACTGCCTTCTATTCCACACGGTGGATACTTAATAAATGTTTCTTGAATGAATGCGTGGGTGCATGCTTGACTAGTCAACTTCTTCTGGAATCTAAATAACTGAGTTTGGTTCTAGACTGAGTTCTTATATTATTTTTCTTTAGAGAGGAATTTGATATAAAGCTAGTCTACCCTGAACTCCAATTAAAATTCCAATGTGGGTGTGGGTGGGAGGGGTTGATTAGGGGATATCATAGGGGGTGTGTGGGTCTTTGTTTGTAGGGGCCATGCCACTCTGGAGTCCATAAAATGAGCAAAAAGATCAGTTCAGGTACTCATAGTTTCTCTTGGACCTTGAGTAGAAACACCAGCACAGAGCAAAATAGATATGCATTCAAGAGGGGAAAGGAAGGAAAGATTATATTCATGTGCAGATTCCTCGTCACAGAACAGGAGATTTCCTGGGCAACATGAGCTCTGGGAGTTGTCTCAAGAGTAAGCCAAACTATAAAAATTTCCAAATGTGACATTTCAGAGATCAGATCTTCTAGGGGGAGAGAATTTTCTGATGTAGTGTACTCCTTAGTGAGAGATGAGGGTGGGAGAGAAGGAGAAAAGATAGTCCAAATAATTCCTACTTGAAGACCAAAGCCAGTGAATGAGTTACTTGATAATGCAGGTCAAGTAAGATGGAAATTTCTTGCTTAGCAATCTGCAAAATATGCTAACCTTCTAGTGGAAATCTAAGCCACAAGGCAGTACTGTCAGTCTCCAGGAACTATATAGGACTCTCTGGGAGTAAGGGTCTTATTTGAATGTTAAAGGGTTTTCCCAATAATTATCCCCAGTTTGGCTCCAATCCTGGGTTTCTGACGAGATATCCAAAGTTCAATCTATAGGCTCCTGTGAGGCCTTTGTATCTCCTGTACTTTCCTTGACATAAAAGTTGTCCTGAGTCCAGTATGTTTTCAGTACCTTGAGTGTCCACAGAACTAAGGATTCCTTTAACCACTTTTGGGAAAAGCTAGATATAAGGTATACCATAAGTATATTAAGAAATTTCCCTCAAATAATTCTAGGTATGAACAATGAACCAAAGCAAGCAAATGACCTTATTAAAGTTAGCATTCAGGAATCAAACCCAATCCTTATGAGTACAAAACTGTGGTAGGTGTGTGGTAGGGGAGGATCCTGGGCCATGGGTCACCCCAAGAAGACCTTTCTATAGCCAAGAGATTTAAATCTAAAAATAATCAAATGCAAATATATACCTGAAGACAATGCTGATGTACAATATTTGAAATTTGAATCACAGCTAGAAAAGATCTCAAAGGTCAGGGAGTCCAACATTTTCATTTTGAAAACAAGGAAACCAAGGGCTAGAGAGGTGAATGATTTGTTCAGAATCTTACAGAAAGCATGGAACAAAAGCTGAACAGTAGGGCTCTTCCAACTACACAGATGGGTGGTCTTCTAATAGGCAGAGTCAACTTCTAAGATTCATAAATCATCCATTCAATTAGTTTTATTCTTAGAATAAATACATTTTTACAATACTCTCATTATATTATCTCATACCTTGTCTGTCTTTTTTTCTTGCTTTTCCAATATAGCCAGGTTGTCTTTTAGGGTTTTCACAATTTCTGCTGGATTTTTGTGTGATTTACTAAACAGAGGCATTTTTTCATTCACTCACGGTTCTTCTTCTAATTATCTATGGAATGCTTTAAATAAAAAATTTTAAAAAGAGAAATTTAACATATTTTTAACATATAAGGTATGCAAAAATATCTTGTAAGTTTTAAACCACATTAATCTGGTAGTAAACGAAGCATTTTCTAATTATAATGAAAACTTTGTCAAGTTTTACACAAAAAAGGCTATAATTAAAGTGTTTTAAGTGATGCAGTTTCAATGGTTCTTACACTTACAGGTTCTACTTAGGCCACTCTCCAGAAATAACAAACAAAAACTTACTTATATGGCACTATAACACTTAAACTCTCTTTTAAAAAACTACGTGAAGTAATATAGGTATGATTATCGTTTTATGGCGGAGTTCAGTGAGGCTGTAGTTGAGAGTTTGAAGTGATGTGCTCAAGGTCATAGAAGTGGTACTAGAAGTCAAAATGAGGTCCTGACTTTAATGTCATCTTGGGTAATAGAGCTGAACAGGACCTCAGAGGTCATCTAATCCAACCCCTTTATTACAGATAAGGAAACTGAAGCCCCCAAAAGGCGAAGGGGCTTGACCAAGGTCACACAGATGGTTAAAGCAGAACCCAAGTCCTCTGACCCCAAATCTAGTGATCTTCCTTACTAGAGTGAATATAATATTAGAAATGCTGTAAAGGGGTTAAGAAGATAGAGCCAGTAGAATAAAAAGTTTGTCTAGTTTAAATGTTTAATATTTAAAAACAAGACATATAATATGTTGAGAAGATCAAAATTTTGTCACCTCCCAACCTTTGCCAAACTTCTCTCCCACCCACATTCTAACTAAAGCACCAATCAAATTAACACTATATAAATACAAGGTATAAATAGAATTAGTATTTAGGTGTCTTTTTTTAAGCAAATTTATCTAATCCTTTCTTTAAAAGTTTATTGATGTCTTTTATTTTTATTTCACTCACTTCAAGATGCCTCTAACGCTTCTTCCTTCCCCACTCCATTAATCTCTCTCTCAACAGAGAAAGTTAACTGACACCAACCAAAAATAGTGACCATATCTGACAGTGACTGCAACTGTCAGTTCTCTTCCCTACCCATAATACTCTACCTCACTACCAGAACGAGGGAGGTGTATTTCATTATGTGTTATGATTACTCAGAGTTTGGCTTCCATTCACTAAAACCCTTTGTCTTGTAAAAAACATTTTTCTTTCTTTCCGTTTTTTAAAAAAAAAAATTAACACTCATTTATTTACTTTGTCTCCTAGCCACCACTGGGGAAAAAAAAAAGAAAAAGAAAAACCACACCCTTTTGACAAATATGAAGAGTCAAGCAAAAAAAAAAAACAATCCTGAAATGACTATGTCCAAGAATATGTTTCATTCTGCAATGAGTCCATCACCTCTCTATCAGGAGATGGAACAGTTCACTTTTACCAAAGTTTTGTGGAACCTTTGCAATGAAATCATTTTAAATGATTAGAAAAAAATCCTAACTTACTAAGAGTACCAAATAGTATAAGTCTATTTTAAACAAATAATATTTTCTCAGATAAGTCTTATTCTAAATCTAATAATGTTACAAACAAGTTAGGATTATGTCATTAGACTTGGATTTTCATCCTGGTTCTGCCCCTAACTAGTTGTGTGACATTATTTCTCTGGGAACATCCGATTCAATGATCTCTAAATTCCCTTTCAGCTCTAATCATCTATGATTTTAATTCTTACCATCAGTAACTTTTATAATTGTACAGTATCAGAGGTGGTGGCTTACCTTAACATATAAAGACGGAGGGATGAAGCAGTGGCCTATATCCTCTAGGACAGCAGTTCTCAACCTGTGGGTCGAACGACCCTTTCACAGGGGTCGCCTAAGGCCATCAGAAAACACATACTTCCTATGGTCTTAGGAACCGAGACACCGCTCCTCTATCTGTCTCCAGGCGGGTCCGCCCACATGCAGATACATCCACAATACGAGTATTAAAGGGTCGTGGCATTAGGAAGGTTGAGAACCAGTGCTCTAGGACAATGATGTCAAACTCAAACAGAAACAGGGGTCATAAAACCATACATAAGGATTCCTGCAGGCTGCACGCTGGCTTCTAAAACCACATATTAACATTACCTGTTTTGCTGTATTTTTATTTGCTTTATCAAATATTTCCCAATTACATCTTTTTTTTTTTTTTTTTTTTGCTTTTTGGAGAGGTGAAGGCAGGGCAATTGGGGTTAAGTGACTTGACCAAGGTTACATGGCTAGTTTTTTTGCGTTAAATGTCTGAGGCCAAATTTGAACTCAGGTCCTCCTGATTCCAGGGCCGCCGCTCTATTCATTGCGCCACCTAGTTGCCTCACCCAATTATATCTTAATTTGGTTTGGGCACACTCAGGAGTATGGTGACTTGAATGCTGCCGATGTTTTTTGCCTCTCTGTTCTAGGGAACATAGTCTGGTCACTTCACATGTTATCCATGATACTATTAGAATAAGGTTTATGCAAGGATGAATGGTACTCTATTATCTTCATATTAGCCAAACCTCCATCAAGATTTCTGGATAGTAATACAATTCTAACAATATACCATAAGATCAATACAGTATGTATTGGAAAACTGAAAAGGACTATGGATGTAAAATAATCAAAGGGTTATACCAGAAAAAATCCATTATAACAACGTCTCTCCCCTAGGTTCTGCCAAAGACGCTATTAGGAAAATTGAAATTGGGCCAAGTATGGCAGCACACATCTGTATGGTGTACCTAAGACTGGAGGATTGCTTGAGTTGGGGCATTCTTAGCTCTAATGGTGTTAAAAGCAGAGTAGGTGTCTGCACCAAGTCCCACACAAATATGGTAGACCCTGGGGAGGGTCACCAGGCTGCTTCCTGTTCAGTCATAATAAAGAATCTTTACTATTATTAATAATATTATTATTATTACTAATAATCATCATTAATATTTTACTAAGTTATATATATATAATATCATTATTGATATTTTATTAAGTTATACACACACAGAAATCTGGAAGAGATGGGAGCACCAGATCATTGTACCTTTCTTCTGTAGAATCTGTATGTGATCCAAGAAGCAACAGTTAAGACTGAACATGGAACAACTGACTGATTTAAAATTGTGTAATGGAAATGGGAATTTGATGATCTTCCCTGCCCTTTAATAGACCTAGGGGAGTTTGAAGACCTTCCCTTCTTTGAAAGTAAACTCTGCCTCCAAACAGGCTGAATGTAATCACATGGAGTCTGTGGTGGGAGGAGTTTGCTGAAGGGTAGAGCAGAGCCATAAGAAGCTGGGATTCAGAGCTAGACTAGCCGGCTGGGGGAGAGGACACTCAAGTAAGGAGTTAGTCAGGTTTGTGAGTAAATATTGATCTTATATTGGTCTATGGAAAGGCTAAAGAATGCTGTGGATCTCTGTGTTATCCTGGTGTAACAACAAGCACCCTAGCATACCTAGGGCGGCTACTAGCACAGGTTCTTAGATCTGCTTTTCTAAAGGAAAGCAACTCAAAATGGGTTAACGGTTTCACTTTAATCAATCAAACATATATCAGTTACCTAGTTCAGGGGGAAAAGTCAGCACCCTGAACGTCAGAGAATACAAACAGAAGTTACAAACAAACAG
>CM053588.1:89051339-89094779 GCA_028646515.1 Pseudochirops corinnae | reverse complement strand
TGGCGCCACAGGCTCCACGTGACCACATTCAGCCTATTAAGGAACAGAGTATACTTTCAAATATCCAAGGGTCCTCAGAGTCACGTAGCCACATTAGCAAAGGGCCTAGGGGCAGGGAAGATCTTTAGATTCCCATAACACCTGGTTTATTAATATCTTTGCTATTATGATGGAATCGGCTTACTGGTTTGGGGATTTGGTTTTCTGGTGTGTAAATAAATGTTTTGGTTCTGTCCACTATATGGAAAACCTGTTATATTTTATAATAGAGCACTATATGGGAATATTTATAGTCAAGATTAGTGCTATAAATATTGCATTGGCACTACAAATTGTTACCTTGTTTATTTAATTTATATGCAGGATATATCATGTGAAATTCCAGGCTGGATGAATCAAAAGCTGGAATTAAAGTTCCTGGGAGAAATATCAACAATCTCAGATATACAGATGATACACTTTGATGGCAGAAAGTGATGAATTAAGAAGTCTCTTGATGGGGGTGAAAGGGAAGAATGGCAAAGCTGGCTTGAAGCCTAACATAAAAAAAAAAACACTAAGATTTTGGCAACTGGTCCTATCACTTCCTGGCAAATAGATGAAAAGCAAATGGAAGCAGTGACAGATTTTATATTCTTGGGCTCAAAGATCACTGCAGACGGCAACTGCAGCCATGAATTTAAAAGACACTTGCTCCTTGGAAGGAAAGCTATGGCAAATCAGGACAGCATACTGAAAACTAGAGACATAATCTTGCTGACAAAAGTTTGTATAGTCAAAGATATGGTCTTTCCAGTAGCATGTATGGCTGTGAAAGATGGACTATAAGGAAAGCTGAGCACTGAAGAATTAACACTTTCAAAATGTGGTGCTGGCAAAGACTTTTGAGAGTCTCTTGGACAGCAAGGAGACCAAACCAGTCAATATTTAAAGAAATTAATTCAGACTATTCACTAGAAAATCAAAAGTGAAGCTGAAGCTCAAATATTTTGACTACATAATGAGAAGACAAGACTCACTGGAAAAGACCTTGATATTGGGAAAAATTGAAAACAAAAGGAAAAGGGGATGGCAGAGGATGCAATGGATGGATAATGTCATGAAAGAAATGAACATGAGCCTGGACAGAGTTCAGGAAACAGTGGAGAATAGAAGGGAATGGTATGCTGTGGTCCATGGGGTCATGAAGAGTACTGAACAAAAGAACAACCACCACAAAATGTATTTCTATGTGCATGTATATATTTGTATGTACATTTTTCCTTTTGAGTAAACTGTAAATGGTTTTGAGATTATGACTTTCTATATAATTTGTATTCCTTAAGTTGTTTATTCGATTGTTTTTGTTGGGAAAGTTAAGTTCATAAGAAAAATTATTTTAAAAAGGCCTAAAGGCTTTTACCATCTTGATTGTATAGGAATAGGTAGCTAGGTTACTCAGTGGATGGTGTTGGGCTTGGAATCAGGAAAACTTGAATCCTGCCTTAGACATTTACCAGAGGTATGACCCAGGACAAATCACTTCACCTCTCTGAGCCTCAGTTTTATTATCTATAAAATGGGAATAATAATTATAACTGCTTGACAGGGTTGTTGTGAGGATCCAATGAGACAAGTTGTATAAATTGCTTTGTAAATATTAAAGCAATATGTAAATGCTAGCTATTATCATTACTATTTTTTAAAAAAAACACGAAAGATCTGTGATTTTACTAAGCATAGGCAACTCCTAGTGTGGGAATGCCTTCTATCAAGGCATAATGCAATTCACCTATAACTTAGGAAGAGATGTGCAAATTTAGAGACAGCCTCATCCCAAATATTCCGATGGACTACTTGTACCTCTACCTGTAGTAGAGCTTTCTAAGCTTGTACTGGTCTGGTCAGTCACAACTGGACACGCTGTACCTTGACCCCAATATAGTGATGTCATTTTGGTCCTCTTCAAGAACAAAGGACAACAACAAACCTGTAAGGAAGTTCTAGGGGTCATGTAGCTAGTGTTAGAGGCTGGATTTGAACCTAGGTCTTCTTGACTCAGAAGCCTGTCACTTGATCCACTATGATGTGAAGCTTCTAGAATCTTAATTCACTCTAACTCAAGCAGATAGTTAAGTAGCATAGTGGATAGCATATTGAACTGGGAGTGAGAAAGATCTGAGTTCAAATCCTACTTCAGACACTTATTAGCTATGTGATTCTGGGCAAGCCACTGATTCTCTCAGTATCAGCTTCCTTATCTGTAAAATAAAGATAACAGCACCTATTTAAGGAGTCATTGTAAAACTCAAAGAAGATCTTTTTATATACATACACATACATATTCATATCTTATGTATATGTGTGTATGGTGCTTTGCAAACCTTACAACCTTATATAAATGCTAATTATTAGTGTCATAAGCACATTTTGTGACAAGAACATAGCACTGGGTACTCATCTTTAAACTTCCTACTTTTAAATTTATATCAACATTATCTAACATGAATTCAGATAATATAAAGATATGGTAAAAGTGTTTGCAGAATTCTCCATGAGTGATTTTATTTCATTTTATTTTATTTTTTGCTCTTTTTGGAGGGGGGAGGGCAGGGCAATTGCGGTTAAGTGACTTGCCCAAGGTCACATGGCTAGTAAGTGTTAAGTGTCTCAGGCCAAATTAGAACTCGGGTCCTCCTGACTCCAGGGCCGGTGCTCTATTCACTGTGTCACGTAGCTGCCCCTCCATGAGTGATTTTTAGTGAACTAAGGGCAAGGACTCCTAGGTGAGCCCAAAGGAACATCAGGTACTTTGGAAACCAAACACTGTAAGCAAACCAGAAATTAGTTTGTAATGGGAAGCTCTGAAGCAACAAGAGCAACTCTCTCCCTTTTGCCTACTCCCCACCAAATGGGACAAGTTGAAGGTTCATGTGCAAGAGCAGGCATAGAGTAGTCAGAGCAGTCAGTGGTCAGATGTAAGAACAGGAGAAGAGGCTGGGGAAACTGACCATGCTGCAGAAAGAGTCTATGAGTGCAGAACTGAGTTTGGAGATGAGAAGACTCCCAAAAGGATTTAGGGGAGCTCCAGAGCAGCACTGGGTCAAGCTGACCAGGAGAAGCAGGCAAGAAGCAAGTACTGCTTTTTCTTTACTAAGGCCTCAAGTCAATTCACTATGTACAAGACTGAACTGCAGAGACAGTACTCACCTTCAGGAGGTGGGGAGCTATATTTTGATTTCTTTTTTCCTGTATACTTTTGGTCTCTAACCAACCTATTCTTTGTCTAAGAGTTTGTCAGTTCCAGAGTGGAAGTGTCCTTAAGAGAGATATGATCTAAATTACAGAGCTCCCAGGGTTTCAGTCTGGAAGTCAAAGCCCACCCCTGTCATTTACTACCTCTATGACCTCAGGCAAGTCACTTAACTTAAGTCTCTGTTTACTCATCTGTAAAAAGAGGGGACTGAACTAAATGACCTTTGGAGTGCCTTTCAACTCTCTATGGTTCAGTGAATATTAAGAGAGAGAAGCTCCCAAGACTAACCCAGTCTGTAAGTGCTCAGTGAGTCTGGACAATGGGTAATGGCAGAGGTCAACCCTTTTACTTCTTGTTCTTATTGTGCAAAGGCTGGCTTTCCTGAAACGAAATACTTAAATACAGGTTCTAAAAGTTAAAATTATATAGCATCTGATTTTCAAGAATCTTCAAAATATTATTCAGACCAGCCAACCAATTTAGTCAAATATGATTTCATGATAGTATTTCAGAAAATCTAATACGTGGCTTACAGTCTGATAAAAATGCCAAAAAGAATGTTCGATTTCTGTCTCATGTAACTCAAGACAGCAAACATATGCTGGCAACATTCCCTCTCCTAACATAGAAGGAAGCATTTCAAATTTTCAACTTATACAAGGATTGAACTGAAGACGGGCCAAACAGATTTAATTAAAATCACAATCATCTGAGCATGCCCAGTAATACCTGCGTGGGGCCAGTGCTCTATTCACTGTGCTACCTAGCCACCCCTTATCTAATATGTTTTTGCCAGAAGGCCATTCATTAATTAGAATTGAGAAGTTTTATGTATAAACTCAGACCGGGCCATTCAATGAGTATAAGATCATTTCAAAGATTTACCTATAAAATCTAGGGTTGTTACTAGAGCAGTTATTTTCCTTAAGCTAAAAGAGAAATCTTAAGATTTCCTAAGTATGACAATCAAGTGGCCTGAATTCAAGGGGAAAAAATGGTTCTTCAAAATCAATATCCCCACTTGTCATGTTTTTTATCTGGAAAGTATCCATTTACATAAAACTATATCATCATAAAACTATGACTAAGCAACTCCTATTCTGGCAAAAGAGCCCATATCGAAAGATGCCTCACCTTCACAAATAGCACAGGACAAGGTGACTCTTAAAAAATTCTTTCTTGGGAGCCCAGAATTTTAAAACTAAGTAAATTGCATAGGTTCCTTGTTTGTAAACTAACATTATTTTGTAATAAATGTACTGAAAAAAAATCTGCAGAATTACCCTTGTTTTATAAGTATAGGAAAATAATTCCTTCTTGTCCCTTTGCCTTCTCCTCAAATCAAAATCAAGGAACATGGTAGTATTTTGAAATATTAACAAATGGATAAAAATTCAAAATATACATCTAATGATGTTTCTCCTGTGAGGCAGTCTGTTCTAATGCCACTGTTGATAGTAGCTTTGTGACATTTTTGACAACATGCTTCCAGATCATACTTTTTGGTTAGGTGCTTCGTAATGCCCCATCCATTTTAATGCATCTTATCCTATAGGGAATTACAGTCATAACAAATCAGTGTCTCCTCTCCTCCCAATTTCCCATTATTTTTCCATATATATTTTAAATATAATTGGAAGGTATAGTTAGCTACTCAAGCATGTAGTAAAAACAAATAGAAACATAAAGTAGATAGGAAACAATACCTAATGTCAATAATTAGCATTTTCACAGCAAAATTACTAAATGTTTTTTAAAAAAAAATTATTTTAACTGAGTTGAAATAGACATTTTATGAAAATACATCATTTATGGGAAAATGGAAAACTAAAAGAATTTTTACAACATTTTCTAGATCATTAGCTTAAAAATATTAATGCCTGATGGCCTTGGTCATTTGTATTAAAATAAAAATTTTCTTATGGGAAGGGAAATTTACATCCCATGGGACACAGTCTACCATTTTGGCATGTCCCAAGCAGATCACGTTGCCTAATACATTGTGACCACACAGTAAATGTTAAAATAACAATAATAATGGTACTCTCTTGAGAGCTAGTGGTGGCCTTCTCTAAGGCTGCCAAATGATTTTTTTTTAAAGTAAGAGAGAAAAAGTGGGAGGTAGGAGGATGGCTAGAAGAATAGAGGGAAAAATCTAAATAGTACAAAGAATTTCTTAGATTAAGTGGATTTTTAAAAGGCAAGAAAAAAAGACTCAGAAAAATATAATTACCTCTTTGTAGAGGTATTAAGAGAATAAGAAAACACAACCATCTAGATAATCCGTCAATAAAACTTTAATATTTATGTAACAGGACAAATGCAAAGTTTCCCTATGTGTTACACTTTAATATCTCAGATACTGTTTTTAGAGAGTTCTAAAGAATGTTCAGTTGCCTCCTTCAATAAATTAACCTGGGGTGGCTAGGTGGCCCAGTGAATAGAGCACCGTCTCTGGAGTCAGGAAGACCCAACTTCAAATAAATTAACCTGGTATTTTTTCAAATCTTTCTGTTATTTTTCCTTGTATCTAAATCTCTATAACTAGAGTTTTAGTTTATTTCATTTTATAGTTTCTGGAAATATAGAAAACAATTGTCACAATGAATAACATGAAAATCAGTAAGTTTATGCCTTATCATTCCTTTTTTTAGATGCATCACACTGGTTTATTTAACTTTTATCCTGTCTATCATCTTTTCCAATCCTTTACTCATTTTTGAATCTCTCTCTGAACCATGAACAAATCTTGTTTCATTTTTAAGTTTCCCCTAAAGCAATGTTTTTCCCCTAAGGCAATGTTTCTCAAAATTTTCATAGAGGCAAAGTCCTTCATTGAAAAAAGCAAAGCAAAAACAAAAATAAAAACAAACTCTTCAACAGAACTTCTTCAAAACTACTAAAATGTCTTTTTAAAAAATATTGTAAAGGAAATAAATAGCAAAATCATTCACTATGTGTCCCTGTCTGCCACTGTAACTTGAAGGAACTTGTTGGACCACTTTGTAATACCTCTAGGGGTAACAGAAGTTGAGAAACATTGCTATGAAGATCAGCAATGAACACTATGAGATTACCTTGAAGGCTATATTCCTACTTCTAAAACATATTTATACTCCTGCTTATAAATCCCACAGTGCACACCAACAATTCAGATTTATCTTGTGATCTGTGACATCTGTCTTCAAGCATCTGAATGACGGTCATGTGGAAGAAGCATTACAGTTGATAGGATCACTGATTTAGAGTTGGGGGAAAGCTCAGATGTCTTATAGTTCAAACCTCTTCATTTTACAGATGGGATAGCTGAGGCCAGAGGAGTATGGATGCTTTTCCAATGCCACACAAGTAGTAAGAGACTGAGCTGGGATTTAAAGTCATCCAAATCCAGCATTCTTTCTACTCTCTCAGGCTCAGTGAGATTTAAGTTGGGAAGAACTTGGGATAATGGGAGAGACGATTTCAGTTCCATGTATGGAAACACTGTCTGACAATTAGAAACCATCTAAAAATACAGTGGATGAAGTATGAGAAAGTTCCCCATCTTTGGAGGTCTTCACAAAAAATCTGGATGACCACTTGCTAGGTATGTTGTAGAGGAATCTCCTATTTAGGTATATAAATAGATTAGACTACATGGATAGTCTCTGAGGTCCTTCCCAACTTTGAAATTTTGTGACAGGGATAGACTCCTAAGTAATTTTCTATTGTTTCCCACTAGCATGTCATTTTCATGTTACACATATGCAGTTTGAATTGCTTACTTACACAAATTATTCTTTATTTGGTTCATTCTCATTGTTTCTTCTTCAGTTTATTAAGATAATTTAACATTTCAATCCTAATTTACAAAAAAAGTATCATATATTGGTCCAATTATTCTAGAAAATAATTTAGAATTATGTAAGAAGTCACTAAAAATATTGTGCTTTGAAACAACAATTTTACTTTTCCAATATACTCCAAAGAGCTCAAACTGAAAGATCCTATATATACCAAAATATTCATAGAGACACTTTCTGAGATAGCAAAAAATTGACTGATTAGTTCATTGACTAAAGCAAACCACAGCCCTTGGGTCAATTCTAGCCATCATTAGTTTTTGTATGGTACTTGAGCTAAGAATGGTTTTTACATTTTGAAATACAATAAAACTTTATTTAAAAATGTAAAACTAGGTTATGTGGCGCAGTGAATAGAGCACCAGCCCTGGAGTCAGGAGGACCTGAGTTCAAATATGGCCTCAGACACTTAACACTTACTAGCTGTGTGACCTTGGGCAAGTCACTTAACCCCAATTGCCCTGCATTCCCCCCTCCAAAAAGCAAAAATTTTAAAAATGTAAAAACTATTCCTAGTTGGGGTTATATAAAAACAGAGATCAGTCAGATTTAGCCCTCAGGCAGCTCAGAGTTTGCCTAAAACTGAGTCGAGAATACCTGAAGCAATATGGTATATGACTTTAATGGAATGTTATTGTGTCATAAGAAATTGTGAATAGAAGATATTCAGAAAAGCATGAGAAAATTTGTATAAACTGATGAAGGGCCAAGAAAGCAGAACCAGGAGAACATACACAATCGCTAAAACAATACAAATTAAGACAACAATAAAAGGCGCCCATACTTTAGTTTGGATGGATTGATGAATATTGTGTGGGAGAATGGATAATGAAAGCTAGTTCCCTCCTCTCCATAGCTAGGTGGGGCCTGCTATCACAGGGAGTTTCATGTGCTATCAGATGGGCTACATTCGTATTTTCAAGGCAGGGCTATGTTGAAGAGGAGCATTTCTTGGGCAATGACTGTGATATGTTTTAAAAAAGGGGGAGACAACCAATAATTTAGTTTTAAAGTATAACATATCTCCCTTAATTTGGTGTCATCCACAAATTAGATGAACACATCCTCTATTCTGGATTGTCTTGGCTCAAACTGATCTCTCCTGCCCTTGAACTTCCATAGCATTTACTGATTGAACCACTTATTTCTCCTTTTGTACTCTCCTCTGCATTACTACTTATCTTTTTATGATTATGTCCTATCTCCCCAATTACTTTATGAATTCCTTGAACTGAAGAGTATCCACATTGCCTTACACATAATAATGAACAAATCCTTGTTGTTGACTGTGATTATGATCCAGGTTGTTGATGGAATATGTTAAGCAGAACCAGATCTGACCTATGAAGAGTGCATTTGTCATGCTGGCAGGCAAAGTTTAACAATAGCTTTGAATCACATACTCCAATCAGGGCATCCCTATTCTCAGGTGTACATATGTCCTAGAAGAGTGGTTTTTAATGTTTTCTTTCATTCTGCTATCCATTTCAGTTGGCAAAAGGCATCACAAATACCTAGTGCACTTGATGTCAACAGCCCTCGCTCCACCTTCCAAAAACCTTTCACCAGGATAGAAATAATTATAATGCTTTGATAGAGGTGATTAAAATAACTATAATACTTTGATAAAGGAGATAAAGATTTGATTTATTCTTCAAATACAAAATCTTTCGGTTCTGATTCAGTTTCTGCTCTGTGTGTTATGGTACAAAGAACACAGGATTCCAAGACAGAAGATCCAAGCTGAAAGTCTACTTCTGCTATCTAATACCCAGGTGGCCTTGAAAAAATGACTTCATGTCTATGCACCTCACTTTCTTCATGTGAAAAATGAGGTGGGCGACAAATAATTTTTGGGGTTTCTTTGAGCTCTGACTCCTATGGTTAGACGAAATTCTGGATGGGAATGTGATTTCTAGCAAAGCATTCATGGAAAAATTCTACCAGAACAAAACAATTGGGATATCGCAAAGAATATTTCACAGGTGTTAAGTCCACTTACACTAAACATAACATGTGAAAATCCAGGTTTACACTGAGTCAGATTTGTTCATTTTTTTCCTAATAAGATTCAAACTAGAATTCCTTTTAAATAAGAAGCTCCTTGAGTATATTTAAAATGCTTTGATTTATTAAAAAGTCAACTGATGTACAACTTGTCAAAAATCCATTCATTGGGTAAGATCAGTTATGCCTAAGGTTTTATTGGTAATTTTTATGAAGAACAAAAGACTAGACAGTTTAATCGTATAAACAAGAGAATGATGATAATACTGGCTAACATTTGTACAGTACCTACTATGTCTCACGCTCTGTGCTGAGTGCTTTACAAAGATGATCTCATTTGATCCTCACAATAATATTGAGAGGCAAAGGTTAATATTATCCCCATTTTTACACTTGAGGAAACTGAGGCAAACAGAAGGCAAGTGACTTGCTCAAAGTGATACAGCTAATGTGTTTGTGAGGGTCACATTTGAACTCAGACCTTCCTGACTCCAGGCCCTAGGCCCCTTAGCTGCCTATATGTAGTTCCCAGACTACCTCTGTAAGACCCTGCACAGATTCCTTCCCTGATAAAGCAAACTTTGAAACACATGGTTCTAAGCATGGGTTGACAAAGGTAAATGGCGGTCCTAACCTGTGCTATGGAACTGGAAGACAGTCTTGTACTTTCCTCCTAAGGTGGGCAGCCACCCTCTACTGCTATCTGTGTCAAAAGATCAGTGTGAGGATTCTAGTGAATCACTATATATTGTGTAAGTGGACTAAATCAAGAACCATAAAACGTAATAAACTTAGGTGTTTCTATTTTGAATGTATGAGCATATAATTAAAATAAAACACTACCCTAATATACCTTAAAAAAAATTCAAGGATTTAATTATATTGTTGTGGAGAAATCAAGTACAGATTCCATCCTATCTTTAATAACTTAAGTCCCCGCCGCCCTCCCCCCACCTGTGATTTCAATAGTGTAGAAAGCTCAGTAAGGAACTTCTAACAATAAAAATCAATACCTGTGCAATCTTAGAGAGTAGCTGGGGGGACTGAGATGTTCAGTGATTTGCCCAGGATAACAGAGTCTAGGAAGTATCACATCTGAACCCAAGTCTTCCTGATTCTTTAAACCCGATCTCTGTAACACACTGGCTATTTCTCATATCCCCTCCCCCCAAACACCGCCCACCCCCATCCCCACTCTCTCTTTCTCTCCCTCCTCCATACAGGCAACACACACACACACACACACACACACACACACACACACACACACAGAGTTAAAATCTGATATAAAACAATACTAACATAGCCAAGAAATAAATTTTGTAAAGCTATTTTCCCCTTCATTTTTAAAGCTTCTGTGTGTTTACATAAAAGAAATAGACCTCTGATGTGCTGACAGCCCTTAATGAGGAAACTAGCCTACAGTAAATTATTTTGTTAAATTGGGAATACAGTTGTCAAAAAGAAATAATTAATTTGTTTATTGTTATTCAGATAGCTATATATCAGGGTTAATGTCTCAATCTGGGTTAAGGTCTCATAAAAGAAGATTTAGTAACTATTACGATCCTATGTATGCTTCAATTGTTGATTTTAAACACTTTGCACTAAATATTCTGCCTTAACTGTAATAATTAGGAATTATTAGAGAATATGGATCAATTTATAATGGTTTCAGTCAACAAAAAAATTGAAAATATGTCTTTAATTACTAGACTTGCTAATTATCTATTTCCTGGTTAGGGGGAATAAATCTAAGCTCAGTTTTTATTATATACTATATATATATAGATAGATAGATAGATAGATAGATAGATAGATAGATAGATAGATAGATATAGATATAGATATAGATATTTATGTGTGTGTACGCATATGCATATGTAGGGCAGCTAGGTAACACAGTGGATACAGTATTAGGCCTAGAGTTCAAATCTATTCTCAGACACTAGCTGTGTGATCCTGGGCAAGTCAATTCTCCCTGTTTGCCTCAGTTTCCTCAAAAATGAGCAGAAGAAGGAAATGGCAAATTACTGTAGTATCTTTGCCAAGAAAACCCCAAATGGGGTCACAAAGAGTCAGACATGATTGAATCAACTGAACGACAACAATATGTAACTGTGTATGTATGTATGTGTGTACGTGTGTATGTATGTATGTATATATGTATGTGTCTGTCTGTCTCTTCAGGGTTTAGACTCATATACACCCAGGTCAGGTATGGAAATTCAGTCATTTGCACATGATTATACCTATCTACAAATGCCCAAATGGTCCCTCCCTACTATGAAAAACATCTAAGATTTTTAAAATGATAAAAGCTACAAAACTATGAAAAAATATCCCCAAGTGGGAATTTTCTACCTAAGTAATTAAAGCTAACTTCTAAAATCCTTAATGTTTAATGAGTGCTTTCTAAAGCATTAGTTTTCTTTAATCAATCAATAAACATTTTAAATAAATAAAAAGGGAAGCAATTCTTGCCCTCAAGGAGCTTATATAGAGTGGAGGGGGAAGAGTGGTAAGAGAAATATGCTTTCCACACTGTACTGGGGGAGGTATATTTATTTATGTACAAGTATGATTAAAGTAGAAGTATATACAAAACATATAGTCAATAATCAATAAACATTTATTAAGCACCTACTTTGTATCAGGCCCTGGGCACACAAAAAGAGGCAAAAGAAATATCCTGCCCTCAAGAAGCTTACTATCTAATGGATATAAAACTTGGCCTTATAGGTACATTCGTGGGATGTGCCTGATGGTCCAACAAAGAAAACTGAGAAGAAACAATTAGTCAGGAAGGAGGACAACCCAGAGGGAAAATATCCAGAAAGAGAAAGATGAGAGCCAAGTGGAGCCAATGGGAGTTAAATAGGTTTTTTTTTTTCCCCTAGAAGTCTGGCTGTGAACAGGAGAGAGAGATGTAGAAGGAAATGAAGATATGAAGAAGGAGTTTTTTAAGGATGGGGAGAAATAGACTTATTTGTAGACTCCAGGGTTCAAGTCAATAAAAAAGGAAAAGATGACTGTCCTAAATAATCTGCCAGAGGGGATGAAAGGGGAAGGAATCAAGTTTACCTCTAGAGAAGTTGGTATTCGTGAGAAGAGCTACCATCTCTTTGTCAGAGATGGGGGGTAAAGGATAAAATAGGGAATGATGTCAAAGACAGAGAAGGGGAAAAGAGAACATTCATGGTGAAAGGCCTCTATCTACTTTCTCAATAAAGCATGAACTGAGCTCCTCAGTTCAAAGGGTAGGAGGAGGAAACAGGTAAGAGAAGGCTTTAAAGAGAGAGAAAGCTTTAAATAGATATTAGGGGAAGTCAGTTGGGGAGAAGAAAAAGAATTGCTTTGCTGCAATTGAGATTAGATAACCTAAATTTGTAGTGGCCTTGGTCAGCACAGATGTGTGGCATCCTCTATCCTTATTCAGCTACACATGAAAAGGAAAAGGAGGAGGAGGTGGATTTAGGGAGCAACCCAAAACTGAGGTTTGGCAAAACTTCAGCAGGAGTTGCAAAAGCATGGGTATGTGTCAGCAGTGGATTTAGGAGAAAGGGAGAGTATGATATGACTCATTTAACTAGGATCAAGGCTGGTCAAAGGAAGGGTACTGTAGGAAGTACGAAGGGGCAAAGGGCACAAACAACAGATTAGGGGAAGAGATGGAATAATAGAAGGTTATAACTGGATTAAAGAATTTAGGAGGTGTGGATCATGGAAGTGGAACAACTGTGAGTAACAGTGAGATCAAGGTTGTGGCTGTCCCTAAGTACGGCTAAGGTACAGTAACAGAGCAGGTGGAAAAGATGTTTGAATGGATATCAACGCGAATGCTAAGGCCCTCTCCCCGCTGGCCCCCCACCCCCAGTAAGGGCAGAGGCTGAGAGAGAGGAGAAGCTATTTATTCTAGCTATAATAAAGCTGAGCTAATTTAACATTTGGATCGCTAATTTCACCTTTCACTACACAAACGCTTTCATTAATTTTCAAAGACATTAATGGTTCTCTATATTTGGGCTCACTAAATATGGAAATGTCTAGATAAACAGTTACATGTCCACATATTGACAATAATTATATGTATGCCTATATATAAAGGTATCTGTGTACATGTCTATTTATTTATGCACATATATGTACACAGACATAATAAATATATGGTAAACACCAAGAGGTACAACCCAAGTTGCCCAATACAGACATTCTATACAGAGAGGCAGTTGTTCTCTCTGCTCCAAGGTCACAACCAAGCTGTCCTGACCTGCTAGTGCCACTTCAAGGCCAAGGTGGAGAGCTGTCTTATCTCAAAATCTTAAGCCTCACTCTCCCCTTAGACCACCCTTCAGTGGTCCTTTTTCTCCTTTGAAATCTCGGTTATTTCTACCTCAGGTGAACTCCCTCTCACATAAATCTTACTTTAACATTTTGCTCTCTCCTAACTCCCTACTCTGTTATCTCAGAAAAATTTCCTTTTCTTTTTTCTTTGATCCATTCATGATCCCCAAATGACCCTGATTAAATGGCTCATAAGCCTAGGAATAATGTTTGTGAATTGATATTAATTTTAGGTGGAAACACGCAAAACAAGTATTTCCATTCTCTTTTTATCTTCCTCTAAAAACTACTTTCCTTCAAACACCAGCATTTATAAGAAATAAAAAATGCTTTCTCCTTTAATTCTATTTTTCTGCTTTATTTAATTATTGAGCTGCAAGAATATTGTTTTCTAAGATTCTTCTTTACAAATCCATAGTATTTCTGTTATATTAGGGGTTAAATTGGCCTTTGCAGCACAGCCTGGATACTTGATCACTATTCACAATGTTTCTAATGGAAATGACTTTTTGAGTTTCCCAAATCTAACTTATAAATGAATTTTCAGGATATAATCCATTGATAAACTAGGAAAATGCTTGGAATTCTCAAAATCTAAATATGTAACAGTTTGTAGTACTAGAAATATACTAATTTAACACCAATAATAGCAGTTCAAAATATAAATCTGAAAACTATGAAGGTATATGGCAAGTTTATGGCCAATTTAAAGAAGGGGTGTGTGTGGGAAATGCTTCACCGAAGTAAGAATACCTTTGTGATAATATCACTCATTTATTTATTTTTAACTTTCAGAGAAAGATGAGCCCCCCTCCCAAATAAAAAAAAACCAGATGAGTTTCTTATCTCATCAGCAGGTATGGAAAAAAAAATCCAACAAAACCCAACAAAAATCCATAAATTCAACAACAACAATAATAATAACAACAGCCTGTTTTATAGGCTTCTTCCTGTACACATAAAGGAGATATTAAAAGTACAAGCAAATTATCATATTAGTCAAACTACTTTTAACATGCTTATGCAAATACCATACAACTTGGATAGCTAATCAGCTCTCTCTGACTTTAAAGTTTTTCTTGAACCCATACTTCAGTACAATTTCTTGCTAACTCTGTGATTCCATAGCAGAACTGGCAGGGAACTGATTAGCCTTTTGCCTAGCACAGAACATCTTTATTTAATGACTCAGTTTTAACAGCCAAGAACATACACTTCCTTTCTTCCCCAACAGAATGACTGCATGCTATATTTATTCGTCCATGCTTCTTAAAAGATACATAATGTATTTTAATTTATTTTAAATTTTAAATTTCCTATTTTAAACATGCACAAATAGCCAAAGATTTATTGGAATTCAGGTAAATGTTTTAAGATTTCCTAACTCTCTTTTCTGCCATTTTCTTATAAATGCATAACTGTCCTCATAGAGTCAGGTATGAACATAAAGCTAAGATGTAAGTGAGACCCCAGATGAGACTTGGCAGAAAAACAAGAGACCGCTGGAGTTGTTGATTCTCTTGACTTTGTAGTGTGTTACTGAAAAATGACATATCTAACTTTAGTGACTATTAAATGACTCATTTTATGGTATTTCTCATGGGTCTAACGATTATTTAGCATTTAAATAATATTGCTGCTTTCCTACTGGTCCTATCATTATTATATGACTTATTTAAATTCTGAAGCAATGTTTTACTGTAATGTTTGCACTAACACTGAATTTTATCACATGATTTTAATATTAGCTTTGCATTAACTATAAGTGACTGGCTTTTATACAAGGAAAATGATCAATTTCTACATTTCTAGGCAGTCTAGAGAGAAAGATGAAAAATGATACACTGCAACTGTTTTATTTTTGGAAACCTTCTGTAAATAAAAACCCATTTCCAAAGTAAGATATTCCATGGCCTCAGAATAGTTGGTCATGATTCAAGTGCCTTAGGCAACAGAGAAGTATTGTTTGGTAGTTGTTTTTTTTTTTAACCTCTCCTAGTAACAGCAGTTTACAAGATACAAAGGCAATAAGGTAACGCAGCACAGTAACTATAAATTGTATCTTAAAAGTGCAGATTTAAGCGGTAATTTTAAGAGTTACAATGTTAACCGTACTTCTTTATTGATCTAAATAAGAAGAGCTCACCCGACTGATACTCACCCAGCCTCAGAGGAACATCCGGGCTTAAGCAAAGACTAACAGCCACATGGTGAGGTGCTGAAGACAGCTCTCTCCCAGTCCCAAAGTCCCTTAGAAGGAGTCGTCTTTATCTTCCATTTAATAGATGTTGTCTTTTATTGCTGACACGTGGCATAGAAAAGCAGTTCCACAATTCAGTCTTGACTTTGTCTTTCTGAAGATCAACTGTTACCAATGGAAAATGTTAGCAGAAAATGATCACTTGAACACTCACGGAGCAGCTGTAAATTTCCACTCTCCTTTGCCTGGACTCAGATTCCAAGCCTCCCTTGTCTCTTAATCTGTCACAGGCAGTTCTGTTTCTGGTCAAACCAGCTCTCTTGTGTACTCTCTCTCTCACTCTCTCTCTCACACTCATATATACACATACCTCACAGCCAGTTTAGCTCCCTCTCTTTCTTCCTCCCTCCCAACTAAGTACAACGTCAGAGGAATGTGTGTAAAGCAAGGAAGCAAAATGATTGCTCAGACGAAAATAAAAACAAAAACCCCACCCCCTCACCCCCCCTCCAAACAAAATTCTACAGATCACAAATGCACCAAATTCACATTTATTGCATCTGTATCCTTAGTGCTTGGCACACAGTAGGCACTTAATAAATGTTTTGTTGATCATTTGTCCAAGTTTCCCTCATCATATTTTGGGGGACTGATGCTATAATTAAATAGTATTTATTTTGTGATCCTGCTGAAGATTTATACAAACATTTCTAATGATGACTTTTTATTAATAATGATAATCAAATATATTTGGGTATTAATTCTTTAGAGGAAGATGCTATTCCTGATCATAATAATAAAGCTGCAAAAGTAATGCTAAAACAATTACTATTTCTTTTTGAGATAAAATTTTTAAAAAGCCACCATCATGGCAGCATTGTAGTACCATTTCATTCAAACTGCTTTTGTCAAAAAGTCAAATTCTAGATACTAGAATTGGATTTTTGACAAAAGTAATTTGAATGAAATGAAAAGATTTTTTTAATTGTAAAATTTTTTAACTAATTATTTTTAAGACTAGATTTTCAGTTAAGGATAATAAGAAAAAAAATCACAGAAAGAATGTTGGAAATTAAATACCACTCAATTTAACTTTAAATATTACAAATGGAAAAATATTTGCTTCTAGCACTGACTGGTTAGGATATATACCATCTTTTCAATGGGGATCATAAAGTCTATCTTTAGATGTTTAACATACCATGGTCAACAGAGCATAGAACCTCAAATAAGAAAGTTGTTGTTGAGTCATTTCCGATTCTTTGTGACCCCATTTGGGGTTTTCTTGGCAAAAACAGTGGAGTGGTTAGCCATTTCCTGCTCCAGTTCATTTTACAGATGAGGAAACTGAGGCAAACAGTTGTGACTCGTCTCGTGTCAAATAAAAACTAGTAAGTGTCTGAGGCTGGATTTGAACTCAAGTCTTCTTGACTCCAGGCCCAGCACTCTATCTATTGTGCCACCTCGCTACCCCAAATGGGGAAGACCTGAATTTAAATGTGATCTCAGACACTTTAATAGCTGTGTGATCCCTGGGCAAGTCATTTAACCTTTATCTGCTTCTATCTACCTCCTAGGTTTGTTGTGAGTACAAAACATGACAATATTTGTAAAGTGCTTTGAAAACTTTAAAGTTCAATATAAAGGCTAACTATTTTTACATTAAAGTATACAAAACATGATTCTCCATTAGTGCATACTCACAATGCATTCAGTGGTACAATTTGAAATTGAATATCTTATTGCAAAACTTGGAGAAAGGGTGTGACATGGAAGGAAAAACTATCAACATATGTTTGTCAGATTTAAGAGATAGGGAGCTAAGGTAGTGTTGAAATCTGGAAGTGAGAACAGAAGCTACTGGTTAATTATACACATCTTTTGTGTAAGGAAACACATTTATTCCTGTTCCTACCTAGCAGTCCTCACCGAACTAGCATTTTAGGTTTTCTAACTGCTACCATTCATTATTAGATGCTATCTAAGTTCTGGGATGTCCAAGTTATAAGGTCTTCAGGGACAGCAAATAGTATACAATTATATTAAGTATCATTTTATCTTATTCTCCAAAAATTTCAAGAGTGTAAATGTCAGAAAAGTGCATGACAATCATTTATTGAATGGGCTATAATCTCTATATCCAATAAGTAAATAATAATTTTATCCTGGATTCCATTTCCCACTTTCAACTAAAATTTAAATTAGTTGAAATTAGCAACCATATAATAGTAGTAGTAGTATAATAGTAGTAGTATTAATAATAATAATAATAACAATAGTCCTTATATAGCTATAGAAGTTATACAGTACTTTAAGGTTTACAAAGAGCTTTACATGTTAACTCATTTGATCCTCACAATTCAGCATTTATTAAGCATTTACTATGTATAAATATTGATATTAAGAGATAGAAAGAGACATAGTCTCTGCTTTCAAGGACTTTACAGTTTAGTAGAAAGACAGGATTAATACACCAATAGCCATAAAAGATGAGTGCACAGGCATAGTCAAATAGAAAGACATGTGTTTTAGGGAGGTAAGGATTATTTTTATTTGGGGTCCAGAGAAGGCCTCAATGAAAAATGAGATCATGAGCTGGTTCTTGAAAGAAGGGAAGAATTTCAGTCTTCAGAGATGTGGAGGTGGGTCTTTACAATCACTCCCCAAATATGAATAATTTTATCTTTCCTTGAATCTCAGTGTAGTCTGACCTCTCTCATTCATTTAATCATTTTCTAACTTGTCTTAAAGTTATTTGTGTGGCTAGTTCCTCAGTCTATTAGAGTGTAAACTTCATGGGTAGGGATCATGTTCTTTTTATCTTTGTAGCCCTAATACCTGGAGCATACTGGGTGCTTTATAATTCAATATATATTTACCCTATTACCTGGAAGCTATTTTCTGAATACATCTTGAAAAAATATTGTCTCATCCTATCAACACACACATGTGAACAGAAAGAAGGAGAAATATTAAAGTTATAGGAGTTTTTTGGTTATTTGGGTTCTATGTAATTAGATTACTGTTCTCTTATTGCTATATCTGATAAGTTAATACCATTCCCCTCATTTACCAACAAAGAACATAGCCTTCCAAAACTCTGGAAATATCTTTAAAGCCCTATAATTATAAAACTGAGCGACTATTCCTGGCCTCTTCCTGCCATATTTTAGAGGATGGAGGTACTGTGTAGCACAGCATCCATAGAAGGTGGGCCCTAAGACCTAAGACAAGCAGCTTTGATTGTGTAGTTCCATGACCTGACTTTGTGGTGTCAAGGACCACCAGAGGAGCAAGCCGAGGAAAGGGAAAAGCATTGCTTTTTTCTGGTACTTTGTCAAAAATGTTGTGGCCACCTCCTGACACTGAGGTATGTGAGAGCAGCTTTTAAGTAATGAGTATTACTAAGTAATTAATGAGTCCTAAGGAACTTAGACTCAACCCTAGCTCAAAAGAAGCTGAGAAATTATCTTGTTTATTAGCTCATACCTGAAAAGGAATTTCTGTCATGGCTAAATTTATGTCTTTGAAACTTCTTGCCCAATGGTTAGCTCCCAGTTCTGCCATCTGGGACCAATCAAAACAAATTTAATCCCTCTTCCACATGACATCCCTTCAAAAACCATAAGCAGGGTTTGAAGAACTGAAGCAGGACAAATCTAGGTCAGAGCTAGAAGGAAAATGCTCCAATTCTTTCATCAGTGTAGATCATCTAATCTAATCATAACTTTTGATTCCTAAACTCTGAGAAAAATACTTCTAAAAGCAATGGTCATATCAGATCACTAACAGGACCAAAGTCAACATTCTTATTGAATACCATACTCTAGGGGTAGTGTTGTTTTGGATTCTCTGGAAGGTTCTGTTGGAGGATGGATAAAAGAAATCATAGGCAGGGATTTTGTAAGAAACAAACAAACAAAAACCAAAGGCTCTTGAATTGGGCCTGTGGTAGAGGGAGGGTATCAACAGATGAAGACTGGGATGTGTGTGGGAGGTGCAGTTAGTGAGTCGGTTAGTCAATAGGCATTTATTTCTTGAGTAACTACTATGTGCTCAGCTCTATGATACTTGCTAGGGATACAAAGAAAGGCAAAAGATGGTTCCTGCCCTCTAAGAGCTTAAAATCTAGTGGGGGAGGCAGCATGTAAACAAATATATGTGAACAAACTATATACAAGATAAATGAGAAATAATAAGTAGAGGTGAGGGGCTTGAATTAAGAGGAAATGGGAAAGACTTACTATAGAAGGTGACAGGACTTGAAGGAAGTCTGGAAAGCCAGGAGGCAGAGATATGGAGGAAGAATTTTCTAGGTATGGGGGGTAGGGAGCCACAAAAATTCCCACAGCTAAGAAACGGAGTGTCTGTCTTGTTCTGGAAACAGTAAGGAAGTCTTTGTCGTTAGATAGAAGAGTACTTAGGAGTTGAGGGGGTTAAGATGTAAGAAAACTAGAAAAGTGGGGGGAATGGGTTGTAATGAAGGGCTCTGAATGCCAAAAAAGAGCCCCTGCTCTCAAGGACCTCACAGTCACAAATATAAACAGCTACACAGAAACACAATATACACAGAATAAACTGGAGGTAGTCTCAGAAAGAAGGTGCAAAGATTAAGGACTGGGAAAGGTTTCTTGCAAAAGGGAGGACTTGGCAAAAACCTGAAGGAAGCCAAGGAGGCCAGGAGGCAGAGCGTTCCAAGCATGGGGGACTAGTGAAAACACTCAGTTGGGAGATGGAATGTTCTTTGAGGAATGGAAAGGAAGCCAGTGTCACTGTAAGACAGGGTGCACGGAGGAGAGTAAGATAAGAAGGCTGGGAAGGTAGGAAGGGGTCAAATTAGGAATGGTTTTAAACCCCAGAGAATTTTGCATTTGATCTTGGAAGTGATATGGGAGTTGATTGAGTATGGGGGCGATGCAGTTGGACCTGCCTTTTAGGAAGATCAATTTGATAGTTGAGTGGAGGATGGACTAGAATGAGGGGAGTTTAAGGCACGGAGACCAACCAATTGTCTATGTCAGTCAAAGTGGGAGGCGAAGCAAGCCTGCTGTTGTTTTGGAGTGGTGTGTATGATAAAAGAGGACTAGCACTTTTGGTATGAGGGCTTGCCAAGTACTTTTCAAGGCTGCTCATCCACCTGTGGTGTCTACTCAACTCTCACCTGTGGCTCCAAGAAGCTGCATCATGCACAGCAGCCCAGTAAAACTGCCTAGGCAGATGGGTTAAACCAGGTTGAAGGTAACCAACACCAACTCAAACTTGTCCATGAGTTATAGGGATATTTACCACAAGCATGTGAAGACTTCCCCCATGGAATGGGTAGATGAGAACAATTTGTTCCAATGGCCATGAAGGCACTTAGAGCTTGGTCAGACATCAAAGATGCCAACGTGATCCATTGCATCCTGGACCATCTCCAGTCATCTTGACTATTGTCTTGCCACTAAACTTAATAACCGGAAGAGAGACAGGCTGACAATTGTGCAATTCTGCCTCACTTAAATCCAATTCATGCACAAGTCAAGACATCACCCCATGATGTCATTGGTCCTCTTTGAAAACAAAGGACAAACAACAGGTCACGTGTCAGAGAATATAGTATATCAGAAATATGAAAACTGATAGCACTTGGAAACAGATTGGAGATAGATGGTGAGAGAGTGGAAAGTCAGGGGTGACACCTAGGTTGTGAGCCTGCATGACTGAGAGGATGGTGTACTCTTGACAATAATAGGAAAGTTAGGAAGAGAGGAGAGTTTGGAGGGAAAGAAAATGAATTTAGTTTTTTACATGCTGAGATTAAGATGTGTATAAGACATCTGGTTCTAGATGTCCAAGAGGTAACTGGGGATGAGAGACTAGAGGTTAGGGCTAGATAAACAGATATGAGAATCATCAGCATATAAATGATAATTGAATTCATGAAAGCTGCTGAGATTACCAAGTGAAATAGCATAGAGGGAGAAGAGATGAGAGGTCAGGATAGAATCTTAGGGGACACTCACTGTTAGTGAGCTCAACATGGATGAAAATACAAACAGGAGACAGAGAAACATTGGTAGATAAGTAGAAGAATGGGAGAGAGTAATGTCACAAAAACCTAGAGAGAAGGAGAAGAGTATGATCAACAGTGTCAAGGGCTGCAGTGAGGTCAAGAAAGAATACTAAGAAAAGTCCATTAGATTTGGCAGTTAAGAGATCAATGGTACATTTGAAGAGAACAATTTCAGTGGGATGATGAGATCCAAAGTCAGATTACAGAGATTTAAGAAGAATAAGAAATGAAGGGAAGTTAAGACATTGACTGTACATGGTCAAAGTTTTCTTGAAACTCATACATCTGGAATGCTTATCAGAAAGTCAATGATCATAAGCATAAGCAAGGATAAAATGAAGTAGAACATGCAATTCAAAAAGTTTATAAAAATCCCTTTATATTCAAAAGACATTAATAAAAAACAAATTAAATTTTTATGCTATTTTGTATTTTTTATGTCATGATATGTTCAAATTACAATGTTTGATATTAATTAGGATTTTAAAAAAGATTATCTTTGAAATCAGGTGGCTTTAGTTTAAATCCTAGCTCCAATTCTTACTAGCCATGTGACCATGGGCAAATAACATTTTCATAAATTCAGGGTTTTGTTTTGTTTGTTTTTATCAGGAAGATGGGGATAATATACTATCTACCTTATAAAGTTGTAATGAAAGCACTTTATAAGTCACAAAATACTATATTTTTAAGGATCATATTTGTTCTCATTGGAGTTTGGCAGGATGTCACTTTCTCTATTTTTTTTGCAATATACTTAATACTGGACTAAATTGTTCATTGGATATCTGATAGGATTTACTTGTTAATCGCTCTTTTTCCCCATTTGGAAATTAATTTCTTCTTCATTCTCATTTCTTGAGATTTGGATTATTTAAATTCTCCATTTATTGCTTAGTTAATATGGCTATTTTATATTTTTCTAAATATTAATCCAATTGATTTAAGTATTTTTCTGGACAAATACCTGGCAAAATCATTTCTAATGTTTTCTTTTATTTCCTTTTCATGTACTATGAATCTACTTTTTAACTTTTAATTTTTGGTAATTTGGTTTTCCTTTTTTTAAAACTCAAACTAGGTGAAAGTTACTTATTTTATTACCTTTTTTAAAACTGAAATTTATTTATTTACTTTTAGTTTACAACATTTCCATAATCCCTTGAGTTTCAAATTTTCTCCCCCTGCCTTACCCCTCTCTCCCCCATGGTGGCATATAATCAAATATAGGTTCTATAAATACCTTCGCATTGAACATTAGTCATGTTGTAAAGAAGGATTATAACCAATGGGATGAACAATGAGAAAGAAGGGACAAAACAAACAAAATACAAAAGAGAGAGAAAGTAGTTTGCTTCAATCTGCATTCAGACTCTGTAGTTCTTTCTCTGGATATGGATATCCCTTTCCATTATAAGTCCTTTGGAGTTGTCTTCTAACCTTGTATTGCTAAAAGGAGCCCAGGCTATCAAAGTTAGTCATGTCTGTAATTGTGTACAAAGTTCTCCTGGTTCTGCTTTCCTCACTCAGCATTAGTTTATATAAGTCTCTCCAAGTTATTATGACGTCCATCTGCTCCTCATTTCTTATAGCACAATAGTATTCCATTACATTCATAAACCACAACTTGTTTAGCCATTCCCCAATTGATGAGCATCCCCTTAATTTCCAATTCTTTGTCACTACAAATAGAGCTGCCATAAATATTTTTGTACATACGGGTCCTTTTCCACTTCTATTATTTCTTTGGGATACAGTCCTAGAACTGGTATTGCTGGGTCAAAGGGTATGCACTCTTTTATAGCACTTTGAGCATTAGTTCTAGATTGCTTTCCAGAGTGGTTGGATCAGTTCACAACTCCACCAATAATGCATTAGTGTTCCAATTTTTCTCTATCTTTGCCAGTATTTATCATTTTCCTGTTTTGTCATCTTCTCCAATCTGACCAGTGAGATGTGGAACCTCAGAGTTGTTTTGATTTGCATTTCTTTAATCAATAGTGATTTAGAGCATTTTTTCATATGCTTATGAGTATCTCTAATTTCTTCCTCTGAAAACTTTCTGTTCATATCTTTTGACCATTTATCAATGTATTCTTATAGATTTGACTCAATTCTCTGTATATTTTAGAAATGAAGCCTTTATCAGAAACACTGGTTGTAAAAATTCTTTCCATATTTTCCACTTCCCTCCTACTCTTGGTTACATTGACTTTATTTGTACAAAAACTTGTCAACTTAATGTAATCAAAATTACCCATTTTGGATTTCATAATGCTCTCTAACTCTTGTTTGGTCATAAAATCTTCCCTTCTCCATAAATCTGACAGGTAAACTACTCTTTGCTCTCCCAGATTGCTTACAGTATCAGACTTTATACCTAGATCATGTACCCATTTAGACTTGATTTTGGTATACGATGTAAGATATTGATCTATATACCCAGTTTCTTCCATACTATTTTCCAGTTTTCCCAGCAGTTTTTGTCAAATAGTGAGTTCTGATCCCATAAGCTGGGTCTTTGGATTTATCAAACAGTAGATTACTATAGTCATTGACTGCTGTGTCTTGTTTACTTAATCTATTCCACTGATCCACTATTCTATTCCTCAGCCAGTACCAAGTAGTTTTGATGACTGTTGCTCTATAATATGGATTAAAATCTGTTATGGCTAGGCCACCTTCCCTAGCATCTCTTTTCATTAATTCCCTTGATATTCTGAACCTTTTTTTCTTCTAGATGAATTTTGTTACTATTTTTTCTAGCTCTATAAAATAATTTTTTGGTAGATTGATTGGATGGCACTAAATAGATAAATTTAGGTAAAATTATCATTTTTATCATATTAGCTTGACCTAGCCATAAGCAATTGATGTTTTTCCAATTATTTAGATCTGACCTTGTGTGAAAAGTGTTTTGTAATTTTGTTCATATAGGTCCTGGGTTTGTTTTGGCAGGTAGATTCCTGAATATTTTATGATGTCTACAGTAACTTTAAATGGACTTTCTATTTCTATTTCTTGTTGTTGGATTTCATTAGAAATATATAGGAACGCAAAGGATTTATGTGGGTTTATTATATATCCTGCAACTTGCCTAAATTTATTTATTATCTCAAGTAATTTTTTATTTGATTCTCTAAGATTCTCTAAGTATATCATCATATCTGCAAAGAATGATAGCTTAGCCTCATTACTTTTTTTAAATTCCCTAATTTTATCAGTTTAATGGGTTTTTGTTTTCAATTTTATTCCTATAATTTTCAGTATTTTTATTTTTGCTTTTTGTTGAGGTTTATTGATTTATTGGTTTTCAATTTTTTAATTGTATGCCCACTGATCTATTACTTCTCCCTTTTAAAAAATGAAAGTACATAGAGATATAAATTTCCCCTTTGCAACTGCTTTTTATGGAGAGAAGTTTTAGTAAGTTGTACACTGTTATTTTCTTTGATAACAACTATCTTTTTTATGATTTGTTCTTTGACTCATCAAGTTTCAGGATTAAATTGGTCTAAAGTTAAAATTCTTTATGGGCTCTTTATTGATTATAATCATTAATTCACTGTAGACAGTGAAAAGTATGTTTGATATTCCTACTATTTTTTCATGTGTTTATGGAGTTTTTAATGTCTTAGCACATGGTCAATTTTTGTAAAGGTGTTATACATATCTGAGAAATATGTATATTCCATTCAGTTCCCAATGAGTAATTGTCAGAGATTTGTCAGATCTAACTTTTCTAAAATTATATTCAGGTCCTTAATTTCTTTTTTGTTTATTATTCATTGGATTTATCTAGATCCAAAAAAGCTCACTGTGAAGTCCTCAATTATTTTGGCTTTGCTGTCCATTTATCCCTGTAATTTGATTAGTTTATCCTTTAAGTATTTAAATGCTAAGCTCTTTGATACATACATATAAATATATGTGTGTATATATACATATACATACCTGTATATATGCATACATATATATACATATATATGTACATATATATATATATATATAACTGACATTTCATTATCTTTAGTGATTTTAAGCATAATGAAGTTTCTCTACCCATCACTTTTAATTATGTCTATTTTTACAACTGCCTTGTCTGAGAAAATGATAGCTACCCCTATTTTATAGATTTGCCTGAGGCACAATAAATTCTCCTCCAACTACTCATTTAACTCTGTGAGTTGCTGTTTCAAGTCGAGGCATTGGAGGAAAAAGAACAGGGCGTGGAGTTGCAAGGCAGAGAATTAGGGAAAGGTGGAATGACTATAAATTATAATCAGATACAGGACTTAAGAGTACATGAACAAAGATTGGAAACATTTTTGTGTTTAATGTAAGGTCAAGAATATTACCACCTCTATCTGTAGCTGCAGTGAAGTAGAGGAGTAGGGTATAAAAAATAAGTTGCATTGGTTTTGTTTTATACAAAAGTTTTTTATTTTATGTAATCGAAATTGCCCATTTTCTCTTCTGAGATCCTCTCTTCTCTATCCATCATTTGGTTATCAATTCTTATCATATCTACAGATATGGAAGGAAATTTTCCCCTTATCTTTCCAATTGATTTATGATGTGACCTTTTATATCTGATTCGTATCCATTTAGTATATGTTGGAAGAGGTAACTTCTGCCACATTGCTTTCCAGTTTTTCTAGTTTTGGTTGAATTTGTTGTTGTTCTATCATTTCAGCAGTGTCCAACTCTTTGTGACCCCATTTGGAGTTTTCTTGGCAAAGATACTGGAGTAGTTTGCTATTTTCTTCTCCAGCTTATTTTACAGATGAGGAAAAATGAGGCAAATAGGGTGAAGTGACTTGTCCAACATCATACTGCTAGTAAGTTTCTGGGGCTGGATTTGAACTCAGGAAGATGAGTCTTCCTGAATCCAGGCCCAGTACTCTATACACTGAATGACCTAGGTGCCCTTTTGTTGAATAGTGAATCCTTATCTCAATAGTTAGGATCTTTGGGTTTATCAGACTCTAAACTACTCTTGATTAATCTCTCTTTTTTAACCAGTACCAAACAGTTTTGATAATTACTGCTTTGTAACATAGTTTCAAATCTGGTACTACTACGTCTCTCTTCCTACTACTTTTTTTCAATGTTTCCTTTGAGATTCTTGACTTTTTGATTCTCCAGATGAATGTCTTTATTATTTTCTCTAGCTCTATAATCTGCTGGCAGCTTAATTAGCGTAACACTGAATAAGTAAGGTAATTTAGACAGAACTGAAATTTTATTATATTAGCTTAGCCTATTCATGAACAATTAATAAAACACTAACTATAATAATAGTTAACATTTTATATAGTCCTTAAAGTTTGCAAAGTGCTTAGATCTCATTTTATCCTTTCAACAACCATAGGTGTTATTTTTACACATAACAATAATAATAATAATAATAATAATAATAATAATAATATATTTCTCTAATCAATTAAATTTGTCTTTATTTTCAAAGTATTTTATAGTTTTATTCATATACTTCTTGTGTTTGTTTTAGAAAGTCTAGAAAGTAGACTCATATATTTTATAGGGTCTATAGTTATTTTTTAATAAAATTTCTCTATCTCCTCCTGCTGGATTTTGTTGGTAAATGCAAAAATACTGATGATTTATGTGGATTTATTGTACATCCTGCAACTTTGCAGAAGGTATTGTTTTAATTAGTTTTATTTAACTCTTTTCTAGGTTTTTTTTTGGTTGGCTACTCTCTAATTCTCCAGAGAGACCACATCATCTGCAAAAAAACAAGGTTTCCCCCCATCTTTTCCTATGTTTATTCCTTTGATTTCTTTTCTTTTTATACTGCTATTGGTAACATTTTTTAGAAGCTGTGTGACCACTGGACAAGTCACTTAACCCCTGTTTGCCTCAGTTTCCTCAACTGTAAAATAAGAGTAATAACAGAAACTACCCTAGGGTGGTTTGTAAAACAGACTTTAAAACAGTGATTCTCAACCTTCCTAATGCCGCAACCCTTTAATACAGTTCCTCATGTTGTGGTGACCCTCAACCATAAAATTATTTTCATTTCATAACTATAATTTTGCTACTTTTATGAATCATATTGTAAATATCTGATATACAGGATGTATTTAAATTGAACATAACCCACAGGTTGAGAACCACTGCTTTAGAAGAATTCTTTAATTTCCTATTTATGCTAACAGTTATTCTGTCTATATTTGATAGAATTTACTTGTAATTCCAATTGGATATGAGTTTTTTTCCTTCTGGAATTCATTTATGACTTGTCTAATTACTTTTTCTGATATTTTATTATTTAAATTCTCTATCAATTCTGTTACTATTTTATACTTTTATAAATATTTATCCATTTCATTTATCAGTTTTGTTGGCCATATAATTGGCTAAATACTTTCTGATTGCTTCTTTTATTTAATCTTTAATTGCTGAGAACTGTCCTCTTTTCATTTTTGATACAATTTGGTTTTCCTCTATTTTTTGATCCCACTAATTGCTTATCTATTTTTACTAATTTCTCAAACAGATCCTAGTTTTATCAGTTCAATAATTTTTTTTTGTTTTCAGTTTTTCAAGATGTCTGTTTTGTGTTTAATTCTTGATTTGTTGCTTTTTTTTGTGGTTGCATAATCTATTCACTGATCTGTTTTCTTACTTTTGCTGATAGATTAATTTAGAAATAGAAAATTTTTTCCTGAGGATTGCTTTGGTAGCATCCCTAAAGTTTTGGTATGTTATATCACAGTTATTTTCTTTGGTGAAATTTTTTGTTGTTTCTATGATTTGTCCTTTGATCCACCAATTCTTTAGGATTAAATTAGTTACTAATTAATTTTAATCCTTTCTTCAGAGGCCCTTTATTAAGTACAATTTTATTACACTATGATCATTAAAAGATGTATTTGATTTTTCTGCTTTTCTGCATTTGTGAGATTTTTATTTTCAAAAATTTCATCAATTTTTATAAAAGCCATTCATAATTAAGTCTACAAACTCCTTTCTATTTCTTGTTAGTAACTGAAAAAAAATTAGTAACCATCATAATTAACTTTTCAAAAGTTCTGTTCTGGTCCTTAACTTCTTCCTTGTTTATCATTGTTAGATTTACTTAAATCTGAAAGGGACACATTAAGGTTCCCCCATTGATACATTTAATTCTTATAATTTAGTTCTTCCTATAATGTGATTAACTTTTCCTTTATTTATTTATAATATATGCTATGCCATGCAATGAGTATACAGTATATCCCAAAAATCTTAGTGGTTTTAAACTTTAATAACTTCAGATCTATAAATGCTACAAGTTAAAAAAAAAAAACCTAAAAAGATCAAGTATTTATAATGTTAAAATGTTGACATTTCTTATTAATTTCAACATAACTGCCACTTTGTGTGAGGTTACTCTCTAGTCAGTTTTTAAATTATAAAAACTTTTCATCAGTGGTTGCTCAGTGACTAAAAGGATTGCACTTGTAATCCTGGCCTTAAAATCATTCAAAGAATAAGATTTCAATGCAAACAGTTTCAACAAAAACCCCTCAAGAAAAAGTCTAATAGAGATAGATCAGATGACTGAGATGCCCAAGCAAGAGGAACTGCTCTACCTATCCACTCATCTGAGAATTTATCATCCAGAAACTGTTGCACATAAAGAACAGAAAGACAGGGTGTTCTATCTTGTTAGAATTGAAATTAAAAACGTATTATTCAAAATTCACAAAACTAAATATGGGAAATTTAAACACAATTTCAAATGATATTTTTGTAAGGCTGCAGCATTTATACTTCTGAAGTTATTAAAGCTTAAAACTGCATTAAGACTTTTGTGATACCCTGCCTATTAGGTACTGAAATTGACTCATTGGGGTGTCTAGGTGGCACAGTAATAGAGCACGGGCCCTGGAGTCAGGAAGACCTGAGTTCAAATACAGCCTCAGACACTTAATGCATACTGGCTGTGTGACCTTGGGCAAGTCACTTAACCCCAATTGTCCTGCCTTTCCCCCTCCAAAAAAAAAAAAACCAAAAATAAAAAAATAAAAATAAAAATGAAATTGACTCATTACCTTTGGTGCTTTTAGGTATAATGTCCTTTCCCTTCTTATCTCTTTTTATTATAATTCTGCTCCTGTGAGCCTACTGACTCCCCTCCTTTTGGTCTCTTCTCCCACTGGTGAGTTCCTCCTGATATAGTATTTGGGGGAAGGGCCCAGACAAGCTATCCCTAATTCTCAGGACTTAGACTTCATGCCTTAGCTGTCTCCTCACAGCCCTCCTGTGGGCCCTGTCTACCACAGGCTAGTTCTTAGAACCTCCATTTTGAGAAAGGGCCTAGATCAGTCACACCTATCATACATCTACATGGGGACCTCTTCATGAAAAGCCCATTCCTCCCACCACTTCCTCCAAATTTATATAATCTTCACCTTATGTACCCCTATCAATGTAAGATAAATTCCTTCTCTTTTCTCATTATTTGTTTCCTAGTATCCCTCCTTTCTCCCCCATGTTCTCTCTTCTCCTAAGATCATTAAAAAGGAACAAAATCACATCCAGATTCTCTGCCTCTTTTATATTTAACTTTCTCTAGGACCCTTGGAAACATTTGAATTCTGAGAGGCCCAAAACTTTTTCAGTGTGGTTAGTTTTGTGAAAGTAGATTCCTGTTTCCCCTCTTTTTTATTCTTTATTGTAAGGGATTGGAGGATGGGGGTATAATATAAAATTTGGATGATGTAACAATACAAGATAACAATAAAAAAATTAAAGGTGAAAGAATCAACAAGGTGAAAAATTGATGTTAGAAAAATTATTATTATGAGCTTTTAAAAGAGGACAGTTTTTAAATCAACTCAATTTCAGACAAGGAAGAAAAATAAAACTGAATAACCACTGCAAAAAAGCAAGGGAAAATGGACAGAAAAATAGTTTCCATGATCCAGGAGGCAGGGGAAGTTAATTTGTGAGGGAAATTGGCTATGGTTGTTGCCAATAGCTTTTAACAGCTTTTCCCCCACTCTAAGACTACCTAGAAGCAGCAGGTAAAAACAGAGAGAGCCCAGGCCACTAAACAAGTGTTTAAATTGACCCATGAACTGTAATGGTAGAGCTGTGGGAAGTGAAAGAAAAGAGAAGAAGAGCCAGATCGACCTTCTCTACAGCAGAGAAAATTGTCCTAAGGGTTTGGTTCTCCTGGATGCTGCTCTTTGTGTCTGCGTTCCCCCGAGTTTTGTGTGTCCCTAGAGAAGTTTTATATATCAGGTTATGCTGCAAGCTCCCTGGAGTCTTGGGTACAGAGAACACCAAAGGATTTAGAAGATGGTAACTGTCATAAATAGGAGGAAGCATGCTGTAGTGGAAAGAGCACTGGCAATCCAAAGCCTCGGGTTCAAATGCCACTGCAGATGTTTTCTCCTGTCTGATCTCAAACAGGCCACTGGACCTCCCTGGTTCTGTAAACTGAGGAGGTTGGATGAGATGGTCCCGGGGCCTCATCCAGCTCTAAACCCGTGAAGTTCTACTTTTGCTACTTAGTATCCATATCAATTCAGAGTCACTTTATCCTCCATGTAAAATGGAGGGGTTAAAAGAAAGCCCTCTTACTTCAAAGACTGCAAACCATGAAGCCACATGTTGCATTTTTCACAGTATCTTCTTAGTTCTTTATTCTCACATGTGCCTGTGTCAGAGGATGTGGGCTCTTGATAAGAAGTTAGTAAAGGGATTGAAATACGTTAAAACAACAACAACAACAACAAAACTTGAACCCACACACACAAAAAATCAAACACCCCCCCCTCCCCCAACTCAGGAAATGATGCAAATAACTTCTGAAAAGAAAATCCAAATGCCACAAGCATAGCTCCCAAGAAGGGACAGGTGGGAGCTATCTGAGTGTGGAACATTGAATATATTTTCAGGATTTTTCTATCCACTTTGGTTTTCCTAATTTTTTCTTTTCTTTTTATTTAAAAAATATCTGTTATATGACATGACCAAATGGGGGAAGGAGCAGAGGAGACCTGAGAGAAATGTAGGCAATATAAAACAAAACATATCTATCTATAAAATTTAAATTAAAAATGTCAATTAAAAACTGGTCTCTAGTTCTCCATTGTATCAACTTAGGAATGACAATAGTTTCTGAGAAAAAAAATCTCCTTTTTATTCATTATTACTATGAATGGCAGCTTTATAAAAGGAAAGGAAAAAGAAAAAAGGAAAAACATTATTAACATTTTTATTTAAAGAAAATTGTTTTTTCCAGAAAATTGTATAAAACTTCACACAATGTAGCTTCATTTTATAAGCTCAATATCAACTAATCAACGTACTTCAATGATTTTAATTCACTTTCAATTAAGTTTCCTTAACTATTCATTAAACAATGCAAATGATTTTCCCCTGCTCGGGCAGTCTACCGCTACCTGCTGTTGCCTCATTTCCTGCCTCCTGAGCCGAGAAGCGGAGCCAAACCTTCCTGTGACTGCTCCCATATGCCTTCTATCTCCTACTGGGCCTAGCATGTCATTTGAGGGAAGGCAGCGAGGAGCAGGGCTGATGATTTCTATGTGGCCTAAAGTAATGCTTTCTGTCATAAGGCACTTCCTCCAGGGTGACCTCCAACCTCATTTGGGAAAAGGACTGTCACCCTTTATGTCTCAGTGATTCTGAAACTCTGCAGATCATCATCCAAACCCTATTTCCCAACCGACCCCCAAATTCCTTATTCCCATCCTCCTCAATCCTTCCACCCCAAAGTTTCAACCAAACACCACGCAGCCCTTCCACTGTGCCCTGTAGACTGCCTGTTCCATACATAGGCAACGGACTTCCATCTTCAAAATCCTCTTCTCCCATTCTTTCCATTTACTAGCTATTATCAAAACTTTGCTCCCCCTTGATGACACACACAACCTCCCTAATCAGCCTTTTTAGTATCAACTGCACTTTCAGTCATTCCCCTTGGCTCACTGGCCAAGTAGGTGAGTTGCTCCCCATTGATATATCCAGGTTCTCTCCATATTTCCACTTAGTAACCTTTGAGGTTCATGTATTCATATATACCAGCGGTTCTCAACCTGTGGGTCGCACCTCCTTTGGGGGTCGAACGACCCTTTCACAGGGGTTGCCTAAGACCATCGGAAAACACATACTTCCGATGGTCTTAGGAACGGAGACATCGCTCCTCTATCCCTCTCCAGGCGGTCCGCCCACATGCAGATACGCCCACATACGAGTATTAAAGGGTCGCAGCATTAGGAAGGTTGAGAACCACTGATATATACCGTACAGTCAAAATCCTGGTAGCTATTGTCTACAGACCCCCCAGATCACCCTCCCCTCCTTCCTTCATGAGTTCAACATTCTTCTCCTCAACTCCTGACACTTAGCAGAATGCTTAGCTTTATGTAAATGCTTTTTCATTCATTCGTGAAATGAGATAAAAATATGTATAAAGTGCTTCACAAAGCTTAAAGTGCTCTATACAATCCATCTATGATTATCATCAGATGTACATCTCCTCCCCCTCACTATGTAATAACATAGTGAAGGCAGGATATAGATTTTACTTATCTTTATACTTTCTGGGGCGCCTTGGACAAAGTATATATTAAAAAGTTTGCTGAATGAATGAGTTGAATCTTAAATTAAATCTACACAACTTCCGGGGTAGAGAGTCACAACATGGTGTGCAAATTACCAGGTGACCTTAAAGGACATGGCATCAAGACGCAAGCTCTGGGTTTTGTTTGAATACTGATCAAAGACTGGATATTTCTTTCTGAATGATCAACCTAGTTAAATGCAGGAAGGATCAAGACCAGAAGGCTGGCTGCAGGGCGAGGAACTTTCCAAAGTGTAAGACAGGATGAGAGTGTTATCTGTGTCAGTGGAGGGAATGCCTTAACCTAAAATTACAGAAATTACATACAGAGAGAAGGTAAGGATTAGATCTATGATTTAATTTGTATAGGGAAGGGTGCTGAACTTGAGTCATGGGACTTGGATACAAATCTCAGCTCTGCCATTTACTTCCTATGTGCTCTCCTGCAAATTGCTTACCCTCTTAGGGCATCATAAAAAAGGGGGTTGGACTAGATGTTCTCTAGGTCTTCTTTTTATGTTTTCTATCAACAAGATTAATTTAGAAAAAAGAATAGGAGACAGAGAGAACAAGGAGACAGTTATTATAATAGTCTAGGCATGTAAAAGGGTCTAGTTTAGTGACATCAGTGGGAATGGGAAGAAATTAATTTGACTGATGCTTTCTAGGACATATTAACATAACCTGGTAACAGGATAAAGCAAGGAGGAAAAAAAGAGTGAAAGATGGCTCCTAGATTTCAAGCAGGTGAGGATCCACACATCACGTTAACCTGGCACCAATACAGACAGAGTCCCACTCTTACTGTACTCCCTCCCCTACGTCCATCACCTGAGAAAATCAAACCAACAACTAAGCTGGGACCTAAGGAACAGCTATCATTGGTAATCAGAAAGGGAGAGAGTATCAAAATTTACTATTAACTATTTTAGATTAGAGGCAGAGATATTTAAAGTTTCTGTTTTGCTTGTTTTTTTTGTGGTTGCTTTTGTGATTTTGGTCAAATAAGGGTGCTTTTTCTCTATTAAAGTCTTCCTCTGATTGATGTTAATCAAGTGATGTTAATCCTGACTACAGGTCACTGTAGGTTCTTGACGTATATACTAATGGAGCTCAAGTTCTGGCTTGTCCAACGTCCAACTAAGCTAGAAAGGCTTTGAATACAGTCCAGTTACAGACTGTGTTTGCTATTAGAGGACCAGCCTAAGGTCAGTCTAAAGTCAGTTCACCAAACTGGGTAAAGGATGATGAATCTCTATTTTTTTTTAATAGCAACTTTCATTGTCAATTTAGTCATAGAGAGGTTGTGATCTGCAACAGTGAAAAGAATACCAACAGAGATGGTCTTGTCAAACACTGTTGAAGTAAAGCTACTTCTAGTATTTTTTAAGTATCATATATACTGACAACATGACTCTGTTGTATAGGGCCAACCTTGGCTTCAGAAAGACCTATGGTTAAGTCTAAAATATGCAAACTGTGTAACTATTGACATGTCACTTAAACTCAGAATTCCAAATAGATTTTTAGGATGAATTATTGCTTATCTGCATTCATGGAATGCACACACACACACACACACAAATACATAAAAACAGAGTAATATATACTTTAAATAAAATGAGTACAATGGTGTTCCTAATTGTCAGACTTTCAGGAACCTCAGTCTTTTAAAATATGGCAATCTAAAGTCATAATCCATGAAAACAAAATTGCCACAACTGGAGACAAGTCAAAACAATTGCATAGGAAGAAGCGGTACAGCCCAACTCCTTCACGACTCCAACAAAGATCTAAGGAGAGTTCCCTGCTCTGCTCTGACCAAGGACTGATGAGGAAATCTGAGGAGAAATTATAGTTAGGCATCTTTCCAGTGCCACTATTACAAATTTGACCATTGGCAAGCCGCCACTGCTGGAACTAGAGTAAAGAGGTCAGCCAGGATTGAGGACTCATCCCTGGGTCTAGGTCAGCTAAACAGGGTCCCCCAGAGGAGTTGGGGTCTTGTACTCAGCCTCCAGGGTTCCGAAAAGACAGTATGGTGGATCAGAGGTTCAGGACTAAGTTGAGAACAGAATTAGGTTACCAGTACAAGGTCATCAAGAAGGGATCACAAACTAAGCCTTGGGTCTAGAACAGGGTTTGAACCATCAGCAGTCCCAAAGCATATTTGGTGACTTAGTTCCAAGCCCAAAACAGGGCTAGGAATACATAAGCCTACACTTGCTGAGAGCTGTTGAGCCTTTGAGTCAGCAGTCAGGGACTGGGGCCAACTATTTCTACCAGCACTTCATCCAGGGACAGGTCTGTAGCTATGCTGTTTCAAACAAATCAAGGTCTAGAGTCTGGAAAGTCCAGGAGGGCAGCAATCAGTCCATACCCTTGATCTGACCATATGAGGCCCACTGAAAGTATACAACTCTCTGGCCTCACGCATCCTTGTGATCCTTAAAGAAGATAGCATTCAAAACCCAAAGAACATAAAGAGCAGCAGGCCCATACAAGGCCACTATAATCCCAAAAGAAATGAACAGAGCCTGGTTCTAATACAAAGTCTCACTCAAAGAAGTAAAGCTGGAAAAAAAAATGAGTAAACAAAGAAAGATAAAACACTATTGTAATGTCAGGGATGATCAAGGCTCAACTCTAGAAGGGAAGAACTTGGGCACAAATTCAGTGAGACTTAGTAAATAAAAAAATGAAGCAAGGGTTTTAAAAAGTTTAAAATGATATATAAGTAAAATGAGAGTGAAAAAGAAAAAAAATTGGACAAGAAATGAGAGCTTCAGAGAAAAAATTCAGAAAGACAATTAGCAGCTTAGCACAAGAGGTATGAAATTATACCCAAGTGACAGATTCCTTGAAAATTAGAATGGATCAAAGAGAAGTTAATGACTACTTTAGATAACAAGAAATATTAAAACAAAGTCAAAAGATTGAAAAATAGAAGAAAACACATGATATTTCATGTCAAAAACAAATGACCTGGAAAATATATCAAGTAGAAATAATTTAATAATCATAGGATTACCTAAAAGCCCTGAGGGAAATAAGCCCAGATAACATATTTCAAGAAATCATGAAAAAAAAATTTCCCATATATATTAAAACAAGAGAGCAAAGTGAAATTAGAAAAAAAAAATATCTAATGTTCACCTTCTGAAAGAAACCCCAAAAGGAAAATTCCCAGAAATATTGTAGTCAAAATACAGAGGTTCCATGTCAAAGGAAGCATTCCTGGTGAAATGACAAGAGCTAAACAGAAACTCTGCAATATAAATGGTGGGGAGAGGGCAAAGGGGGACAAAAAAGTAAAAACACCTGAGGAATGGCAAGGGACTAAAAGGATAAAGTATTTACATTTTAATGGGATGAGGAGAATGATACAAATTTCCTCTAAGAACCATGTCATCCAGGGTCATAAAGTCAAAGAAGAAAGAGGGACTAGGTATGATTTTATATTTTGATGATCTTAAAAGAAGAAAAAAAGATGGAAGAAGGATTTATTGCTGAAAAGAGAAAGAATGAAGAGTAGAATATCTCACAAAAATCAAGAGCACAAGCAGAAATCTATAGAAACAAGGAAGGGATGGCATAAACTGGTTTACTGGGACTTCATTTTCATATAATCTGGTCAAAGGAAGGTAGAAAAGACACATGCACACACACACACACACATACACATACACAGAGTTTATCATATAAAAATATTTAATTCAACAGGGAAACAGGAAAGAACAGGAAGAAGGAAAGAGGGGAATATGGAGGGTAGATAAACAAACCCTAAATTTGAGGAGACCATAAAAAGGAGGTTTTTAAGGGAAAATGAGGTTTGGATGAAGGAAAGAGAAGAGAGATAAGGGAAGAGAAACTGATTATGTTAAGCATACAGCACTGATGTGGAGCACCCTCTTGTTCCAGAATGCTCTTTATCTCTGTAAAGAGGAAGTGGGGAGCAAAGAGTTTGAATAAGCATAAGATAATAAGGAGGGAAATAATCAGCTCTTATAACTGTGAATAGGAATGGGATGAGTTCATCCATAAAAAAAAGAAGAGGATAGAAGAATGTATTAGAAAACAGAATCCAACAATACATTTTTTATAAGAAACACACACAAACAAAGATTTTTAACAAAGAGTTAAAATAAAGGAGTTGAAAGAAAAACCTATTTTGCCTCAATTGAATTAAAAACTACTACATCTTTACTCTAACATCATCAGGACCTGATATGTCAGATGAGAAAGATGAAAAGGCACCAAAGAAAATAAAAGCAGAAAGAAAAAGTGGAACTAAACATAAATGTGACCTAAGAAATCCCTGCTGGAAACACACAATTTTAAAGGTATTTAGTCATTAACGATTTATTAAATGCTTTTTATGTGTGAAGCAGTGTGGATCCCAAGATATCCATTTGGAGATGTCCAAAAGGCAGTTGGAGATGCAAGTCTGAATGTTAGGAGAGAGGTTAGGGCTGGATAAATAGATCTGGGAATCATCATCGTAGAAATGCTCACTGAAACAATGGGAGGGGACCGCTAGGTGGTGCAGTGAATAGAGCGCTGGCCTTGGAGTCAGGAAGACCTGAGTTCAAATGTGGCCTCAGATACTTAACACTCATTAACCATGAGATCTTGAGCAAGTCACTTAACCCCAATTGCCCTGTCCTCCCCCCTCCAAAAAGAAAAAAAAGGAAAGAAGAAACGAAGAGAAACAATGGAAGTGATGATATAATCAACTGTAATAGTATAAAAAGGGATAAGAAAAGAAAGCCCAGGAAGGCATATTTAACATGTATTAAATACAAGGTAGTTTGAGAGGGAGGACACTAGCAGTTTAGGGGATTAGGAAAAGCTTCATGCAGACAATAGTCCCTGAGATGCCTATTAAAGGAAAAAAAAAGGACTTTATGAGGTGAAAGTAAAGATAAGTACATTATAAGCATAAGAAGTGATGAAAACAAAGACACAAAGGCATGGGAACTGGAGATGGAGTGTTATGAGAGGGAATAATGTCTAAAAAGTCTAGAAAGATAGTTTGGGATCACACTGGATAGAGCTTTAAATGCTAAAGAGGAATCTAAATTTTTTCCTAGAGGCAACAGGAAGCCTCTGGAGTTGGTTAAATAACGAGTCAAATGGTCAGATGTACATTTAAGGAAAATTACTTTGGCAGCAATATATAAGATAGACTGGAGTGGGGTGGAGACTTGAGGCAGTGACACCAAATTTAAGAGCCTGTTGCAATATTCTAGGCCAAGGGTGGGAACATGTAGGCCCTTGAGGCCCTATGTGGACCTCTAGTCCTCAAGTGTGGCCCTTTGCCTGAATCCAAAATTCTTAATAAAAAGATAAAATAAAACCCCTTAATAAAAAGATTTGTTCTGTAAAACTTGGACTCAGTCAAAAGGCTGTTCCCAAGGACCTAGAAGGCCACATGTAGTCTCGAGGCTGCAGGTTCCCCAAATAGTGATAAAGGTCAGAAATGAGGCAGTAGCTGGCTGTGGTGAGATAAGCAGATAAATGAGAGAGAGAGAGAGATGTAGATGAGGTAGAAATAACAAGATTTTCCAACTGATTAGCTATGTAGGATAAGAGAGCATGAGGAGTCTAAGACAATGCAAAGATTATGATTCTAAGACACTGGAAGATCGTGCCTTCTATGGAAGCAGAAAAATCTGGACAGAAGAGATTTTAGGGGGAAAGACAAGCCTCTAGAATATTCAATTTGAAATGTCTAACAGGAAATGTTAATGAAATTAATTAAGTTAATGAAATGTCTAACAGGTCAAAATCCAGCAGCTTGGGGAGAAAAGTAGCAGAGAAATGACAATATGGGAAATACCGACTAAAAAATGGGAAGAATTTTCTATTATGATAGCCCACTGCTGAAAAGGGATTTTTGTAAGCTATAACTAACTTCATGTTGTTCTGTGTTCGCTATTTTTCTCAGGACCAGCTGCAACAGCTGGTTCCCTTCAGTGTCTTCTTTCCTCCTCTAATAGGGACAAAAAGACTGAATTGCTACAAAAGGAGGACTTCAACAGCCTAAGGAAAGTTCTCTTTTCTTATCTGACCTGACAGGTGATGTATGGTTCATTTTGATGGAGTGCAGCTGGTTAAAACCAACAAGGACACATTCTTTCTCTATCTCCTATAGCTAGTGAGGCCCATTTTCCTTACTGAACACACTTCTTTTCTTTTTCTTTGTACAACCAGCTGCACTGTAACAAGCAGCCATCTTTTTTTCATTGTCTCATGTAACATATAACCACTACTAGCCAAACTGTGAATGGCATACATTTCCAACAACTGCTGGTGGAGCGGGTCACACTCTGAGCGAATAAAATGCAGTGAAATCAGTCTCTGATTCATGCTGGCTTATTTACTGGCAGTGGCTAGTTGACCGATTCACACAACACTACTAAGAAGAGCAGCTTGTCAAACAGCCCAGATATTTGGAAATCAAATCATTTCTTCTAAGCATAAGTGAAGAAAGCAACTGTCCTTCTCAACACTTCAGTTTGCATAGGCAAAGCCAAAAATCTATTTGAAAAGCATGCTGCCCCAGTTTTACATCTATCTGGCATGCATGCATCTATAGTCAGACAGGTCAGGAAGCACACATCAAAAAGCTGCTAGAACTAAGGGAATGAGAGCATTATAATGAAAAACTATTATCCATAACTCAGACACAGCACTGACCACTCCCCCACTCCAAATTTAAGAGCAATATTTTAATAGATATTGCCATACCAAATACACATAACTTCCAAACTAAACAGAACAAAAAGTTCTCAAAATACATGGACCTAACAAAAGAAAGCAAAACCCCATGGGAGGATGAGGAGGTATATATAAAAATATATCATCCCTATCATTGTCCAATACATACTTTGAGTGTATGTTATCTACAGATAAGCTTGCATCCCAATATTTTCATCTAATTACAAAAATCAATCATATTATCTACTCGCATACTAGTTTGCTGAATACTAAAAATAAAAGAATAACAGAATACTGCACTACTTATCCCAAGACCATTTCTATGTATGCTCCACTGAACATAAAGATGAGAAGGAAATAATAATAATGATTTCTATTTATACAGTAAAGTTTTCTTTAACATAACTGTGAAATAGGTGGTAAAGGTATTGCTATCACATTTTACAGATGAGGAAACTGTCGTTCAGCAAGATGAAATGACTTGCTATAAAGTATTACATTCAAGATCTGAAGCCATCTGGAATTCAATGCAACTTTCTATATGCTAAGTCTATCTTATTTGAAGTATGCTATCTGTTATTCTTTTTATTTGATTTTTAAATTATTTCATATTTGTCTGACAGAGAAAGAAATAAAAACATAATCATCAGTGGGCAAAAACATCTCTGAATTTTAAAAAAATGAACTTTCTTCATCTCTTCATTCCTGATAAATGAATAATACCAATACTGTAAAATTTGTTTACACATTTCTGCATGTGTTGAGGTATTGTGTACTGCTGAGATAATGAATATTAAAAACAGAACACAGGTTGCTATGGATTAAAGAGATATTTATTTAGAATACTGACCAAAGAAAATTTTGAAATATTAAAAAATGTATATTTTATTGACTTATTGTCTTTCCAGTAAGTGTTTTTTATTTTTCAGGGCAAGAATTTCATTCTTCCAAAATGTATTTCCTTTTATTTATCCCATTTTAACTACTTTTTTGATGTATTTTTAAAACGTACAAACAGCAAAATCTCAAAAAAAAATAAAACCTAGTATTTGGCAGATGAGGACAAAAAGTACAAAAGCAATCAGAGGATTTCAAAACTCACTGGAAATCAGCCGTAAAATAATTTAAGAATGGAATGACTACCCAAACTTATAAAACCCATAGGATTTCTGAAATACTTGAAAATGTACCTGCAACATAACAGCTTTATTTCTTCGTACTTTATTGCCTAGGACAGTGGGTTAAACATCCCATTTAGGATTTAGGATTCCATTCCTAAATCATTCTAGAGTACTGTGACTATGAATTTTAAGTTGTGATTTTAAACAATTATTCTGTTATAAACTTTAAACAATTATGTTAAAAACAATCTTATTTAATGGATCCTTGGGAGGATTTATGGAAAAACACATATAGAGAAGTGCACAGAACTTTAAGAAGGCATTGATGGATACCAGTGGCTACAGTACTCACATGGACAATATCACAATTCCATCAGAGTATAAATAAATTTTAAAATAAGACCTTAAGCTTAGAGTTATTCCCTGTCTGTTTTCATTCCCTTCCCCACCTTTAGATATGTATATATAAAAATATTTATGAATGTATTATTTTTACATAGTTGTAATATATTTACTTATGGCAGCTAGGTGGCCCAGTGGATAGAGCACTAAGCCTGGGGTCTGAAAGATTTGAGTTCAAATGCAGCCTCAGACACTTATTAGCTGTATGACCCTGGACGAGTCAACTGTTTGCCTCAGTTTCCTCATCTGCAAAATAAACTGAAGAAAGAAATGACAAACCACTTCAGTACCTTTTACAAGAAAGCCTCAAAAGAGGTCACAAAGAGTCAGGACCAAAAACAACTGAATAACAATATATTTATATTACCATTCTTTTGGTTTTTTGACTCTACAGCTTTTAGTATTTTTATATATTTCACTTTATTATATTTTATTTGCAAATAACATTTTATTGTTTGTTCATTCACAACTGATATTTGCTATATAATATTTAAATGAACAATCTTTGAAAATTCAAGTAATAATGTGATTTGCTTTATTTTTTATTATGTTCTTAGAATAAAATTTCAATAATGGGGTTATTGGATCAAAGGGTAGGATTATTTTAACTCATAAGCTAACTGCTGTTTCTTCCCTCCAAAAAATTCCACTAATTTACAATACTATCACTAATGGATGAGTATGTTCATTTTCCCCAGATTATTACCACCGAGTTTTCTCATATTTTGAAAAAAATTGATGGGTAGTACTTTGGGCTGTTTCAAGTTTCACATGAATTCATTGTATAATTTCTTTTCTTTCTTTCTTTCTTTTTTTTTTTTTTTCTTTTTGGAAGAGGGAAGGGTGGATAATTGGGGTTTACTGACTTGCCCAAAGTCACATAGCTAGCAAATGTTAAGTGTCTGAGGTTGGATTTGAATTCAGGTCCTCCTGACTCCAGGGTTGGTGCTCTATTCACTGAGCCACTTAGCCACCCCCATTGTATAATTTCAAATGTCAATTTTTTAAAAATTAATTTATTTATTTTCTAGTTTACATCACTCATTTCCATGAGATTTTGAGTTACAAATTTTCTCCTCATCTTTCCCCTACCCACCACCCCAAAACAGCAATCCCACTGTATAGCCCCTCCCCCAATCTGCTCTCTCCTATGTCCTCCCTCATCACCCCTCTGACTTTCCAGTAGGACAGGATGGGTCTCCCTACCCCAGTGCCTGTATATCTTAATTCCCAGTTGGATGTAGTTAATAATAATAATAATAATAATAATAATAATACATGTATACATATATATTTTTAACATTTGATTATAGAACTTTAAATTCTAGATTCTTTCTCTTCCTCCCTGGTCACCCACCCCCACTGAAAGGACAAGCAATGCAATACAGGCTGTACATGTGTAATAATTACACAGAACATCTCCACAGTGGACATATTGTGAGAGACTGATTATATGTCCCTCCTTCCTATCCTGTCCCTCCTTCCTATCCTGTCCCTCCCCTTGTTCTATTCTCTACCCTGTCCCTGTCCCTCTACAGAAGTGTGTACTTCCAGCAACCCTCCAACCACCCTGCCCCACCTCCATCATCCCACCTCTCATCCCCATCCCCCCTACTCTCCGGTGTGGCAAGATACCCAGTTTAGAGTTTATATCATTCCTTCTCTAAGCCAAATTCAATAAGAGTAAGGTCTTTTGCCTTCCTGTTCTTCCTCTCCATTGTAACAATTATCCCTAGCCTCTTCTATATGAGATGATTAACCCCATTCTGTCTCTCCCTGTCTCCTCTCATTCTAATCCTCTCCAACCTCAGAATTTCACCTATTAAGAGTATCATCCCTTCCTATTCATTGATCCTGTGCCCTCTATGTACACATATATACACATACTCAGATATGTGTTCATATG
>CM053588.1:89017038-89050839 GCA_028646515.1 Pseudochirops corinnae | reverse complement strand
AGGGGGGACACACTGGGATGGCTGTTTTGAGGCAGTGGGTGGGGGAAAGAGGGGGAGAAAATATGTAACTCAAAATCTTATGGAAATGAATGATGCAAACTAAAATAAAATTAAAAAAAAAGAAAAAAAGAAATTTTGACTTTGAAATTCAAGACTCAAGAGAAACATAAAGAGGTAAACGTGCAAGAGAAATTATAAGGGACTCAATAACGTTAAACTGTTTACGTTCCTATATAAGAAGATGATACTTATAATTCTAACAATTTTATCATTATTAGGGCAGTTAGAAGGATTCTACATAGAAAGAGGGTGTGGGAATGAGTCAATTATGTTGGCATGATGTAAAAAATGGATAGGCAAGGAAGACAGATACTCTGGGAAAAGGAAAGAGAGGAAGAATGGGGAAAATTATTGCACATAAAAGAAGAGTGTTAAGGAAGAGGTCTCACAATAGAGGGGAAAATGATAGAGAGCGAATGAGCAATACTTGAAACTCATTCACATCTAAATTGGTTCAAGCAACACTTGAACTTTATTTACATCTATATTCGTTCAAAGTCAGGAAATATATATACACATAACTCAATTTGTAGTTGATATCTATGCTACCCAACAGGGAATTAGGAGGCGAAGGAGAGATCAGAAGAGGGAGGATGATAAAAGGCAGATTAAAAAAAGGCAGTGGTCAGAAGCAAAACAGACTTTAGAGGACGGAGACAATAAAAAGAGAGAAGGATAAACAGGATAGAGGGAAATGAACAGTTAGTAATCATAAAAGTGAACGTAAATGGGATGTACTCACCCCAAAAAACTGAAGGATTTGAATGGATTAGAAATCAGAATCCAGGGGCGGCTAGGTAGCACAGTGAATATGGCACTGGCCTTGGAGTCAAGAGGACCTGAGTTCAAATATGGCCTCAGACACTTAACACTTACTAGCCATGTGACAGGCAGGTCACTTAGCCCCAACTGCCCTGCACTACCCCTTCCAAAAAGCAAAAAACAAAACAAAACAAAACTTAAAAAAAAAAAGAAATCAGAATCCAACATATGTTGGTTACAACAAACATACTTGAAATAGAGAGACACACAGTTAAAATATGGGCCTGGAGCAGAATCTATTATGTATCAGCTAAAATAAAAAAGGCAGGGACAGAAATTATGATCCCAGACAAAGTAAAACTAACAACAGACCTAATTAAAAGAGGTAAGAGAAGTTCTATTCTAAAAGGAACCATAGAAGATGAAGTAATGTCAATACTAAAAATATACACCAAATGGCATAGCATTCAAATTCTTTTTATTTTTATTTTTTTTTGGAAGAGGGTGGGCAGGGCAGTTGGGATTAAGTGATTTGCCCAAGGTCATATGCTAGTAAGTGTTAATGTTAAGCATCGGAGATTAGATTTGAACTCAGGTCCTGCCAACTCCAGGGCAGGTGCTCTGTTCCTTGTAGCATTCAAATTCTTAAAGGAAAAGTTAAATGAGTAACAGGAAGAAATTGAAAATAAGACTATACAAGTGAGGGACCTCAACCTTCTCCTACAAGGACTAGATAACTATAACCATAAAATAAATAAGAAGTTAAGGAAATTAACAGAATCTTAGAAAAGTTAGATATGACAGACCTCTGGGAAAAAAAAAAGTGAATGGGAATAGAAAGGAATATATATTTTTCTCAGCTGTCCATAGCACCTTGCATGGGGTACACTCTCTGCACCCTCTGTGAAGACTCCTCAGAATGAAAAGGGAAACAAACTATCTGGAAACCAGAGAGATTTTTCTAAGACTGGACAGACCTGAGTCCTGGGTTTATACAACCTAGGACCCTTCCCCCCTTCCCTTGCTGTCATCAGCATTAGGCCCTTTTTCAGGAGTTTTTGACCTCCACCCTTGCTAGTGACCTTTTCCCCTTCCTTGCTTTGGTGGTTACCAAATAAAGACATGAATAATACATTGGCTTCCTGTCCCACCTCCCAACCAATAGGAGATAGTGGTGGGCTTCTTTGTTATCTACCATAGGGTTAGATTTTCAACCAAGACTGAGAGCCTACCTCCCAGCCAATGGGAGAAGGGAAGGGGGGTGGGGAGGGAAGGGGACTTGACTGCCTTGGGTATAAATTCTTGTTCTGTCTTTTGTAACATGCCTCGTCTCCTCGTTCCCCTCCATGGAGATGACCTCCCTCTTCCTGTAGGGGAAAAGAATAAAATTTCCTGTACCTTCCGCAAGATACCTCTGACTTTTAAGTTTTCTTGGGTAGGAGATTTTTTGGGGTCCCCATACCCCACACAACCTTCACAAAAACTGACCACGTATTAGGGCATAAGAAACTCACAAGCAAATGCAGAAAAGAAGAAATACTAAATGTACTCTTCTTAGACCACAGTACAATAAAATAACATTTAATAAAGGACTGTGGAAACACAGATTAATAGTTAGCTGGAAATTAAACAATCTCATCCTAAAGAATGAGTGGTTCAAAGAAGAAATCATAGAAATAATCAGTAATTTAATTGAAGAGAATGACAATAATGAGACAATATTCCAAAATTTGTAGGATGCAGCTCAAGAAACACTTAGGGGAAAATTTATATCTCTAAATGCATACATCAATAAAAGAGAGAAACAGAAGATCAATAAGTTGGGCATGCAGCTAAAAAAAATCTAGAAAAAGAACAAATTAAACACTAAAATAGAAATCCTGAATATCAAAGAAGAGGTGAATAAAAATGAAAGTTTAAAAATAATGAACTAATATATAAAACTAGAAGATGGTGTTATGAAAAATACCAATAAAATAGATAAACCATTCATTAATTTGATTTTTTTAAAAAGAAGAAAATCAACTTACCAGTATCAAAAATGAAAAGGGAGAATTCATCACTAATGAAGAGGAAATTAAAGTAATTATTAGGAACTATTTTACCCAATTATATGCCAATAAATCTGATAATCTAAGTGAAGTTGATGAATATTTTTAAAAATAATAAATTCCGCAAATTACCAGAAGATGAAACAGAATACTTAAATACTCCCATTTTAGGAAAAGAAATTGAACAAGCCATAAATGAACTCCCTAAGAAAAAACTCCCAGTCTACATGCTATTATTCTTTTCCATGTTTTGATTTGTTTCTTTTTTCCCATTGTTCACTCCATCTAGTCATAACCCTTCTATACAACCAGACTAATGTCCAATGTGAAATTTTTTGCAGATGCTATACTTGATTGCATGCTGCCATGGGTGGGCGGGAGGGAAAGGGAGGGGAGAAAATTTGAAACTCAAGGGATTCTGGAACTGAATCTTGTAAACTAAAAGTAAACAAACAAATCAATTTTTAAAAATTTAAAAAAGAAAAATGCAAAAAAAAAAAGAAAAAAGAAAAAAAAACCCAGGGCCAGATGGGTTCATAAGTGAATTCTGCCAAACATTTAAAGAATAATTAATTCCAATATTATATAAACTATTTGGAAAAACATGTAAAGAAGAAGCCCAACCAAATACCTTTTATGACACAAATATGATACTGGCACCTAAATCAGGAAGGTCTATAACAGAGAAAGAAAACTACAGACCAATTTCCCTAATGAATACTGACGCAAAAAATTTTAAATAAAATACGAGGAAGGAGATCACAACAATATATCCCAAGTATCATAACTATGACTAGGTGGGATTTATACCAGTAATGCATGGCTGGTTCAATATTAGAAAAACTATCAGCATAATAACTCCTTAAAGAACAGAACTGGCCAAATGGAAAAAGATGCAAAAGCTCACTGAAAAAAATAATTCCTTAAAAATAAGAATTGGGCAAGTGGAAAATAATGATTCCATAAAACAGCAAGAAACCATAAAACAATGTCAAAAGATTAAAAAAACAGAAGAAAATGTATCAATATAAAATGTCAATAACAAAACTAACAGAAATCATATGATTATCTTAATGACTGCAGAACTTTTGACAAGACAGCACCCACTCCTATCAAAAATACTAGACAGCATGGGAACAAATGGAGATTTCCTTAAAAGGATAAATAATCTCTATTTAAAACCATCAGTAAGCACTACCTGTAATGGGGATTAGCTAAAAGCATTCACAATAAGATCAGGATGAAGCAAGGATGACCATTACAACTTATATTATTCATATTGTACTAGAAACATTAGTTAAAGCAGTAAGAGAAGAAAAAGAAATTGAATTAGAACAAAAAAGGAGGACACAAAACTATCAACTCTTTGCAGATGATATGATGGTACACTTAGAGAATCCTAGAGAATCAACTAAAAAGAAATAATAATATAAAATAAACCCACATAAATCATCAAGATTTCTATATGTAACTAATGAAGCTCAGCAGCAAGAGATAGAGAAATTCCACTTAAAATAACAACAGACAATATAGAATTGGGATTCTACCTGCCAAGACAAACCTAGGTACTATATATGAACACAATTACAAAACACTTTTCATAGAAACACAGATCTGAACAATTGGAAAAATACCAATTGCTCATGGACAGGTTGAGCCAATATAATAAAAATGACAATTCTTCACAAATTAATTTACTTTATTCAGTGCCTTACCAATCAAAACCATCAAAAATTATTTCATACAGTTAGAAAAATAATGACAAAATTCAACTGGAAGAACAAAAGGTCAAGAAGACCAAGGGAACTAGCAAAAAAAAAAAATGTAAAGGAAGGTGGACTAGCCAAACCAGATCTCAAACTATATTATAAAGCAGCAATTTTCAAAACAATCTGGTACTGGCTAAGAGGTAGGGTGGGGGATCAGTGGAATAGATTAGATACACATGACAAAGTAAATGATCATAGTAGTCTAGTGTTTGATAAACACAAAGACCCCAGCTTCTGTGTCAAGAACTACTATTTAACAAAAACTGCTGGGAAAACTGCAAAACAATATGGTAGAAACTAGCTACAGACCAACATCTTACAACATATACCAACATAAGATCAAAATGGATACACGATTTAGACATCAAGGGTGATACTATAAGTAAATTGGAAGTGCAAGGAATAGTTTACCTGTCAGATGTATGGAGAAGGGAAGAATTTAGGAACAAACAAGAGAGAATTTAAAAATGTAAAATGGATAATTCTGATTATATCAAATTTAAAAGTTTCTGCACAAACAAAACCAACATAACCAAGATTAGAAGGAAAGTGGAAAACTGGGAAACATTTTTTTTTAATAGTAAATGTCTCTGATAAAGGCCTTCCTTTCTCAAATATATAGATTACTGAGTGAAATTTATAAGAATACAAGTCATTTTCCTATCAGCAAATGGTCAAAGGATATGAACAGGCAGTTTTCAGATGAAGAAATTAAAGCTATCTATAGTCATAAGAAAAAATATTCTAATCCACTATTGATTAGAGAAATACAAATTAAAACAACTCAATATCACCTCACAGATCATCATCTATCAAACTGGATAATTTGACAAAAAAAGGAAAATGACAAATACTGGAAGGATATGGAGAAATTAGAACACTAATGCACTCTTGGCAGAATTGTGAACTGATGCAAACCATTCTGGAGAGGATTTTGGAACTATGCCCAAAGGGCAATGAAACCGTGCATATCCTTTGATCCAGCAATACCACTACTAGGTCTGTATCCCAAAGAGATCAAACAAGAAGGGAAGTGGGGTGGGGAAGAACCTACTTGTACAAAAATATTTACCACAGCTCTTTTTGTGGTAGCAAAGAATTATAGGAACACAATTATAAAACACTTTTCACAGAAATAAAGACAAGAAATTGAGGGGATGCCCCAGGGAATGGCTGAACAAGCTGTGGAATATACATGTAATGTAATACTATTGTTCTATAAGAAATGACAAGCAGGATTCTCTCAGAAAAACCTGGAAAGGCTTACATGAGCAAAGTGAAGTGATAGAACCAGGAGAACATTGTACTCAGTAACAGTAACATTGTGCAACAATCAACTATGTGTAACAATCAATTAAACTATTCCCAGCAATACAATAATCCAAGACAATTCCAAAGGCCTTATGAGGAAAACTGCTAAACATCTAGAGAAAGAACTGATGGAATATGAATACAGATTGAAGCATCCTATTTTCACTTTCTTAATTTTTTTTAGTGTTTTTTTCTTTTGGTTCTTTCACAACATGACTAATATGCAAATATGTTTTCTATGATTGCACATATATAACCTATATCAAACTGTTTACCATCTTAGGGAAGGGGGAGGCGAGAGGAGGAAGAAAATGTAGAACTAAAAATTTTTAAATGAATGTTAAAATTTGTCTTCACACATAATTAGGAAAAAAGTTATAAAAAATAAATTGCCCAATTAACAGAAGAAATAGAATATTTAAATAACCCTTTCTTAGAAAAGGAAGTTGAACAAGCCATCAGTGAGCTGGCTAAGAAAAAATCCCCTGGATCAGATAGATTTACAAGTGAATTCTACCAAACATTTAGGGAACAATTAATCCCACTACTATATAAATTATTTTGAAAAACAGGCAAAGAAGGAATCCTACAAAATTCCTTTTAAGACATAAATATGGTTTTGATACCTAAACTAGGAGAATAAAAACAGAGAAAAAAAAGTATAGACCAATTTCCCTAATGAATATTGATGCAAAAATTTCAAATAAAATATTGGTGAAGAGATTATAGCAATATATCACAAAGATCATAAACTATAAGCAGGTGGGATTTATACCAGGAATGCAGAACTGGTTCAATTATTAGGAAAACTATCAGCATAACTGACCACATGAATAAAAAAAACAACAGAAATCATATGATTATCTCAATAGATGCAAAAAAAGCATCTGACAAAATACAACAGCCATTCCTATTAAAAACACTTGAAAGCATGGGAATCAATGGAACCTTTATTAAAATATGTAGCATCCATCTATAACCAAGAGCAAGTATTTATAATATAATTTATAAACTTGAAGCCTTCCCAAGACAATCAGGATGCAGAAGCAAGTAGGTCCATCATCACACTATTGCTCAATATTGTACTAGAAATGCTAGCTAGAGCAATAAGACAAGAAAAAGAAATTGAAGGAATAAAAATAGGCAATGGGGAAACAAAACTATCATTCTTCACAAACTATACGATGGTATAAAGAACCCTAGAGAATCAACTAAAAACTATTTGAAACAATCGACAATTTAAGCAAAATTACAGGACATAAAATTGTTCGGTCATACCTAACTCTCTGTGACTTCAATTGGAGTTTTCATGGAAAAGATACTGCAGTAGTTTGCCACTGCCTTCTCCAGCTCATTTCACTGATGAAGAAAACTGAGGCAAATAGGGTTTAGAGACCTGCCCAGGGTTACATAGCTTAGTGAGTGTCTAAGGCCAGATTTGAACTCACAATGATGAGTCTTCCTGACTCAAGGTCCAACATTCTATATCCACTGCACTGCTTAGCTGCCCCATGATATAAAATAAACCCACATAAATTATCAGCTTTTTTATATACTACCAACAAAACCTAGAAGCAAGAGTTAGAAAGACAAGTTCCACTTAAAATAATGACAGACAACATCAAATACTTGGGAGTTCACCTGCCAAGACAAACCCAGGGATTATAGGAAAACAATTACAAAACACTTTTCACAGAAATGAAGACAGATCTAAAGAACTGAAGAAATATTAATTTCTCATGAGTAGGATGAACCAATATAATAAAAATTATAATTCTACCCAGGTTAATTTACTTACTCAGTGCCATGCCGATCAAACGATCAAAGAATTATGTGACATAGCTAGAGAAAATAGTAACAAAATTGATCTAGAAGAACAAAAAGGTCAAGACTCAAGAGTATCAAAGGAAGCAATAAAAAAAAAAATGCAAAGGAAGGCGGCCTAGCAGTTCTAGATTCCAAATTGTATTATAAAGCGGTAATCCTCAAAACAATATTGTACTAGCTAAGAAATAAAGTGGTGCATCAGTACAATAGATTAAGTACATAATACACAGTAGTAAATGATCATGGTAATCTAGTGTTTGATAAACTCAAAGATTCAAGTTTTGGGAGTAAGAACTCAACATTTGACAAAAATTGTTAGGAAGAGCAGAAAGTAATTTGGCAGAAACTAGGCATAAACCAACATCTCACGCCATATACTAAGACAAGGTCAAAATGGATAGATGATTTAGACATAAAGGCTGATATCAGAAGTAAATTAGGGGAGCATGGAAAAATGTACTTGTCAGATCTATGGATCTAAAATGGATAATTTTGATTACATGAAATTAAAATGCTTTTGTACAAATAAAATTAATGCATCAAAATTAGAAGGAAAATGGAAAACTGGGGGGAAATTTACAGCAAGTTTCTCTAGTAAAGGCCTCTTTTTTTCAAATATATAGGAAACTAACCTAAATTCATAAAATTAAGAGCCATTCCCCAGGTGATAAATGCTCTGAGGATATAAACTGGCAATTTTCAGAAAAAGAAACCAAAGCCATCAATAATCATGAAAAAATGCTCTAAATCACTATTGATTAGAGAAATCCAAATTAAAACAACTCTGAGATACCACCTCACGCCTATAAGATTGGCTTTTATGACAGAAAAGGAAAATGACAAATGCTGAAGGGAATGTAAAAAAATTGAGACATTAATGCACTGTTGGTAGAGTTATGAACTAGTCCAACCATTCTGGAAAACAAATTGGAACTATGCCCAGAGGGCTATAAAACTGTGTATAGCCCTTTTATCTACCAATATCACTATTAAGTCTGTATCCGAAAAGATCAAAGAAAAGGAAAAAGGAACCATTTGTATAAAAATATTTATAGCAGCTCTTTTTGTGGTGGCAAAGAAATCGAGGAGATGCCCATCATTTGGAGCATGCCTGAACAAGTTGTGGTATATGACTGTGATGGAATACTATTATGCCATAAGAAATGATGAACAAGATGGTTTCAGAAAAACCCAGGAAGACTTATATGAACTGATGCAAAGTGAGCAGAACCAGAAGAACACTGTACACAGTAACAACAATATTGTAAGGATGATCAGCTATGAAAGACTTAGCTATTCTGATCGAGACAATGACCCAAGACAATTCCAAAGGATCCTTGATGAAAAATGCTATCCATCTCCATAGATAACTGATAAACTCTGAATGTAGATTGAAGCATACTTTTTTAAAAACTCTCCTCGTTTTTATACTTTTCTTTTGCAACATGGCTAATATAGAAATTTCTTTTATTGGGGGTGAGGAGGGGGTGGGGGGGCAAGGAGTGGGACTGAGAGAAAATAAATGTTTGTTAATTCAAGAAAAAAATTTTTTTTAAAGAACTTAAGAACTCTGATCAACACAATGATCAACCATGATTCCAGAGGACCAAAGATGAAGAACATCACCCACCTGCCTGACAGAAAGGTGATGCAGTCAAGTTGCAGAATGAGACATACATTTTTAGACACAGCCCACAAGGGAGGTTGTTTTGCTTGACAGTACATATTTGTTATGAGGTATTTGCCTTTCTTTTTTCTTTTTTTTTTTCAATGAGAGAAGGAGGGAGAAAGAAAAATAAATACTTGTTCATTGAAAAAAGTAAAATAAAATAAATTACACTAAAGAAAAATAATAAATAAAAAGAGAACTGATCTGTCCTCAGAGATTCCTTCTCACTCTAAATCCAATACACTATGATTAAGCCTATGATCTATGACTATTACTAATAGCATTACATTTCTCTCTGACCAAATTAGTCTGGTTAAGAGCAAAACAACGAACTTATGTTGCCTCTAGCTTCATTACACTCAAGTGGATTTCTGCTCCCAATCTATACTTTCTGCCCCAAACTTCCAATACATATATTTTATTTGCATTTCTTAGATAAATATTAATAATGTAATCCAGTATAGCACTGTTTTAATTTGAAAGAGTTGTAACTTTAAAATCATGTCTTTACGCCTCTATAATTTAGATATTTTTCCCCTCAGAAAAAGTCATTCTTTGGAAAATATCATTCTTTTGAGAAGATGTGTACCACAACAGAATTTCTGAATAGATGGATTTATGAATAGTTTTGATTCATTTTTGGTCAACCCCCACTATCAAGGAAATATCAAGAATGTTGGCATGAATATTATTTCAAAAATAAACTTTGTAATTATTTCTCTGTCAAAAGAAATTCTTGGCCTCCCACAAATTAAAATAAATCCTTTATGCTTTAAAATTTTCATTATGATGCTAATCATTAAATTGTGAGCTCATATCTTATTCTGCACATTGTTACTTGTGCATTAAGGATTCTGTTCTAGCATACTCCAAATTCTTGCCCCAAAGTTGTTTCGCAAAAGTATTCCTCCCATATTATAGCCCAAACTCAGCACAAAATTTTTTAAAACTCTATAATCAGCTAAGTGACAATACTCTCTTACCTCCAAATACTGTCTTACCTAATAGGATAAATAGTAAAGTTCCATGGTCTGCTCTAGAGCACACCTCCTTGGGTACTGAGCCTATTCCATGGCCATATCTGGGGAAATATGTGGTTCAATACTGAAAGAATTTGGTACTTTTATATGACTTAGCTACCTCTGAGCAGTCCCTTGATACCTCTCTTATCCGCTGATAGCAACAGGGGGACAGGGTTCTACTTCAGTTAAAAAGGAAAGAATTTCCAACTCACTCTCTTCCACCAATGATTTCTTATGGCAAGTAACTTTGCCTTGCTAGACTTTCTGTAATAGCCCAGGGAAAAAGTGGCACACATTCCATTTCCTCCAGTCCACCCCGCAGCTGCACAGCACCTACACATATATGATGGCTAGAAGAGGGGCTTGGGAGCCTGGGGACCCTGGCTGCCTTTTGTGTTTTGTTTCTTTCCCAAGCATAGGTTACCAAATGATGATCCTGAGAAAGTCATTTCTGCCCTGCAGGTATCCTCATGAATTTGAGGAGTTAGGGATCTTGGGTGGTCCCAAGACTGGCTTTTAAAACTCAAGTGATTATGGAACTGAATGTTGTAAACTAAAAGTAAATGAATGAATGAATGAATGAATAAAAGAAAAAAAGGAAAAAAAAGAACAGACTGGCAGCAGGAAAAGTTTCTGGATTGGAGAGGCTGACCACTAATGACAAAATGAAACCAACCCTTGGCCTAGCTTTCTGAAAAGACTTGGACCTGGAAGAAATTATTTGGACAGTATAAAATGTTAATTCAACAGTTGCATAAACTGCTTCATATTCTAATGTCTGTGTCAGTCTGTGTCACAACCACCCAGGAAAGTACAATAGTATAATATTAATAATAATGGTTATAAATTATTATAGCTTATTTAAGCTTTCTGTCAAAGTACAATTGTGAATCTTTTGTATTTAGCATTTCTTTTGCATCTGGATGAAATAAATTGTTCCCTATAGCACTGTAGCATACAGAATAGAGAGCTGACTTTCAAAGCAGGGAGACCTGGGTTCAAGTTCTTCCTTTCATATATATTAGCTATGTCTCTTAAAAAAGTCCTTTAACCTCTCAGTGCTCTACTCTCCAAGCCAGAATTCTTAACCTAGGTTATAAAAACTTAATTTCAAAATTTTGATAATTATATTTTAACAGTCTATTTCTATCATAATCCTATATATTTTATGCATTTAAAAATATTATTCTGAGAAGGAATACAGTTTGCATCAGACTGCCAAAACAATTCATGGTATAAAAATTGTTAAGAATCCCTGCTCTCTGGTTAAGCTGCAGAAAATGTGAAGACCTACCTACATTGATAGAGAGAACTTCCTCTCCAGGAAGCTAGTTTCCAGTACCAAGAAAAGCACAGATCCAATCCTCAATTCTATTTTAATTTATAGCATATATTGAATAATCATTCTACTCCTCACTTTTGAGGACACCCTCAACACCAGCCAAACTTAATTTTGAACAATTCTTCCTGGGGCAGGGGAATATAAAAATTTAATCTCTCTCTTTTGAGGCCAAAGTTCCCCAGGAACTAACCCAGTCTAGGTCTTCTACCGAAAGGGATACCTTAGTAGAATGGGAGAAGACAAACACCCAGACTCCGTGGGCCTAGCAGCAGTTCTCATACCTTTTCATGAAACCTGTAATCTGCCCTTACTTCACACAAATACAATATTAACATACTTCTCTATATGCTCATTTATTTTAAACTTTATTCCCTAAAAAGTTTCCTTTTATTCTTGGTTACTTGTGAAATAAATGGCATAGTAAACTATGAAGACTGAACCTAAGTAAAGTTTAGTGTTATTATCAGATACAACTTGCATACAGTGCAAATTAATCTGGCATAAATGGTAAACATTTGGGGTAAATTAACTGGTATCATACATGCCAACCAAATTTTCACAAATTTTCATCTTTGATAATTTTTTAGTATTCATAAATACTATCAGCATTGAAAACTTTTTAAATTATTTTTATTTTTTTTGCTTTTTGGAGGGGGCAGGGAAATTGGGGTTAAGTGACTTGCCTAAGGTCACACGGCTAGTATGTGTTAAGTGTCTGAGGCTGGATTTGAACTCTCAAGTCCTCGTAACTCCAGGGCTGGGTGCTCTATTCACTGTATCACCTAGCCACCCCAGCACTGAAAGTTTTACCTGATATCATGTACAATATAATACTCATCACATACACACAGAGACACACACAGACAGACAGACAGACACACACACACACACACACACACACACACACACACAAATTCTTATATCACCAAAAGCTCCTGGGAATTTAATTCTACTACACAGGGTTTTTCACTTGACCTTAATTTAGGAATGAGGCATCCTATATTTCCTTCTTCTGTATATCTCAGCCTAAGAGTTATTTCTTCTTCAAAAGAATGAGCCTACGGTGTCCTGGGTACAGAGCAAAACCAAAGAATTTGTGCATCCAAGGCAAGATATATGCATGCACAGAAATTACTGTTGGGGGGGCGGGTAGAAAATGTGAAACTCAAGGGATTGTAGAACTGAATCTTGTAAACTAAAAGTAAATAAACAAATCAATTTAATTAAAAAAAAAAAAAGAAATAACTATGAGTGTCTTTCTCTGTGGAACCTAGGCAGTTCCCTAGCTTTCCTAGCCTAATGGCTAAAAGCCTTGAGGTAACAGATACTTGGCTTTACACCAGGCATGAACTAGCCAAAGGGTAGTTCAGAATCATGTTATTATGTAGAATATAAGTTTCTTGAGGACTAATATTTTCTTTTGTCTTAGTATTGCCAGAGTTTAGATCAGTGTCTCCCATATATTAGGTGCTTAATGGATAATTGTTAAATGAATAAATCATGGAATATTTTTTGAAAGGGGCTCAGAAGAAGCAGAGAAAGGAAAAACTTGTACTGAAGAATGATTCATTTCTCTCCCCTTTCCTCCCTTCCCCAGGTGTAAAACTATTTAGGCTCAATATAAATTAATTAGGTACATATAAAAATATACGTATATGTATATTTGAGTGTGTGTGTGTGTGTGTATGCATGGATACACTTCATATATTCACATGCTTATACTACTTAGAGGAACTAATTAATCCTAGAGGTCAGCTCTTTATCAGAGATCAAAATGAAAATTAGTAAGACACAAGTGATTCCCCAGTTGATAAATAGTCAAAGGATAGGAAAAGGCAGTTTTCAGATGAAGAAATTAAAGCTATTTATAGACATGGAAAAATGCTCTACATCACTATTGAGTAGAGAAATGCAAATTAAAACAACTCTGAGGTACCACATCATACCTATAAGATTGGCTAATATGACAAAACAGGAAAATGATCAATATTGGAGAAGACATGGGACAATTGGAACACCAATGCCTTGCTGGTGGAGTTGTCAACTGATTCAACCATTCTGGAAAACAATTTGGAACTAAGCCCAAAGGGCTACAAAACTGTGCATAACTCTTGATCCAGCAATGCCACTACTAGAGTCGTATCGCAAAGAGATCATAAAAAAGGAAAAAGGACCTACATGACAAAAATATTAATAACAGCTCTTTTTTGGTGACAAAGAACTGGAAACTGAGGGGATGCCCATCAACTGGGGAATGGCTGAACAAATTGTGGTATGTGATTATGATGGAATATTATTGTGCTATAAGAAATGAGGAGCAGAATGCTCTCAGAAAAATCTGGACTTACATGAGCTGGTGCAAAGTGAAATGTACTCTGTACAAAGTAAAAGAAATACTATGTGATGATCAACTATGAATAACTTAGTGATTCTCAGCATACAAAGATCTAAGATAACTCCAAAGGACTCATGACAGAAAATGTTATCGCCATCCAGAGAAAGAACTATGGAGTATGAATACAGATCAAAGCATACTATTTTCTTTTTTCTTCTTTCTCATGATTTTCTCCTTTTGTTCTGATTCTTCTTTTACAACATGACTAATGTGGATATATGTCTAATATAATTGTACACACATAGCCTATATCATATTTCATGCCTTCTTACGGAGAGGGAAGGAAAAGGAGGGGAAATTTTAGAATTCAAAATATTACAAAAGTGAATGCTGAAAACTAAAAAATAATTAAAAGAACTTTAAAAATGCAAATTAAGATATTTTATAGCTTTAAAATGGGCTAAAATGAAATGAAAAGAAAGACAATGGAACAAACGAAAGCTACAGTTCTCATCCAAGAACTTCTGATTTACAATTCCAGGGGTATAAGCAAAGGTTTACAATACATTTTGCCTATATGACACTGTGGTATTCTCACATTTTCTGTCAATAACCTATAATATTAATACTACTTAGACATCAACAATCCTAATTTAATTCTTCATGAAAAGTTCACAGGGTGACATATTTCCCTTTATTCTTTATTAGAAAATTCTATTTCCCTCCCAATGTCTAAGTATCTTTTTATTTACAATTTTACATGTTCCTTAAAAATTAAAGGTCTTTAAGAGTTCTAAAATTGTGTTTAATGCTTAGCATACATCTAAGGCTACAGATATTATCTTCTGTCATGAAATTCTATAATGTCCTCTAGCTTTTGTAAACACTCAGTTTTCTGGACTCATGCATTTATTTAGTAACTAAGAACACTATGTCTAATTCAAACATTTCTTTTGCAGTTTTGAGTTGAAGTTAGTCTTCTTAGTACACTTCCTGTATCTTCTCAGTCTCAGAACATCAAAACCACATATATACACACATACCTACAGAGTATGTGGCTTCAACAGCTCAGAAAAATCAATCAAGATTAGAGCATTAATGACGATTTACATCATTTTTAAAAGTAGAACAGAGAAATGCCCAAGTTAAAATGTATAACTGCCTTGACATTTTGGGGTAAAGTGTGAAATTCTCTAGATAAAAAAGAATTATGTTTAGTTTCTATTACGCACATGGTGATGAAACCGTTCTTTAGTCATATCACCAATTTACATAAAAGAAAAATACTCATTTTCCCAACCTGTCCTTTTAGTAAAACTGTCTATGAAAAATGCCTTGTTGGCAATGAGAAATGACTAAATAAGATGTGTGATACATGAGTGTAGAGGAAGATAACTCTTTCAAAAGTAAGATGTGACAAATATGAAAAATTGAGAGAATAATTGGAAAACTTAGGTGAACCAATACAAAGTCAAGCGAGTCATACTGGAAAAATAATGAACACAATGATCAAAATAATGTAAGAATAAAATGAAGTATATTGCCATATAATTATAATGACCAAGATTTGAGATGTACCTGTCTTCCATCTTTGCAGGAAGTAAGGGATTATGGTTGCAAAATATTTAATATATCAATCAACTGACAAGTATTTTAGTGCCTACTATGTGCTAATATGGGTATGCAGTTATACTAAGAATGAAACAACCCCTACTTGCAACAAACTTACATTCTAATGGGGGAGACAAGGAATACATACAAAAATGTATACACACAAAATATAAAGTTAATAAACATAAATATATACAAAGTAGTTGTACATGAAGTAGTTTAGAAGAGAAACCACTAGCAGTTGGAGGGATCATGAAAGGAGTCATGGAGAAGTTGGTGCTTAAGCTTCATTATTAAAGGAAGAAATGAACTATATGAGACAGGTATGGAGAGAGTAACATTCCTTATACTACCAAACATGGCTGATCTATTGGATGGTTTTACTGAAATTTTTTTTCCTCTTTATTTTTTTAATCTTGGTTACAAAAAATGGCTCACTACATAGCAGAGGAAGGGAGGTTTAATCAGAAATAAATGTGAAATTGCAACAAAAATCAATTTAAAAAACCTCTTAAAAATTAAAACAAAAAAAAGCAAGCGCAGTGTTGGTAGCATTAGCTCCACTGATAAATGTTACCAACTGAGAATTTTTAAAAATCAGACACCAAAAATTTTTTCCTGAGGATATCCTCTATGAAAAGTTATGGCACAGAATAATAATAACCAGTAACAGAAAGAATAGTTTGAGACTCAGATCTTCTGAATTGAAATGCTTGCTATTATACCACAGTGTCTCATACTTACGATACAGTCACTCTGGCTCTCCTTGAATATTTTCAGTAATGAGGAAAATACTTTCTCCCAAGGCAACCCATTCCCTTTTAGACACTTCTAATGGTAAGGCAGTTGTTCTTGATATCAAGCTCGAATCTGTCCTATAAACTTCTACCCACTGGTTCTGGTTCCTATCTTCAGTGCCAAAGTTAAATCTAATCTCTTTCATGCTAATTACTGATATTTTAAAAATGATTTATATGATTAGGTCTTCCTAAGTCCAAGTGAATGTTGCTTCACTGTTCTCATGTGACAATCCTTCATATAGTGGAAGATAATGATTAGATTTTCCCGCATGCCTGATTCTTTACTCCTTGAGGTTAAACTATTCCAGTTCCTTTAGCCATGACATGGCTTAAAAATCAAATAATCTCTGGCATTCCCCTTTAAATGCTTTGTAATATGTTAGTACACTTCCTAAAATACTTTAAAGATCTGTGATTTCTTCTACGTGGGGATTTCCTTCAACAGCTCAGATCACTCAGCAGATTTTCAAGATTAGTTGTTATATAGGTGTATACAATAGAGACTCACAGTTTCCTGTACAATCATTTTTCTGCTCTATTTCTGTATGTAGAAATACACATTTTATCTGGTGTTTGTTAACCTCAGACTGAAAAATAAAATGTAAAATGCTTGTGATCAAAAAAATTCATGACCCTTTATTCAATATAGTGATGATACTACCTAAAGTTAGGCTGGCAGATTCTGGAACAATATATTTGAAGTTTTTCTATATTCTTAGGATCTGTTAGTCCTAAGTTCCATGGAGACTGTTTTTGAAAACTCAAAGTCATTTCAATGGCACAATGAAACATCAAACCTGGACTTTACTAGAGGTACTCTTAAAATGTAATGCCCCCAAATAATGATCCATTGGAAATGCTTCCAAATATGATATAATCTACATAAAGTACTGTGAGACTATTATCTCCTGGATCCTAGACACTAAACTACTATTAATTCAGTCTAAGAATGTTAGCTTTTTTTTTAAGCAACCCATTACACTATTGGTTTATATTTTAGCTTATGGTCAACTAAAATTCCTAGATATATAAGAATCTTGTACTAGTGCAATGTGTTTGGACAACATGGGCCTAAATTTAGAACTTTAAATTTATTCCTGTTAAATTTTATCATTAAATGGCCTACACAAACTTTACAAGTGAGTATTCTACACACTGCAGTGAAAGAGCAAGAGTGTGGATATTTCTTTTTTTAAAGAGAGTAGTCAGAACATGAAAAGTGACACTAAACAAATGATGACCCTTGGCAGAAGCCACTGACTTTTCCCCTCCTGATGGCCTCGCAGGGACTTAGGTGGACAGACATATTGTCTTCAGTGGGGCACTGAGGAAAGCTGGATCTGAGAATGGAGCACCACTCACATGGAAGCCAGCTGAGGCTGCCCTGGATACCAGTGTCTGCCACACTGCTTTTTCATGAGTGAAAAATTCCCAAATTAATATTTTTGCTAAGAATGGCTGGGAAGGAAACTATAAGTGATCAAAGGATATGAACACATAATGTTCCAAGGAAGAAATCCAAACTATCAACAACTTTGTGAGAAAATGTTTTTCCAAGTCAATAATAATTATAGAAATACAAATCAAAGTAACTCTTAGCTTCAAGGGGAAACTAGGTAGCACAGCAGATAGAGCACTATGCCAGGAATCAGAAGACCCAAGCTCAAATCAAGCCTCAAGACACTAGCTAGCCATGTGACTCTGGGCAAACCATTTAATCCCTGTCAGTTTCTTTACCTGTAAAAAGGGAATCATACTAGCCCCTGCCTCCCAGGATTGTTGTGAGGTTCAAAAGGGATGATAATGGTAAAGCACTTGGCACCCTGCTTGAAACATAGTAAGTGATATATGTTAGCTACGATGATTATTATTACATAACATCCATCAGACTGGCAAAAATGTCAAAAAACTAAAATGGCAACTGTTGGTGGGATTTCAGGAAAATAGAAATTAAGGCAGAAATATGAATTATTATTATTATTATTATTATACCTAGCATTTACACGGTGCCTTACGGATTGAAAAGCACCTCAAGTATTTGATCTCATTTGATCTTCACAATAATCCTGTGAGGTAGGTGCTTTTATTATCTTCATTTTATACTTGAGGAAACTAAGATAAAGGTTAAGTGCTCCTAGGGTCACACACAGCTAGGAAGTGTCTGAGGCATTATTGGAACACAAGTCTTACTGGTGGCAAGTTCTGCAGGCCCTATCCAGTTTGCTACCTAGCTGCTCTTCTGGAAAGCATTTTGAAACTCTACCCCCAAATCACTAAACTTTGTATATCCTTTGACCCAGTAAAAGCACTACTATACCTAAAGGCCAAAGAGATTGAAGATGTAGGAAAAGGGCTCATATGTACCAAAATATTTACGGCAGTTCATTATGTAGTAGTAAAAACAAAATCTGAAAACTAAAGGGGTGTCAAAAGAAGTATCCATCTATTAAGGAATGGCTATGCAAATTATGGCTTATGAACATAATGAAATATTGTCGTGCCATAAGGAATTAAATACATGAATTCAGAGAAAATTGGGAAGACCTGTATGAACTGATGCAGAACAATGAGAACAGAACCAAGAGAACAATTTATACATTTACAGTATAAAGACAACTTTGAAAGGCTTGAGAAATCTGGCCAAACCACAATTCACAGGATCAATGAAGCATGCTTCCCACCTTTTGACAGAGAGTTGCAGAATGCAAGACGCAGAATGAGATAGATTTTTGGACATAACCAATGAATTTACTTTGACTATGCACAAATGATAGTTTTCCTTTTTTTTCTTATTCAATGGAGGGTGAGGAGAAGGAGGTATAAAGAAGAAAAAATAAATGCTTGTCAATTGAAACACATAATGAAATTAAATTTTAAAAAGAGTGAGGAACTGAAGGAGGAACTGGAGGAACTGAACATCCTGGCCTATTTACACTGTGGGGTTGATGCAGGGTTTAGAAGATGATCCAATCGTACATTGATGTTAACTTGACCTGGTTCACTACTTTCTACCAATCTGATGAAAGACTGTATATGCAAGTGTATTTGTGTAAGAATCTTAACAGAAACATAATAAGAAGAGAATCAAGGAGAAAAGCCTCACTAAATAGGATGGGAATAGAGAAGAAGAGAGGTTACAGGCTATTTATTCATTTAGTGTACACCCACACCAACTTCAAATAAAGGAACACAGCAATAGCACCTTTGAAGGGAAGGAAGCAAGGGGCAAGAGGCAGAGAAAGCTTGGCAGGCACCCCAGAGCTCTAATACTAGGTAGTGAACATGAGAGTCAGCATTAAGTGCTTGACTGATATTTGGGAATTGATTGATAGCTGGGACACCTTTCCTGCTGTCCTGCCCATCTCCATCCCCACTGGATTTCATGTCAGACGACTTGTGCTTGCTTGAATCCTAGCTTAAGAAGCATCTTTAATCTAAAAAGCAACAGCTCTGTTTCAACACCAGAAGTCCCATTTGAAAAGTGTTTAACTTAATGTCTGCTGTTTAACCTAAAAGCAGAATACTTTATACAATAAATGTATGACCAAAAGGCTGTGTATGAATACAATCTCATTTCCAATAAAATCTTATTTCTATCTATTCTCATTCTAAAAATAATATTCTCAAATTTTATTATTATAAAAATATAGGCAAATATAATATATAAATATTTATACTTGATATAATATTATAATATATTATTGATGTAAGGAACTAATTTCCCATCAAAGAAATTCCCTTTGCCGATACAGATTTGTAATTGTCCTTCAACTTACTTATATTAATTAAGGATCTTGAAATGTTTACCCAAATGTCTATAAAGTCTGAGGGGTAGTGGCCCTCCCGCTGTTTAACCTAAAAGGAGAATACTTTATACAATAAATGTATTTAATATTTATATATAAATATAAAAATAAAGGCAAAATTCATAAGGTAACACCATTCAATGTCAGTAGCAATGCAGACAGTGGAGGAGCTCTTCTGGTGCTAAGAAAACTGCTGTATCTCTTTCAGACTGGGCTTTCTAGGCTGTAATCCCCCAGGGAAAAAAGGGTTGAATTGGACAAGAACAGGAATGGTCATATATGGGCCAGACAGTACTAAAAAACACCTTAGCAGATGTGCTCAGCTTCTTGGATTCCTTTGTTTTGCTTGGTTTTTTTGGAGGGGGGAAGGCAGGGCAATTGGGATTGAGTGACTTGCCCAAGGTCACACAGCTAGTAAATGTCAAGTGTCTGAGGCCAGATTTAAACTCAGGTCCTCCTGACTCCAGGGCCAGTGCTCTCTATTCACTGTGCAATCTAGCTGCAGTATCTTTACAGAACTATCTTTACAATAGATACACTGAGACCTTTCTGTAGACTTTTTTACTTTTAAGATGGAAAAATTCACTTTATTCCTAAATTCTGGGTTTAGCTCCTGAATCCAAAGCAAATTTGTTGGAACGCTTATTTGAATGAATAACTTCAGAATTTGTTCCCACAGAAAAAAAAATGACTTAAAGGATTACAAACATATCGAACTTAAAATATATGGGTGCAGTTAAGTGGTGCAGAAGATAGAGCACTGAACCTGGAATCAGGGAAAACCCCTTTTTGCTTGAGAAATTTTTATGCAACCGCAGGTATATAGGTATATAAAATAGGTATGAAATCAAAAATTTACTGATAATAAACCATAAAGAAATAAACAATTCTTTGGTATAAATATAATTTTTACCATTTAGTAAAGACAACAGCCTCAAGTCTGAGCAGAGGTTTTCCCAGGAGCGTTTACTGGCGCTGCATGGTGTGATGGCATGCACAGTGCTAAGTGTGCACCTGGTGTGTTCAGAACCAAGGCTGCAGGGAAGTCACGCAGTATAACATGGGCAAGCCCTGCCAGAAACACCTTGGATTCATTACTCATTTGATTTTGAATTAATTATTTTTAGTCATTTGGAGTTCCGAAACCTTTTACTGTTGCCAAATTTTTCAACAACCCCACATTCAGTTACAATGAAACCCACCGTAGAAGAAGCGCTTACTTATGGAGTCAAAGAAGAGGAAAATCCATCTTTTTTAGTGTCATTTTCTTCAATAAAACCATATCCCTTTTTGATGCTGAGTCATAAGACTGTACCAAAAGCTGTGGTGGAGGAATTTTTTCTAGGTTTTGGTAGTTACAGTTGTTGTGGAAGAAGAAATTGAAGCACCTTCAAGAAAGCTGCTCTCTTGCATTCCAATGGCTTCTCTCCCAAAGTTGGAGAAGACCTAGTTAAAATTAGGACTGGCAGTGTAAAGAAGGCTCCTATTCCTAGGGCTTTGGGTATACCTGGGTTTTTCAGGGCAGATGGTCAGTGTTCACTGGTACTGATAGTGGCCCGTTTTTGCCAAGGATAATGGCCTGGGGGGAGGGGAAGGAAGAGCGGGAGTGCCACTACCCCTCAGACTTTATAGACATTTGGGTAAACATTTCAAGATCCTTAATTAATATAAGTAAGTTGCAGGACAATTACAGATCTGTACCAGCAAAGTGAATTTCTTTGATGGGAAATTAGTTCCTTACATCAATAAAATCACACATCTAGCATAAAAAAAGTTATTCCATTTAATTTAAGGTTATTGATACTCTGGAGTAATTAACAGTTAAAATGGATAAACTCACATGAATTTGGTTTATGAAATATAATCATCCCAACTGTTTAAAACAGTAAAACCCCACTGGGCTATGTGGGAAAATTCTAATGCTAGCAATATTTTCCTTTCTAAAAAACAAAAATTCTATATGTATATATACACATATGCACACATATATCACATAGGGGTAACAACAAAAAAAAATTATGGCATTTTCCCCCCATATGCAAATAGATGTAATTTCCTCTATTTTGCTTTAGGCAGCTAGGTGACCCAGTGGATAAAGCACTTAGTCTGGACTCAGGAAGACCTAAATTTAAATCCAACCCCAGATACTTACTAGCTATGTGACCCTGGGCAAGTCAATTCACCTGTTTGCCTCAGTTTCCTCACTCCTATAAAATGGGAATAATAACACCAGCTTCATGGAGTTGTTCAGATCAAATGATATATTTGTAAAGCACTTAACAGTGCCTGGCATACAGCTGGCACTAAATAAATGCTTATTCTCTTCCTTTCTCTAATATTTTAACTACTTTTTTAAAGCAACCCCTTTAGTTTTAATTACCTATGTTGATGAGAAAACTCTTCACTACATATATGAGAACATTTTTCTGAATTTGTGGAAAACCATGATGTTTCTGAGTAGAATTCTTTTCCTTTAGGGACAGAAAAGCAATAATAAAAGAATAAGTATAAAACAAAGTTTTAAAAATGTATACTGTGTGATAATTTACTTTGCTGAGTGGATATAAAAAGTAAATATCAAATCCTATTTGGTCAAAATACAAGTGAATCCCATTATCCACGTTCATAATTCATTTTCAGTTTAAACCTTTACTGATCATATAGTTTATGTAAGAAAGGTAGTGACAGGTATCCATAATTACTAAATCAAAATATGTTCTTTAAAGCAAAAAATATTCATGTAATGATTTTTAAATACTTGTATTTAACTAATAAAAATGAAAATCAGTGATACAAACTTATTTGTATATTATAGTAATTAGAGTCCTTTATCTTTGTTATTATTGTTCAGTCATTTTTTAGTTGTGTTTGACTCTTTGTGACCCCATTTGAGGTTTTCTCAAAGATTCTACAGTGGTTTGTCATTTCCTTCTCCAGCTCATTTTACAGATGAGGAAACTGAGGCAAACAGGGTTAAGTGACTTGGCCAGGGTCACACCACTAGTAAATATTTGAGGCCAGAGTTTTCCTGATTCTAGGCCTGGCACTCTATCCATTGTACCACCTAGCTGCCTTTGTTTGCCTTTAAGTGGTACTAACAAAAAAGCTATAAAAAGAACAGACTCAAGGCAAAGAATCATGGGATATGATGACTGGGTAAGGATATGGGTTGGCCTAGACAATTCCCTCACCCCACTAAAAGTAAGTGACAGGATACCACGCCTAGAATCCATAAATAGGTAAGAAAATATCTTCACTAGGAGTAAACAAGGCCTGGCTATTTCCTAAGGTATGACAAGTCATTCTGACTGGTTGAGGGATTTGATCATGCCTCTTAGAAGGAAGTGTCTTAATCTCCTCCTGCCTGCTTATGACAGGAAGATGTTGTGGACTTTGGAAGGGCGGAGGATTTGCACTTTTCAACTAATGCTAGCACATACTCAGGATTGTAAGAGCTGACAGCAATTGTATACATGGGGAGCCAAAGTCAAGAGGAGGGAAAGCAAATTCCAGGCTCTACACAGAGCCCAACAGAAAAGTTAGACCAAACTTGAGGGGCATATCTTGAGGACTCTAGCAAACGGACTTCCTAGATCTGTGGGTTACCCCTTTGCCACATGTGTGCTCTAAGCCTGAGCCCATCTTCCCCTAGACCAGGGGTGGGGAACCTAGGACCTCAAGACCACTTGTGGCCTTCTAGGTCCTCAGTGTGGCCTTGTGATTAAGTCCAAGTTTTACAGAACAAATCCTTTTATTAAGTGGATTTGTTCTGTGAAGTGTGGATTCAGTCAAAGGGCCACACTTGAGGACCTAGAGGGTTGAAAGTGGTCTTGAGGCCCCAGATTCTCCACCCCTGCCCTAGATTCTGTATGTACTGGTGGTCTAAAAGTGTGTCAAAGATTTGGTGGGGGAATGTTTTGTAAAAATTGTACCAAATATAGCACTTTAGTGAATACCTGTTTCTAATGGCTAATTATGTCTGTCAGACTATTCATCATCAATGGCTCTTCATACAGGTAAAGAAGCATACTATTGAGAGCTGAAACTTACAGAATTAGTACAAAGACTACCCTTATGCCCTGTCTTGTCAAATCCAGTGGTGTGTTAGGACAGTGGATCGAAAGCATGTGCTAAATAACTCTAAGGGATCTTGGTGCTCACAATAATTAAATCATTTTACCTATTAGGAAACAAGCCCTAAAAGATGATTTAGTACGGTGAAGCTAGTGGCAGGGCTGTGACTAGAATAAGTCTCCTGACTCCTGATTCAATGTTGTTTCAAGAACTTAAATTAAGGCACTCATGTAAGTACTGGCTTACAGATTTTTCAAGTGGTACCAAAGTTCAAAGTTTGCTGGGGGCAGGGGGATGTTTACTCTGGGAAAGAAGTGAATGATAAAATCCTAGATAGCACCTCAGTGGTATCAATTTTACTAATAAAATAATTATTCAAAAACACAACTGATTGTGAAATCTACTTGATTCATATGAATGCACCCTAAGCAAATACATTCAAGTAGTCACAATTTCAATAGGTGAGAAATCAATTAAAAGCATATATTCAGTTAAAAGTTTTATCTACAACTTAGAGCAACGCACTCCAGTATCCTGTGACTCAACAATATCCATTACTGATAAAACACTGCAAATAAACTAAATTTTCTCTTAATCCTCCCCAAATTCATCATTGCATTCCTGCATATTATTCAAATCTGAACAAAGACTTCTTGAAACTTAAGTCCTTTAACCACCACGGGATAGAATTTATAATTTCCTTCATTATTATTACAGCTGTTTGATTCCTCTGATGTCCTTGTCACCAAAACCCATCATACAGCTGGATCATTGGCTAGCCTTGAATAATTGAAAGCTTAACTCAATGCAATAAGATAGTTATCTTCACCTCCTCCACCAGGATGCCAAAACTAAGAACAGCACAATGAAGACTTTCAATAGCCTGGTTGTTGACTTCATAGTTATATTTATACATGTGTGTCCTTGATACAAATCAACCTCATAATTTTTTAATGGTGCTTGGGGGAAAAGAGCTCAGAAGTATGGGAAGTTTCTAAGGAAAAAAAGAGAACACCTTAGATCTTAAAAGTTAAGTCAAATGACACCTAAAACCTAACCCATACATAGCACAAGCCTTAACACTGTATACAAATCATCCACAAGTCCAAGCTCCTGTTGCATTAATTCTTCCCCCTGGCTTGAGATTTACAGGGCATCAGGGCAGCGAGAACAGCAAATTCAAGGAGGTGGATAACTCAAAACATCCCAATCTCCTGGACATTCATCCCTCTGTAAGGAGGAAAAGGTAGTTTGGTGACTGGGAGCTGGAGGGCATGAGAGGACCATTTGTTGAATGGAAGCCTTTATCGTAAGGAAGGCAACTGATTAAGATGTCAGAACCCAGTACCCACTTGGGACGATGTCAAGCAAGATTACGGTCAAAAGCCAATTCTAGCGCTCTCAAAAATGACGATGCAAGCAAAGAAAGTCTCCCTCGTTTCCACCTCCCTATTACCATGACGACGGGAATCGGGAAAGCCAACCCGAGGCAAGCCGGCCCGTAGACTGTGTAAGCATCTCCCCGATATGGATGCCCATCAGCCGGGTCAAGGTCAAGGCCCAACGAAACTGAGATCCGCCACCCTCCCCCCCCCCAACAAAACAAAACAAAAACAAACGGACGAACTAAAGATTAGTGGTGGCTCTCCATCACGGCCACAACTCCCTCGCCTTCTCTCTTCTCCCTCCTACGATGAGAAACTCGGGATAACGGAGACGTTCCCCATTCTAACAGGAAAGAGGGGACGGTCGTGGGGAAGACCTTTCCTCCGCCGGCCCCAACTCCCGAGCACCCCACCCCCTTGCACCCAGGGCAATGCCACACACAAGATGGCAGCCACACACCTACCGGAGGGATCCACGGCACCACGGCTGCAAGGATGCCGGCTATCCGACTGCGGTTGATTCCATTGGCTTAACTCCGGAGCGCGAGACAATCTGAGACTGGACTCAGCCAATCAGACGCCGGGGAGCGAGCGTAACTTGGATGCCAGGTCGGCGGATGATCGTAGCCTTCCGCTGGCTTCGGAAGCCCGTACGAAACCTGTTGAGGGGTGTGGCAAACGAAAGAGCAACCAATGGTCGCTTCACTTGGCTGCGCGGGCTGGAAGATCCAAACTCCGCCCACTTCGGTTTTAGCCTTAGGGATACCCGGGGATGCTCGGAAGCGCGTGTTCCGTTCCCGGTGAGGCGGGAATCTAGCGATTGTAGGTATTCGGCGGGTATTTGGAAAAAAAAAGGCCGAGGAAGCCTCCCGGTGGAGGTGTACAGGAGGGTGGTGGGAGCTACGCCCGGCGCCCCGCGGATGGGCCGGGAGCCAGGCCGCAGGTCAGAAGGAGGTGGCGAGATTAGACACCTTGATCGACCCGGCGGCGGAAAGACTTCTCCGTTCCGGAATTGCGGAGTCGTCCTTCCTCCCTCACTGCCCGCCCACGGGGTCACGCCGCTTGCGGCTGTAACGGGAGGAACCGGGGAGAGATCCACTGGCCGGGGAAAAAGCCAGATCCAGCCGGCCGACTCGCGGGCATGTGGGCCAAACGGAGGTCTTTCGGTCCCTGCGCCGGCCCGTTCAGAGGCGCATGGGTCCCTCTGATATCCTTCTCCCCTACTCCCGCAGTTTGGATTGAGCCCACTTGTGGCGAGAGGCTGCGCCTTGTTCCTCTGAAGCCCTGCTCGCAGCTGCGGGCCTCAGGGCTGCTGAAACCAAGCGTTGCGCTTGTTGAAACCAAAAGGGAGCTTTGTGGTCTAGGGCCAGGCGAACTCCTGCGGTCCTAGCCAAGGCTTCTTTGCACCAACCCAGGCTTGCTTTATCAACCTAAGTGTCTTTACACCAAACTTGTAAAGCCATCATTTGCAGATCTAGACCTCTGTGGTTCATCTTCACTCCCCCCCAAAGAAAAGCTATGGAGCAAAAAGAATACATTTTCCTTTTTTAACTGTTGTCAAAGGGAAGCAGCCTTCTAAATAGTAGGAGCCCCTAGAAGAGAGATAACTCAGTTTATATGCCCCAATAGTGGTGGAAGGAATGACAGCTCTAAAAAGGCATGACCTGTTCTGGTCTGGTGTTTGGACCAGGAGCATTGATGTTTAAAGAATGTGCTTGGTCCTTTGACGTGTTCTTCAATCCCAGTCCTTTTGGTTTAAGGTAATAAATACAAGAAATAGTAGTTCTTTCTTATCTATGGAAAGGATGATCCACTAGTAAAACCTAAGTAACCTTGCTTTTTCTTATAGGTATGTTTCTGCCATTAAGTATAGCAATGGGGGCCGGAACAGAAAATTGCCAGATTTTATTTCTTGCTTGGTTATTTAACGTCTTTGGTGTTGAAAAAAAGGTTTTGAACTTAAGAGAGTTGTTGGCTTCAAGTTGGAAGCCCATCAAAAATTTAAAAAAAATTGTTTTGACCCTTAATTATATTCTATAAATTTATTGCATTTTTCTATTTGACCTGGAACTACAGGTTAAATAATAATGTCCATTTTCATAGTTCCTTATGGTGTTGTCCTTTGAACAAGACCTGTATTGTAGTTATTGAAAGTATCCTTACTCATTTTACAGATGCAACTGAAACTTTGAGAATCTAATAGCTTGTCTATAGTAACGTAACTAGTTGGTATCTAGATAGAATTTTTACTCAGTTCTGCTGATTCCAAGTTGGATGCACTGTCTGCTAGAGTAACCTGCCAATTCTTAGATGTCAGAATTTAAGGGCGCTATACATTTTGGGACAAAAATTCCTTTTGGTATTCTTGAAGTTGAATAGCCATCTTTGAAAATTAAATAAAATGGCAAATGAATATTTAAAGATTAGAAAAATACTTTACTGTGTTAAAACTGACATTGTTGATTTCTTTTAAAAAAGGGAAAATTAGCCATGCAGTTGGCATCATGAGTATTCCTCATTTGGAATTAGACTGAACCATCTCTAAAATATCCCTACACCATCTAATATCCTGTGGTTTACTGTAGATTTCAGTGAAAAAGACCTGGTTTGTGTATAAGTTTTATCTTAAACATTCTGTGATCAAATAACTATATATTTACTCATTTGAATGATTATAAAAGGAAATCAAACCAACTAAAGGTTTAAGTGAAACAAACCTATTTAATTACTATCTCCTATAAAAAAAGAGTCATTGGGACAAAATTTTTTGTTTAAAAATTATAATTCAGTAGTTTCAGGTATGAGTAACCCAGGTGAGAACTTATTTTAGGAATTCCAAAGTGTACCATGATTCTGTGACTTTTATTATAAATACCCTTTAAAAATCATTTATCAGCTCTGCATTTTTCAAATGTGTACTCTTTTTCCTTGTTTTCCATATAGAGTGTTTTACTGATTCATGGATGCAAAGAATGAAAATGTTTTCATCGTGAATTTGCCCACATTCTGATCAAGACTTTTAAGTGTAACTTGAAGAACCCAACATGGAGTTTGAATATTAGTCACCTCTGATAGTTCCTTTTATCATGATTTCCAGTCTGAAAACTAACCAGACTAAGTTTATCAAAAAGCGTTGGATCCAAAGTAGGATAAATAAGAGAGAAATGTTGCCTAATGACTGCCTGTGCCTCGGAGGAGGGAATATAGGAGTCAAAGTTGGATACTAGTTATGTTTTCCAATTATAGTCAGTGTTTCCTCTGATAGCCCTGTAAATCTCATCCTCAAGAGTTTAACGTGCTTCAATAGCTGCTGCAAAAAATGGAAGACAGAAATGGTAAGTTGAACAAAATGATTAACTTACTCATTAGAAAAAACTTTTAGAATGTTTTTGAAAGCATATATGATTTCAGCTTGTGGAACTCCTACCATCAACCATCTTAATGGCTTGGTATCTCTAGTTAGAATACAATATGGTATGAAACAAAGTGATACAATAAACATTTAATAAGTGCCTACTATGTGCCAGGCACACAGTCTTTGTTGGCTGAAAATGACCATTCTAAATTAGATGGCTTTTAAGCACTGTTAACAAAGACTTTTTTTTTTAATACTTTTAAGTAATCAGAGTCAGGAAGACCTGAATTCAGATTCAGCCTTAAAAGCTGTGTGACCCTGGACAAATCCCTTAACTTCTGTCTGCCTTAGTTACCCCAACTGTAAAATGGTGATAAGAGCACCTATCTCCCAAGGTTGTAGATGAGATCAGATGAGATACTTGTAAAGTGCTTAGCACAGTGCTAGCACAAAATAAACACTTAATGTTAGCTATCATTATTACTATACTTATTATATCATCTATAAAGTACTTAGCAGAATGCCTGGCACATGCTAGGCATCATATAGATGCATTCTCCCCCTCTCACCAGAGTGGCTAATAGTGTGGTCATATATTCATTTTAATTGGTCAGTAAACAAACAGTATAGGTGCTTACCATTTGCTAATCACTATGCTAGAAATACAAAGACAACCTTGCTTCTTGCCTTCCTTCCTTCCTTTCTCAAAACCTTAAACCCATTTCTCCCTGAAGCTCATAGATTGGACCACAATATGTCCCTGCCCAGCTCTGCTTAATGGATGTATTTTAGACCCTCCTACCTTAGAGTGAATGTCTTTGGAACTTCAAGCCTGAGGGTCTTCCCTTCCCAGCTTGATTTTTTTTCTTCTTTTTTTTCTAATTAAAGGGACCATCCCTTGAGTCACTTCTTAAAGAGGCCTATTCACTGAATGGGCGTTACCTTACTCAAAGTGAGAACCTGAAAAGGCCTTAGCCTAAAGGGACCAGGGTCTCCCATGGCATCCTGGGCCATCTCCAGTCGTCCTGATGAACATCTGGCCACTGGACCCAGATGGCTCTGGAGGAGAAAGTGAGGCTGGAGACTTTGCACAGCCCTCACTCAAATCAAAGTCAACTGAAAGTCATGTCATCATTTCCCTGATGTCATGGTCCTCTTTGAAAATGAAGGACAAAGACAAGGTACATAGCATAGCATATATTTTGTAAGTATTCTCTCAGAATATCCTAATGAAATAAACTGACACTTCCAATGGAATCTTTCAAATGAAAGTCACTGTGTTGATGACTACAGATCTTAAATAGGACTTGATTTATGTCTAAATTACTTTTTTCAACATCTGCCACTTCTTTCCTCAAGCCAGAAGAAGGGAGTGATAAATGATGCCATCATATTATGGTGAGTTCTTCAATAAACAATCCTAACAGGATTGACAGTTGTTCAGAAATGGTCTCTTAATCCTTCCTGACATAAGTGTCTATCACAAGTAAAGAGAACCCTAGGAAAATGTCTTTAGATTATTGTTGGCTAGAAGCATGAGGCCATCATTCCTAAAAGCATCAGTAAAGGGGAAGATGGACTTAGGACTAATAAAATATCCTAGAACAATCTCTTACCTTGGAGTGAGCTCTTTGAGACCTTTGGGGTTTTTTAGTCTTTTTTTGTGTTTGTTTTTAAAATAATATTTTTTTTTCCCCAATTACACATCAAGACAATTTTTAGTATTCATTTTTAAAAGATTTTGAGTTCCAAGTTTTTCTCCCTCTCCTCCCCTCCTCTCTTCCAAAACTGGTAGGCAGTTTGATAGAGGTTATCCATGTGCTGTCATGTAAAATATATTTCCATCTTAGTCACAGTTCTGAAAGAAGAAACAGATCAAAAGGAAAAAAAAAGAATAAAGTAAATGAAAAGAATATGCTTTGATCTGCATTCAGAATCCATCAGTTCTTTATCTGGATATTGGTAACATTATCTTTCATGAGTCCTTTGTACTTGTCTTGGATCACTGTGTTGCTGAGAAGAGCTGAGTCATTCATCATTGATCACCACACAGTGTTGCTGATCCTGTGTACAATATTTTCTTTATATTGCCCATTTTGCTTTGTATCAGTTCATACAAGTCTTTCCAGGTTTTTCTGAAATCTGACTGTTCATCATTTCTTATTACATAATAGTATTCCATTCTATTCATATACAGCTTGTTCAGCCATTCCCCAGTTGATGGGCATCCCTTCAGCTGCCAATATTTTGCCACCAGGAAAAGGGCTGCTATAAATATTTTTGCACATATAGGGCCATTTCTCTTTTTTATGATCTCTTTGGGATACAGATCTAGTAGTGGTAGTGCTTGTGCAAAGAGTAATTTCCAAATTGCTCTCCAGAATGATTGAATCGGTTGACAACTCCACTAGCATTGCATTGGTGTCCCAATTTTCCCACATCCTTTCCAATATTTATCATTTTCCTTTTTTGTCTTATTAACCAATTCGATATGGGTGACGTGCTAGCACAGAGTTGTTTTAATTTTAATTTCTCTAATCAAAAGCGATTTTGAGCACTTTTTCATCTGAAAATTGCCTATTCATATCCTTTGACCATTTATTAATTGGGGAATGACGTGTATGCTTATAAATTTGACCCAGTTCTCTATATATTTTAGAAATGAGGCCTTCATCAGAGACAGCGGCTATAAAAATTGTTTCACAGCTTTCTGCTTCCCTTCTAATCAAGGTTGCATTGGCTTTGTTTATGCAAACCTTTTTAAATAAAATATAATCAAAATTATTTATTTTATGTTTCATAATGTTCTCTATCTCTTGTTCGATCATGAATTCTTCCTTTCCCCATAGATCTGACAGGTAGACTTGCTCTTCTAATATGCTTATGTTGTCACCCTCTTTGTCTCAATCATGCCCTCATTTTGATCTTATCTTAGTATACAGTGTGAGATACTGGTCTATACCTAGTTTGTGTCTCATTATTTTCCAGTTTTCCCAGCAGTTTTTGTCAGATAGTGAATTCTTATCCAAAAGGCTTTGGGTTTATCAAAAACTAGGTTACTGTAAGTGATTAACTACTATATCTTGTGTACCTAGTCTATTCCACTGATTCATCATTCTATTTCTTAGCCAATACCAGATAGTTTGAATGATTACTGCTTTATAATATAGTTTGAGATCTAGTTTTGCTAGGCCACTTTCTTTTGTATTTTTTTTTTCATTAATTCCCTTGATATTTTTGACCTTTTGTTCTTCCAGATGGATTTTGTTGTTATTTTTCTAGCTCAATCAAATATTTTTAGGTAGTTTGGTATGGCACTAAATAAGTAAATTTGTTTGGGCAGAATTGTTATTTTTATTATATTGGCTCAGCCTACCCATGAGCAATTGATATTTTTCCAGTTGCTTAGATCTGACTTTATTTGTGCCAAAAATGGTTTTTTTTCCACAATGATAAATTTTTATTTTTCAACCTTCAAAAGTTCTTATTTTAGACAGATTCTTCAACTGGTGGTTCATAGCCATCAGCCCTTTATACTTTTGTGTCTGTTTCATCTGCTGAAGGTTTTCCAGAACCACCACCTTCACCATGCAGCTCCATTAGCTTTTCCAATTCAAATTTGGGCTTCTTGAATATCTTGACTTTTTGGACAAATACATTATGGAGAGGGTAAATGGACTGACAAGCCTTTTCCATGTCTTTTCCAGTGCTGTCTGGAATCAATTTATTGACAAATTCTTTCAAGTCATTTGTCTGCACCTCTCGGGTCATGATTTCCATTTTCTTTTGAATTTGACGGACCTGTTGGTGCTGGGCATAAGAGGTCTTATGGATCTGGTTGTTGTGCGTTTTGGTAAAACCAACACAAAAGAGGTGGAGCAAGTACCATCGGTAGTTTTTACATCATCTTAGGCTTCTATCATGGTCTGCCACTTCTTGACCATGGAGCACATCTTGTCCCATGTAAGGTCCATTAGTCAAACAATTTTTACCCTGAACATCTTCAGTAATTAACTTGAACTTACAAAAAGCAACCTCATTCTGCAGATTATCAAGGCTCACTTCAAAAACTCTACCCTTGACACCATCAGAGGCAATTTTTGTTCCTTGAGTCCTTGTAACCAGTGTCTTGCCAATATTTCGAATGTTGAAAATAGCTGATGCTTTTACATCATACCAATCCTTAGAAAATGGATCAACCACTTTCTTCTTTTTTTTTCAATGACTTTTGATATTTACTTTTAGTTTACAAGATTCAGTTCCACAATCACTTGAGTTTCAGATTTTCTCCCCTCCCTTTTCCCTACCCCCCATGGTGGCATGCAGTCATGTATAGGATCTGCAAATGCTTTCACATTGTACAATAGTCTGGTTGTATAGAAGGGTTGTAACCAATGAGTGAACAATGGGAAAAAAGAAACAAAATCAAACATGAGAAAGAACAATAGCAGGTATTGCTTCAGGCTCCATTTAAACTCTAGTCTTTCTAGATCTTACTCTGAATGTAGATATCTCCTTCCATCCTGAGACTTGTAGAGTTGTCTTATAACTGTGCGTTGCTGCAAAGAGTCCAGTTCGTCAAGGTTGGTCATCACACATACGATGTGTCTGTCATTGTGTAC
>CM053588.1:88999704-89016538 GCA_028646515.1 Pseudochirops corinnae | reverse complement strand
GCATAGTTCCAGATTGCTCTCCAGAATGGTTGAATCAGTTCACAACTCCACCAGCAATGCATTAGTGTTCCAATTTTTCCACATCCTCTCCAGCATTTGTCATTTTCCTGTTTTGTCATCTTAGCCAATCTGACTCAACCACTTTCTTCTTGGCTCCTTTTTTGCTGCCTTCGGTGAGGCACTTATTCTTGCCACCACCATGATCCCACTCTGAAAGCCAAAAGCCAAAAATGTTTTTTAATTGTGTTCTTATAGTTCCTGGATTTGTTTGTCTTAGCAGGTAGACTTCCAAGTATTTTATATTGTTTACAGTTATTTTAAATGGAACTTCTCTTTCTGTGTCTTGCTGTTGGGCTTTGTTGTTTATATAAAGAAATGCTGATGGTTTATGTGGGTTTACCTTATATCCTGCACCTTTGCTAAAGTTGTTAATTATTTCAAGTGACTTTTTTAGTTGATTCTCTAGGATTCTCTAAGTATACCATAATATCATCTGCAAAGAGTGATAGTTTTATTTCTTCTTTGTCTATTCTAATTCCTTCGATTTCTTTTTCTTCTCTTTGCTATAGCTAACATTTCTAGTACAATATTGAGTAGTAGTGGTGATAATGGGAATTCTTACTTCATCCCTGATCTTATTGGGATTATTCTATTATTATTCTATTATTCTTATTCTATCTTATCCCCATTACAGATAATGTTTGTTGATCATTTTAGATAGATCATTTTAAGGTACTTTCCCCTTATTCCTGTGTTCTCTAGTATTTATAATAGAGGAATGGGTGCTATGTTTTGTCAAAAACTTTTCAGCATCTATTGAGCATAATCATATGATTTCTGTTTGTTAGTCATTTACTTTTTAAAAGAATCTTTATACTTAGTAATCATCAGCAAAAAACAACTATCCAGATAAAATTTTAAATCCATTATTAAGATATATTAACTTTGATAAAATAGTAACAAAACCATTCTATTGTTCTAGATTTTGTTGATGCAGTTATTTATTGTTTTAGTCAGTGTGTTTATGATTTTGCTTCCTTTACTCTTTATTCATCTGTCTTCCTATATTATATTCTTTACCCTTGTTAATTCTAATGGCAGAAAAAGGTTCCATTTAATTGATTTTTTTTTTTTAATCAGAGCTGTGATTTTTTTTTTGGTATAAGTAACTCTTCAGGAGGAAATTCCTCTACCAAGTCAGTAGCCACTCTGCTTAGAATCTTAAGAGTTTCTTAGATTTACACAACTGTCAGAAGTGGAAATGTAGACCTAGGTCTTTTTGACTCAGAGTCCTGCTCTCTGTTTACTAAACTGCACTGCTTGTAGGCCGCTAAGGAGATAGAATGTCGGACTTGTAATCAGGAAGATCTGAGTTCAGATCCCCTTCAGACCCATAATAGCTGTGGGACTCTAGGCAGTCATTTAATCTCCTTTAGCCTTCACCTTCTTCATCTGTAAAGTGGAGGTAATAGTGCTTCTCAAGGTTATTGTGAAAATCAGATTAGGTTATATACGTAAAATGTTTTACAAAGTACTTTTGCACATAGTTAGTGCTGTGTAAATAGGAGCAGTTACTGCATTCACATGCACAGGCCTTTCCCCAATTATTTGATGCCTGAGTGATTTATGGTTTTTTGCTATTACAAATAACATTGCTATGAATATAATTTATCCCCTTAGCATGGTTTTCCCTAGGATTCTGTCCTAGAGCCTCTCTTCTGCCTATGCTCTTGCTCAGGCATCTTCTATCATGAGATTCAGGTTTCATGTCCATACGTGTCTTCAATATGTACACTCCTTTGTAATCCATAATTTCTCACTTAAACTCTATCATGCATTGTCAAAAGCCTGAATCATAAAATCAAAGAATTTGAGAGTTGAAACAGACCTCAGTGCTTCCATAGTCCAACTAAACAAAAGGAATCCCCAACATGGTATACCTGATTAAAAGTGGTTATCCAGACTTTGCTTGAAGACCTCATGTTCAGGGAGTCCAGAGTAAAATCCATCTAAAACAAAATCCGTTGTCTTCTAACCTAAAACTATAAAGCTTCTGAACTACCCTTTTTTTTTTTCCTTTTGAGGGCTCCACGGGTATTGATTTGTAACCTCAGAGTCATATATAATTATAGTGATAAAGATAATAACAGTATCAGCGAGCTTTTATATAGAGCTTTCAGGTTTGCAAAGTGCTTTACAAATATTTCATTTGATCCTCACAGTAACCCTGGGAGATAGGTGCAATTATTATCTTCTTTTTGCAAATGAAGAAACTGAGACAAAGGTAAAGTGACTTGCCCAGGGTCACACTGCTAGGACATATCTGAGGTCAAATTTGAATTCAGGTCTTGCTGATTCAAGGTCTTTGGCTTTATTCACTGTGCCACCTTGCTGCCTTGATTTTACCCTTCCCTCTTACCCAATATCCAATCAATTGCCAAGTGAATCAGGCAACATTTATTAACTCTTACTAGGCACTGTGCTAAGCACAGGGGATACAAATATAAACAGGACAGACAATCAAATCAAACCTTCCTCGATCTAATGGGGAAATCAACCCACAAAAAGAAGCTTGAAAGGAGAAGAGTGGGGGAAGGGACTGGGGAGGGTGGAGGGAGGAGCAGGTTCTTCAAAGGAGCGCAGCCTTCCCTGGAAATGAAGGAATGACTGGCCTGGCCCTCTTAGAATTTTTTTTTTGCCTACCTTCATAATTAAATTCACTCAGAAGTTAGTGAAAAATAAAGATGTAATTTGTTTTTTTAATTTTAGAAGTTGATGGATCCCCTGATATCTATTCACAGACCAAGTGGGCCATAAACCCCAGCTTAAGAACTCTTGTCGTAGAGGTTTTCAGTCTCTATTATAGTCTGAAACATAGGAATTCTTTATCAGCTTGTTCTGCTTTGTTTTTCCTTTGTGGGTGGTCATACCAGACTCTTGATTTTTGTATTGTTTGGTAGGCTCCATTGTGTTCCAGGTCCAGATGCATTAAGCACAGTGTCACCTGCCAAAAGGAACTTATTGACAGCATCACCATCTTCAGAGAAGCTCATTGTCATTTCTCATACCAATTGACAAGCATGCTTCCACTAATTGTATGACTTGATATTAGTAAATGAAGGTTGTCAATTAAGGTTATCTTTATTGTTTTATCTTTAAAGTAATCTTGTACAATGTTGCAATATGTGAGAAACATTTTGTTGGAGGAGAGCTTTTAAAGGAGCATTTTGTTCTGCCAAATCACATATTTTCTTTTTTAATGTTGGCAAACAGTGAGGTGCATTCTCTATATATTTCTGTCAATTGTATGATAATAAAGATTGATCTTCTGTGGAGTATCACTTAGAAAATCCAACCTCTTCTCTTCTAATACTCTCATCAGGGATGTCTTTGATCTATATGTCTATTGTGATTTTATATAGATGGAGAAATAGATACTGTATATGGATCAGTAATTATTGATTTTCTCCCTGCTCCCTTTTTGATATTAATAATACAGTTTAAGAGGTTTTTTACCTATCCCTTTGTTATCTTCACTTCTTTGAGATACCTTGACAAATGATCTCTCAAAATCGTCTGCAGACTGTTAGACCTAAGGACAGCTTCTGTTCCCATCTTTTTTTTATTTGAATGCCATTTCCGTTTCTTCGACTTTAAGTCCAAATGTTGTGGTTTCATTGTCCTTGGTAATGAAAAAAGCTTGTCACAAAAATGTAGATCAATCTTTTTTATCTGTTAGCCTTCCAGTTTCATCCTTAAATGTCCTTAAGACTGCTTTGATGTTTGTTTTTTCAGGCAAAGTTTCTGTAAACTTTGTTTTGCCCTTCCTTTACTTCTTACTGTTTTGTGGGGTAATAATCTGTTCATAAGTACAAATCAAACTACTTAATCTTCCATCAGCCCTCTCTTTGAGGCTTTACAAACAAGCTTACCTTCTAACTGATGTCACCCTTGGTTGCCTTTCTTTCTATTTGAAAAGTCTTGTGTCCACTAACTAAAGTGGTTTTTAGGCCCATGAGGCATCATTGTTAGAGGCAGCTCCTATAGTGTTAAGTTCAAGTCCTGGCTCAGCTTCTTTATTTAAGTGATCTTAGGTAGGTCACATAATTCTTCTGGACTTTGGCTTCTTTATCTATGAAATGAAGGGGTTGGACTCATACTCTAAAGCTATGATCTTGTGAACTAATATACAACATTTTTGTAATTAATGTCAATGGTCTTTCCTCCAGCCATTTCTCATTTTTGGTATGAAATTAGCCAATTAGAGTTGTTATGATTAATTACATTAATATACCTTTTTCTCATTTTTATTCTCATAGTTTTATCTTTAGTTTTATCTTGGCTATCAGTAGTCTGACAGAACACACACAGATACCAGATTCCGAAATGACCCCCACATTAGTAAGCATTTATTTCCTGTCTCTTAAAAAATATTTTGAATTTTTGGGATATTTGGTACTTGTCTTGACCAATACCTTCACTTATTTCTTCCCTTGCTCAAAATTCTTTAGTGATTCTCCATTGCCTGTAGGATGAAATACAAATTCCTTAACTAAGAATTTACAGTCCTTCGCAATCGGGTTTTCAAATGCCTTCACAGTCTTACCCTCACAAGTGCCATTTTTTAGACCTTGATGCTCCATTTCATGCCAGAAGGAAAATAAACAGATTCATAACCCACCTGGCGCTTGTGGTTAGAACACATTCCTTCCTTGGCTCCACCCCTTGGAGTGGACAAGAAAAGACAAGACAAGAATCCTTGTCTTTCTTTAAATGTGAATTCAGGTGTTACCTCCTCTGTGAATCTCTCTTCCCTGGAAAAATTCCAGATATTCTTCCATCTATTTTATTTCCTGATCTAACCTGGAAACCTTGTGAAAAAAAAGTAGTTTTTAAAGATGTTAGTTCTATAATCAGAGATTTGTTACTCTGCCTTAATACTTTGTCCTCTGTTAAAATGCTTTTATTTCTAAGAATGCTAACATTTTTTTAAAAGTTTGATAAATGCTTTTTATCACTTCCCAGTGGGCCCACCCTGCCTTGTAACAAAAAAAGTACAACCAAGCAAAACAAGCAAACACATTGGCAGTACATTGACAAGCCCTACAATCTACCACCTCTTCTGAGAAGAGGGAGTATGCTTCATTGTCAGTCTTCTGAAGTCACAGTTAGTCACTGCATTGATCAGAGTTCTCATGTAATTTAGTGCTGTTTTCCTTTACGTTATTGTGCAGACCTTGTTAATTGTCCTGTTTGTTTTTGGTTTTTGCTTTTTGGGGAGGGGAAGGCGGGGCAGTTGGGATTAAGTGACTTGCCCAAGGTCACATGGCTAGGAAGTGTTAAGTATCTGAGGTCACATTTGAACTCAGGTCCTCCTGACTCCAAGGCTGGTGCTTTATTCACTGCACCACCTAGCCGCCCCAATTGTCCTGTTTTTATTACCTTTGTCTGCATCAGTTCACGTGATCTTTCCATTTCTCTGAATTCCTTATATTTGTTTCTTGCAACATTTTCCGTTGCATTCATATTCTGTAGTTTGTACTGCTGGGTCATAGTTAATGAACAGTTACTTGTTCCTTATGGGACCTTTCCTCTGTCTTTGCTGTCCTTAGGGTATAGGACTGTTTAGTGGTATAATAACTAGCATTAAGTTGGCATGTTAAGGTTTTGCAACATGTTTTTATAAATATTATATTAATTTTATCTTCACAACTGCCCTGGGAAGCCAATTGAACAGAGTTATAATATTTGTTATCTCTTCTGGGGACTCTTGAATGATCTTGATTTATGGATGGGAGATATTTTATTGTAAAAGAGCCTATAAGATAGTGTTTTGTTCTCTATAATCTTAACAATAAGCATAATGGAATCTACCTTCTCTAAACTTTTTACTAAATTGTGAGGTAGTAAGGATGTGTCCTATTGCTGAACATGGTGAGTGGAAGCCAGCTTGTTGCATATGCGTTCTCTCAGTTTTTCTATAGATAACTCTCTTAAATATTTTGTAGAAATAGAATAGGAATACAGATTGGTAGTTACTGATATTCTCTCAGGTACCCTTTTTTCAGTATTAGCAAAGTCCTTAATTTTTTTTCCATACCTTTCATGTATTTTCTACCTTCGATGCCATGTGTGTATATAGTACCTCAACACTCATGATTTTGTTGCCTTTACAAATCCCCCTTTACATATATTTGGTTTAATTCAATTGTCTTTCTTCAGGTTAGTGTCTTATTGCCTCTTCGTTACAGCTTACCAAGCTTTCTTTAAACTGCTTTTAACCTCCACTGTTTTTTCTTTGTGTGATGGACCAATCATAATGGTCCATCATCCTTCTTCCCAAAATTTTATAAACAAGTATATATTCTAACCTGTCGTTATCCTTTCAGATGTCTTAGTTTGTCAAGTGTGTAAGACGTTTGCTGGTTTCGGTGCTTTGGGACTCTTTTGGTCTCTTTGTTGTTGCAGTTAATTCCACTGATCTCCTTTGGTTAAATATCTGGATGAAATTAATAATCCGGTTGGATATCATTTATGTTTTCTATTTCTGATTTTTCACTTTCAGTTACTTATCTAATTCACAGTTATTTCTTTTGCATGCCACCTTTTTTTCATTATTTTTCTTGTTTTTATAATTTTTTTAAACTAATGCTGATCTTAGCTCTGATGAGTTAATGATCTGATTGTAAACAGAGATAATGCATATATCAATAACAAGTATTTTCCTGTATGTTAAAAGTGCATTATAATTTATCTTATTTATGGCTTTATTTAGGGGTCCCTGTATTAAGCATCTACCAAATTTTTTTCCAAAAAAAATGCTATGAGGCTTCTTTGTAATATCCAGGCCTTTAGTTTCTCTTGACTTCTCCCTGTACCATGCTTTTCTGTATGTTTTTTCCCATCTTCACCTTTTCTCACCTTTGAATTTAAGTCACTGAATAACAGAGTATACGTTACTTTGACTTGGAGGGTCTTAACAGGTTCTTTGTCAGATTTCTCATCTTCATTCTCAGAAACTAATATTGGTATATAAGTTGCATTTATTTTCTTTGTAGTCTTTTTGCAAATATTTGTCATTGATACTGCTACATATAATGACTCAACATGTCATACAATGATGTTTCTTACTTCCTTTGGTTGTATGTTCAACCATCTTCCTCAGCTCTTTTCTTTAGAGTCCAAGGAGAACCTGAGAGCCATCCTTCCATTTAGTTAGAGCTTCTTTCTTCTGGTTTTGTTTATAGAAAGAATGATAAGATTGATGTCATTCTGCTTCTCCAGGAGTATTTCATTAGAAAATTGATTCGGCTTTCCTAGTAGTCAAATTGAAGTTGGTGGACAATATGAAAACAAACAATAACCCCAAGTCATTCTCAGTGCTCTCTGTCCCTTTCTCTCTTTTCTGCCACTGCTATGCTGCTCTGAGGACTGGATTTTATTTTTCTTTGTTGCTTGGATTGCTTTGGCCAAAAACGTTTCATCATCAGCTGGCCAGTCTACTACAGGTGATGTGCTTCACTGTAATTAGCTAGACTAGCCCTTGGAAAGTAGAGTTGTTCTATTATCAATCAGACCATAATTCAAAGTTTTTTTCATTGTGGTAGAACATGCTGGAACTCATGCAGTGCTAGGATTGTCTTTGAGAACCTAGGGTCACCATGCCACCATCAGGCCCTGGATGAGACTTTGTGGAAGGAGGAACCATCATATTTTGTTGTATTTAATGGAATCTCCATAGAGATAGTGAATAAATTCATGGTACTGGATTAGATCTCTAAGGGAGTGAGTATAGAGAAAGAAGAAAAGAACTTGAAGGTAGAGCCTTGAGAAATGCCTGTACTTAAAGAAAGGAGGAAGATGAAGCAAACAAAGAGACTAAGGAGCAATAAGACAGGTAGATAGGAGGAGAACCAGGAAACAGCAGTGTCACCAAAGCCAAGAAGTAGAGAGAACCAAGAAGTGATCTGTGGTGTCACATGATATCTAAAATTCAAGAGAGATGAAGGCTAAGAAAAGTGCATTGGATTTGGTAATTAAGGGACACCTGGAAACCATGGAGAGACTGCAGGGACATCAGAACAAAGATGGAAGTTGTATTGGAGAAGAATGGGGCATAGAGACTGCTCCTTCCTTCTTTGGTACTCATAGAGACAGTCATCCCCTGGTTAGGAGTTCTTGTAGGATGTGACATATGGTACCTTTCCTACTTGTTATGATGATTTGTATAGTGGATCTGTGATCTCATCATTGCAGGTGCTCCCTCCAACAATGCTGATCATAGCTCATTATTGTTATTTGGTGTTCTGCACCTAATGTAGCCACTTGTTAAAATGTTTGTGATAAAATGAATGCTTTGTTGAAAACACATGTTCTGAAAGGAGACTTGAGGCAGTCAGTTCATTTACACCACATTTCATTTACAACTTAAGCTTTTTAGACAAATATATCTCTTGCTTGAGTAAATTGGATATTTACCTCAATTCTCCCCTTTGTAAATGTAGTTGTACCCTTAGAAATGTACTTCTATGACTCTGGGAAAATAGGCTACCTGGACAAAAATGATGGGTTTTCTTTCATCCTTTTAAGACTATCTATTCTTCCCAACCAGATCATAAATTCATTGAAGACAGGGATTGTATGTCTTACACTTCTTAGGATAACCCACAGGTCCCTAGCACGGTGTGGGTACTTGGCAAATGCTTGTTGATTTAAAGGTATTTGAAGAATACAGTATGAATTTTAATGTACATGGAGAACTGGGCCATTAAACAAAAATTTATCTTATGACAGAAACCATTCATCCATTAATATTTAGTGCATTTTGTTACCTAACATCTTGATTGTGTTAATTAGTGCCATACTGACATAAATAAAGTGTGCTTAATATTTTAGAAGTTCCTGCCTATACTACTTCTTGATATGGTATTATGAGGTGTGGCCTCTGCCGATTCATTTTAATTACCTTTCAAATTTCTGCTTTCAGCTTTTCAAAGATTGTCTCTAGAGATGTTTCCAGCACTCCTTAGTTAGCTCTTTACTTTGTAGTTGAGGTACTATTATATAGCAATCTGCCCTCGTATAAGAAATCCTGCCTGTTTTATTTTGTATGAGCATTGGAAACGAAGGATGAAAGGTAAAAAGTACCATAACTTATTCTTCTGATGCCCCCCTTGCATAAAGGAGTGTGAGAGTAATAATATAACTCTGGAATTTGGAAGAGCGTGAACTTCTCTACAAATCTTTTGAAAATAGCAGTCTATCTTGGTCATATTTTTTGTTTATTCCTTCTAGAAAATATGATCATGTTGTCGCCTGACAACTTGAAATCATTTTTCCAAAAGGAGACTGATGTGTTTGTGCCAGTAGTTTTTAAAAATTAAGTTATTTCTATTATTAGTTTTTCTCTGTTCTTCATGTAGCAACAGAGAAACATTGACCTCAGTGATACTACATCATGCATTCTTAAAATGGAGTTTATTTCTTCATCTGAACTTTATGGGAAAGTCTCTGATTTTCTCTACACACACACACACACACACACACACACACACACACACACACACACACTCTCTCTCTCTCTCTCTCTCTCTCTCTCTCTCACTCACTCACTCACTGTGTTTTGATATAATGTTTGTATTCCAGGTGATGCAAAAGCTTTTTGGAGGGAGCTAGAAGAAGATGGAAAACTGGACTTGATATTTGAGCATGTACAGAATGTACTGTTGTCTCTCAAACAAAAAATCAAAGATGGCTCAGCAACAAATCAAGGTATGAGGGAGGAGTTTGAGTTCAAGAACAGTTGAATGAAAGAGCTGAATTAGCTGACTGCCCATTGTGGCCTGTTGATATTCCAGTTCTAATGAAACTATCCCCAGTACCATTGCAGAAAAACAAAATAAAGCCTGGGCTTTTATCATTACATTGTCATTTAAAACAACCTTACCTGGTGGCCTTTTGGAACAAAAGCTCAGATTATGCTTGCACAGTGAATACATTTATCCAGTGTAGAGATTATCTTTAAAACTGTCTGGGTTTGGCCCTGACAGAAGCATTCTTTCAGTGTTCTGAAACTTAATTTTGTCCTGCACTGTTTGTTTTGTTTTATGAATTAGGGATTCTCTTGATGCTTTAACATTTGTTATGTTTCTCAAGAACTGAACAGCCCTTTACATTACTGACCCATGCCTCCACCCTCTTCTCTTTTTTTCATCACAGAATATATCCAAGCCATGACCCTGGTGAATGAAGCAGTTAGAAGTAACACTTTAGTATTGATAAACGGTATGTACATTTGATTTGAACACACACATTTACGTGATTTAGTTATTTTCTCAGTATGTGGCAGGTCAGCCAAACTTAATGTGGCATGTTAACTAAAAACAGCAAGAGATACGATGGTAGATCCACTTTACTGAGTTCACATAAATCAGGATTTGCTTTATAAAATGAAGATTCCCACAAATACATTTCCTACCAGGAACTGTCCTGTCCCCCACCTTCCCCTCGCCTTCCCTCTAAAATACCGTAATAATGTACAATGCCCTCTTTCAACAGGATAAACATAGTTGTCCCTGTAGGCTTATGGGTCTCATGCTGCTGCTATTATTTCTCATTCCTCTTGGTGGTGGTGGGGGTGATGTGAGTGGTGTGTGTGTGTGTGTGTGTGTGTGTGTGTGTGTGTGTGTGTGTGTGTGTGTAGGTATCATTCTTGCTAACTTGACTTCTAAGGGACTTGGCCTGTATTAAAGTGATTCTAGAGAAGAGATAATATGAAAGCTGTATATAACAAAATAATTATCCATAAAGTTTTTTCTGCCATTGTGAATTTGCTCAAGGGTTAACAGATGTAAAGGAAATGCAAATAGTTGAACAGATTTTAATTAAAACTGCAAATTGTCATCAAAATTCCAGACATTTTAAGTTCAATTCAATTCGGCAAACTCTTATTTAGCACCAACCATCTGCAAGGGATTTTGCAAGACTCTGGGTTACAGAGACAGAATGAAACTTTCTCTGCCCTGGAATACATCAAGAGGAAACAACATAGACAGAAACCATTTTCCTTTGTAACTCCTGTTTCATAGTGTTGTGAATACATGGTCAAGGTTCACTAAACTTTTTAAAAGTCACTTACTTTTTTTTACCATTAAGTCCTTATAAATTATAATTTGCCTTATCAAATGCAGATGACTGCAAACCCTGGTTTAGCCAGAGAAATGAAAAGACATTTCCAATCATAGTACTACTCTGAGGTTGGGTACCAATCCCTACCACCCTTCATAGTAATGTTTTGTAGCAAGCTGCTGTGATCAAGTGTCATTCATAACCTCAATGGAAAGGGGCTGGTTTTTATATACCACCAGTCAGACATCGACCACAAAGCGTAGGAGACAAGAAGAGGTAGGTATGACTTCACTAATGGAAAGAGCAGCTTTGTTTCTTTAAAACATAAATTGTACAACTTTTCTTAAAAGATGAAAATATTCAAATTTACTTTTTAAATTAAATGAAAGTATGTAATTAAATCCTTATTGTCAGTCTAGTATATATACCTATATATATGTTTGTTTGTTCATTTAAAAAAAAGCTTTTACAAATGAATTCTGATCTCCTGATTTATTTCTCTATGAGTAAATATTGTTCTTTTGAGGCTCAGTGGACTGACTTGCTATGACCTTGAGGCAATAATAAGTTATCTGAGAGCCAGAAACAGAACTCAGGGCTCCCCATACTGGACCTAAAGCACTTATTACTCCTTAAGCTACAGCTCACTAGCCTATAATTACATAAATATAATCTGTGTACTTTACTATGAAAGTGAACTAAAAAACTGTATTTTACAAAAGAAAGCATTGCACCCGCTCCTACCCCATTTAATTATTAACTGAAAAGCCAGAAAGTTTAAAATTCTTTTCTGACAACTGATCTGCAAATCCTGTTTTACTCTTATGTAAAAATAAATTTTCATGTGTCCTGTAGAAAAACGAATGTGGGGAAAAAAAAGATAATATTCTTATTTACAGACACGGGATTCTGACTATTTTAATTATTTTCTAGTACGTCCGCAGTTCTCCTATTTTAAATTGATTTCTTCTGCTTAATTAATAGCATTTTTTGTGCCACATGAGATTCCTATACTCTTAACTTTATTAATCATTTTGATCATAATAATTGTAACTGATATAGGGCTTTTTAGGTTTACAAAGAACTTTCTTTGCTCACAGGATTACTGGAAAGGCAATCTCGTGTAGAGAAAGGAATGCTGAGAGTGGAATCAAAAGAGAACTGATTTTGAACCTTGGCCCCAGGACTTACTAGTCATGGAGCCATGAGCAAATGATGTTAACTTCTGTGAGCCTTAGTTTTCTCATATGTAAAGTAAGGACAATACCTGTCATACCCACCTCGCAGAGTTACTGTGAAGATCAAATGAGATGATCTATGTTAAGTGCTTCGTAAACCATAAAGCATTATTTGTGTATGTACACACATACACACACACACACACACACACACACACACACACACACACACACACACACACACTCTGGCACCTGCTCTGCACTTAAAATATAAGACAGTGGCCTGAGTCGCTGAGAGGTAAGTGATTTATCTAGGGTCACACAGCCAAAACATGTCATAGGCAAAGCATGATGCCAGGTCTTCCTGAGTCCAAGGCCACTTCTCTGTCCACTATATTATGTTGCCTCATACATGTATGTATATGAAGCAGCGTGGTATAATGGAAATAGATGTGTGTATGTATATATGTGTATATATACACACATATACCTATATGTGTATATGTGTGCATTTATACACATATATGTGTGTGTATTAAGTATTCCTTTATCTACTTGACTTTTCTGCATTATTAATCTGTACCAGAGGATCAGTGTAACATAATTATATAAATTCAGTTGAGGATATTTTTATTTTGAAGGGCCCATTGATTCAAAAGAAAAATCAAATCCATACCCATAAAAAGGAATTAAATTCCTTCTACAAGAGCATAAAATAAGGAAATAGAACAAGATGCCTTCCATTACTTAAATGGTATGATACTATGAAACATAACACACATCCTTGTTCAAAATGAGCACAATATATAAATAATAAACGCAATGAACATGAGTAAAAAATGGAGACACAGATGCAAGGGGAAAGATACAGAAAAAGAAAAGAACAGACCTAAGGAGATACAGGGATGGATATATAAAAGATAAACACATTTTAGGAGAGGAAAATACACAAAGAGCGATGTGGACATTACAGAAACATCGTTCCATGATGTGTCCTTTTATGATGTTATGGCAACAGCAACTAGAGGTTATGTTGTGATTTTACAAGAATGAATGGGATATATACTTAGCCCCAGTATTCTGTAGCATAGGTGGGTTGAAATTAAGCATGAGGGTGGATTTAAACCTGTATCAGTTTTTTTCCACTGTGTGCCTTTCCTGTCTAGTGGTTAAGTTTTTTGGGCCTAATCTTTGGGTCTTTCTTGGGTTGCACATCTCAGGATACTCAGTAGCGATTACAGTTAAATGATTTTTATGTTGGCATAATTTTTATTCACCTTTAAATTCTTTGCATAGATAATGATATAACTGACAGAGAAAGTGAGCAAGAGACCAAGTCAAGTGTTTTACCTCCAACATCATATGAAGGCTGCAATGCAGAAGATGCTTTGATCGTGTATGTATATAAATTAAATTTATTTGTATGGTTAATGAATGGTTTTTATGTCTCAAAAAAGAAATTCTGTTGTAAATTGGAATTGGAGGTTGATTTCACATATAATAAATTTTTTTGCCAGCAGAGGTTTTAAAAGATAACATTTGAACATTTTGTATATCAAATGCTAGTCACCTCATTCTGGCAAAAGGTTATTCTAGTTTCTGTATTCTTAAGTGTAATATATCTTTGTTTATTATTTTTTATATTTATTTTAATGGCATAGTGAGAAGTGTTAAAATGGCCACCTCTGGGTTTTGGTTGAGAAATCATTTTTTTCCTGTGTCCTTTCCTAAAATGAGATTGTAGAAGAAAGGCCAGGAGGGCTTAAGAACATTAGTAGCCTCAGTACAGGACCAGGAAGTCACTTCAGGCAGCTAAGCCCTTCTGACCTCTTCTTCCTACTGCTGCGCCCAGTATTAGTGAGAGTTCCTCAGGTAAGAGGAAGAGAATGCAGGGAGGAAGCTGGCTCAGTTCATTGGTCTACAGTCAGACAACACATGAACCTAAGCTCTGATACTCAGTCAAGAGACATTTCTAAATAACATTTTGGCAGTAGAGCACATGTTCTTGAATTCTTTCAGGGAAAGAAGCTGTTGAATATGAATATTGAAATTATGAAAATTCTCAACATAAATTTGTGAGGGTCAGTTTTGAGTATTTTATTTGTAAAATGTATTTTATTTGTAAAATATAGAATAAGCATTGAAATATCTTAACTTTATTTGAAAAGAAATATGAAGCCTATCAAAAGAATTCCTAAGAAAACCCCAGGGTTTTAAAGGTTTTCTAATTATTTAACCAAACATTTGAGTAGGTTATGAAAGCTTTCACCCAGTGCTTTCTTTCCTCTTGAGGAGAAAGCAGCCTCAGGGTGAGAAGCTTTCTGTGCTTTAGCTCCCTCCCTGTGATTAAATGAGAATCATAAAATTCTTCCTAAGTAAGAGAACCAAGAGGTCATCTTCTAATCTAGCCCAGCCAGTCTCCTCCCCATACAGAATTCTCTCCTATAACCTTCCTTACAAGTGGTCATGCAGCTTCTTCCTGAATCATTTTCTGTGATGCGTAGTACCTGATGTTGAAGTACATTTCATTATTACGCAGTTCCTCCTTATAATTAACCAAATTCTGCTTGCTCTTGATCTTACATCTGCTGTCTAGAACAATAGTTAACTCCCTCTTTGGTATGTAATCCTAACGTATCTTAAGACAGCTTCCTTGTCTGGCCTTAAATCTTTTCTTCTCCCAGTTAGACGTACTTGGTTCTTTGACTGGATCAGTATATGTGAGATAATTTCCACACTTTTCCCCATTCTGGGTGTCCTCCTTTGTAGCTTCTTCTGATGGTCATTGTCCTTACCATGTAGCACATAACATATAATGTAGCATGATAAATGCAGGCTGACCTGCCTAGAATAGAGTGGAGCTCTTCTCTCCTATTTTTCATGATCCTGTAATTCTGTTAATGTTGCCTAGGTCAAATTATCTTTATTTAGCAGCTTGAGATGGTAGTCAATGAAAAGGTTTAGGCCTTTATCAAATGAACTTCTGTCAAGCCACGTCTCCTCCATCCTGTACTTGTACAATTGATTTGTTGAACCTAAATATAAGACTTTGCTTATTCCTGTTAGAATCATAGTATTGTAGATCTGGAGCTCAAAGGCACCTTAGACCTTAAAAATGAGGAAACTGAAGCTCAGAGAGATTCAGTGATTTACCCAGGGTCACATAGTTAGTAACTATGAAGCAGGATTCAAACCCAGACTTCCTGACTGTATAAAGTCCAGTGCTCTAGTCTCATGTTAACACTGCCTTTATTAAATATCATTTGGTTCATTTTAGTTCATTGTCCCAGCTTGTTACTGTGAGTATACAAAATATAATGTATTTTCTAGATTAATGTGAGCAACCAGAAGCTTTATGGCCCCTAAGTGGCCCCTCTGTGTAGAAGCAGGTGTGGCGGATGTTATCCAGATCAGAACCATCTCTGCTTCTAGGCTTGATGATTATAGCCTTGGTTGCTGTGGCTCATAGATATCCCCAGAGGCCATGTGGCACATATAAAAATGGTGTTCTTGTAGTTCATCCATTGCTTTTTGTTTTTTTTATGAAAGAGGACTGAGTTTCCCAAAGCCAGGCTTCTTTCTCATCCCATTTTAAGCTTTTGCTATCTTCACATTGACAGTTATATTCACAATGGTGATTGATGCAAAATCAGAAATATATGAGCTCATATCTTACATTTAGCTTCTAAATGACTATATGCTAGCATTCTCTAGTGTTTTATTTTTCTCATAGTTATATTCACTAATTGCTTGAGATTACTAATGTACTTTTTAAAAATTTATTTTTAGTTTTCAACGTTCATTTCCACGAGGTTTTGAGTTACAAATTTCCTCTGTCTTTCCCCAGCCGCTCACTCCAAGATAGCAAGCCTACTGAAAACCCCTTCCCTTAATCTTCTCTCTCTAATACACTCCCCCATACTCCCTCTAACTTTTTAGTAGGGCAAGATGGAATTCTGTCCCCAATGCCTGTATATCTTATTTCCCAGTTGCGTGTAAAAGCAATTTTTTTTAACATTTGTTTTTAAAACTTTTAATTTCCAGATTCTTTCCCTTCCCTCCTCACCCACCCGCACTGGGAAGATAAGCAATTCAATATAGGTTGTATATGTGTAGTTACCCAAATCATTTCCATAATTGTTTTATTGTGAAAGACAAACTATACTTCACTCCATCCTATCCTGCCCCCTCTTGTTCTATTTTCTCCTTTGACCCTATCCCTTTTCAAAAGTATGTGCTGCTAACTACCCTTTCCCCCTGTCTGCCCTCCCTTCTATCATCCCCCTTCTTATTCCCTTCCCCACTACTTTCCTGTATGGTAAGATACCCAAATGAGTATGTATGTTATTCCCTCCTTAAGCCAGATTTAATGAGAGTAAGGTTGACCCATTCCCTTTCACCTTCCTGCTCTTCCCCTCCATTGTAACAGTTTTCTCTTGCCTCTCTTATATGAGATAACTTAACCCTATTCTATCTCACCTCTTAATTTTATTTTTTAGATATCATCCCTTCCTATTCAACTGATCCTG
>CM053588.1:88971094-88999204 GCA_028646515.1 Pseudochirops corinnae | reverse complement strand
ACCTCAGAATTATTTTAATTTGCATTTCTTCCAATCAATAGTGAGTTAGAGTATTTTTTTAATATGGCTATAGATAACTTTGATTACTTCATCTGAAAACTATTCATATCTTTTGATCATTTATCAACTGGGAATGACTCTTATTTTTATAAATTTGACTCAGTTCTCTATATGTTTGAGAAATAAGGCCTTTATCAGAAAAACTTGCTTCAAATTTTGTTTTCATTTACTATTGCTAACTGTATTTCCCTCCATTCTATTTCTCCCCCCATTTATTCTATTCTTTCTCTTCCCCCTGTCCCTTCTCAAAAGTGTTTTGCTTCTGACCACCCTCTCCCCCAAGCTGTCCTCCCTTCTATTGCTCTCCTGTCTCTTATCCCCTTCTTCTCCTACTTTCTTGTAGAGTAAGATAGATTTCTATGTCCAACTAAGTGTGTATGTTATTCCTTCTTTGAACCAATTCACCTCCCACCTCTTCCCCCCTACTGTAAAAGCTTTTTCTTGCCTTTTTTATGTGTGATAACTTATTCCATTCTACCTCTCCCTTTCCCTTTCTCCCAGGACATTACTCTCTTACCCCTCAATTATCTTGAGATACCATCCCTTCATACTCAACTCATACCTGTGCCCTCTGTCTATATATACTCCATCTAATTGCCCTAATAATGAGAAAGTTGTCATAAGTTACAAGTAACTTCCCATGTAAGACTGTAAACAGTTTAACCTTAAGTCCCTTTTCTGTTTATCTTTTTGTTTCTCTTGAGTTTTGTATCTCAAAGTCAAATTTTCTATTCAGCTCTGATCTTTTCATCAAGGTTTGAAAGTCCTCTATTTCACTGAATATCCATTTTCCCCCTGAAGGATTATACTGTTTTACTGGGAAGGTGATTCTTGGTTGTAATCCTAGCTCCTTTGCCCTCTGGAATATCATATTCTAAGCCCTCTGATTCTTTAATCTACAGAAACTGCTAAATCTTGTGTTATCCTGACTGTGGCTCCACCATACTTGAACTGTTTCTTTCTAACTCCTTGTAGTATTTTTTTCCTTGACCTCTGGAATTTGACTATAATTTTCCTAGGAGTTTTTGTTTTGAGATCTCTTTTAAGAGGTGATAGGTGGATTTTATCAATTTCTATTTTAACCTCTGGTACTAAACTATCAGGACATTTTCCCTTGATAATTTCTTGAAAGATGATGTTCAGGTTCTTTTTTTGATCATGATTTTCATGTAGTGAAATATCATGAGATATTTCACACTGTCTTCTATTTTTTCACTCTTTTGATTTTGTTTTATTGTTTCTTGATTTTTCATAATGTCATTAGTTTCCATTTGCTCAATTCTAATTTTTAAGGAATTATTTTCTTCACTGAGCTTTTGTACCTTTTCTTCCACTTGACCAATTCTACTTTTTAAGGAATTTTTTTTCTTCAGTGAATTTTGTGCCTCGTTTTCCATTTGGTCAGTTCTGCTTTTTAAGGCATTCTTCTCCTCATCGACTTTTTTGAACCTCTTTTACCATTTGGCCTAGTCCAGCGGTGGGGAACCTTTGACCTCAAAGCCACACGTGGCCTTCTAGGTCCTTGGGTACAGTCTTTTGACTGATTCCAAGTTTTACAGAACAAACCCTTTAATTAAGGGGATTTGTTCTGTGAAGTTTGGATTCAGTCAAAGGACCACACTTGAGGGTCATGTGGCCTTGAGGCTACAGGTTCCCCACCCCTGCCTAGTCGGTTTTTAAGGTGTTTTTTTCTTCAGTATTTTTTTGTGTCTCCTTTACCAAATTGTTGACTCATTTTTCACTATTTTCTTGCATCCCTCTCATTTCTCTTCCCAATTTTTCCTCTACCTCTCTTACTTGATGTTCAAAATGCTTTTTGACTTCTTCTGTGGCCTGAGTCCAATTCACATTTTTCTTAGAGGCTTTGGATGTAGGAGCTTTGACTTTGTTATCTTCTTCTGAGTGTCTGTTTTGACCTTCCTTGTCACCATAGCAGCTTTCTAGGGTCAGAATTTTTTTCTGTTGCTTGCTTGTTTTCCTGGCCTATTACTTGACTTTTAACTTTTTCAAAGTAAGGCTCTGGTTCCAGGGTGGAGGGTGCACTATCTCAAGCTCCAGTGGTTTTGTGTAGTTGTTTTCAGAGATAATTCCGGGACCTGTTAGTTTTCAGTTCTTCCAAGGCAGTATGATTTAAGGAGGGGCGTTTACTACTCTCCTGGCCTGTGCTCTGGTCTGTGAGCAACCACAAACACTCTTTTCTGCCCTGGAAGTATGACAAGGGGCCCTCTTCCACTGTGGCCACAAGCTCTGGTGCTCTAGTGCTCCTGCTCACCCTCAGACTGCCACCCAAGACTGCAACCTGGATTGTCTGTGAGCTGAGAGCTCCAAAAGCAGCCTCTGTCATTGCTGCCTTTGATTTAATCACCAGGAGGCCTGCTCCAGGTTTGGTGGGGACAGGTCTGTGCTGGAGCACTCTGAGCTGGACTGTATTCTTCTCTCATTCTGGTGCAACAGATCTTTTCTGTCCACCTTCTAAGTTGTCTTGGGCTGGGAATTTGTTGCACTCCATCTTTTAGTGGGTTATGCTGTTTTAGAATTTGTTTAGAGTCATAATTGAAAGCTATTTGGAAGGGTTTGGGGGACAGGTCAAGTGAGTCCCTGCCTTTACTCTGCCCTCTTGGCTCTGCCTGTCGTTCCCCTTTTCTTTGCCTTTGCATCGGCTCTCTGTTCATACTTCCTTCTCTTGGAATTTTTAATTTCCTTCTAAGGCTCTGGTCAGGTGCCAGCCTCAAAGGGAAGCCTTTGCCAATCCTCTCAGCATTTATGTTCTCTTCCACCTTAGATTACTTTGTATTTATTTAGAAAATCATAGATCTCAACTGGAACTGGAAGAGACCTCAGAGGTCCTCTATCCAGAGGTGTCAGACTCCCAGGTTGTTTGCAGCAAATAGCTATTAAGACTCAAGTACCACAAGAACCAGATGAGAATGTAACTGGGAAGTGTTTAACAAAATAAATAAAAACACAATACAACCTAAATAATCTTAGTTTGCATTTTTAAAATTCAAAATGTGAGACTACAGTGATCCATTTCTATTTGACTTTGACACCACTGATCTATTCCAACCTATTCCTTTTACAGATGAGAAGAGGAAGAGGCCCAGGGAGATGATGAGACTTGCTAATAAGTCACTTATCAGAGGCAGGATCTGAATCCAGGTTCTCTGATTCCAGAACCAGTGATCCCTCTATTGTATCAGATACTCCTGAGTCTCTGCATTGGGTGTAAATCCTATCCTCTCAGCCTGGGTTCCCAAAATAGAAAGTGGAATTCTTGTGGACAAGGAATTTTATTTTTAACTTCATATCTCCAGGCTCTCAAGTAATATGTGTTTGCCAAACTATGTAGGAAAAACATCACAAGCAACTAAAGAAATCCAACTATTGTTCAATAAACTGGGATTCTCTCCTACAGTTTATGAGAACATTGGGTCAATAAGCTTATTCTATCTACTTGCAGGACTGATCTTATTAGAAATAAATGGTCCTAGGAGGAACATAAGAAATGTAAATAATGTAAAAGCAAAAGATATTAATGATTTTTTAAAAAAGAATGACAAAGGATAACAGTCTTGCACACCATTTAAAGTTACTATTGTGTAGTCCAACAAAGAAAGGAGATCATAGAATTTAAAGCTGGGAGGAGACTTAAATATATCTAGTCTAGGTGGAGCTAAGATGATGGACTAGTAGGAAAAATTATAGTGAACTCCACCTCTCCCCTCCCCTCCCATCTAAAAAACAAAAAAATGGGGTCACTGGGTGGCACATTGAATGGAGCACCAGCTCTGGAGTCAGGAGGACCTGAGTTCAAATTAGACCTCAGTCACTCAACATTTACCAGCCATATGACCTTGGGCAAGTCACTTAACCCCAATTGCCTTCCCCTCCCCCCTCCAAAAAAAAAGCAAAAAAAAAAAATTAAAAACAAAAAACCCACATCCAGACAGTTCTAGAAAATGTACCAGGACTGTATTCTTATGGGAAAATCCAAGAAAAACCCCACAGTGAGTTATTTTTCCAGCCCAGGAAATTCCAACCTTTGTTTCCTCAACTGCTATCATGACAATACTAGGGAACTGCAACTACAGAAGAACAATTTTCAAAGTCTTTTTTGGTTGTTGTTTTATAGGATCAGATGATTTTAGTTTTTCTTCTTTTTCAAAAATTAATTAATTTTTAGTTTTCAACATTCACTTCTATATGATTTTGAGTTCTAAATTTCCCCTACTCCTCCTTCTTAAGACAGCATGCAAACGGAATATAGGCTATACTGGTATAATCATCTTAAATGTATTTCCACATTAGTTATGTTGTGAAAGAAGAATCACAGCAAATGGGAAAAACCACAAGAAAGAAAGAACAAAAAACAAACAAAAAAGAGAAAACACTAGGCTTCAATCTGCATTCAGACTCCTGTAGTTCTTTCTCTGGATGTGTGTAGCACTGAAAATCTTTCTTAAGTCTTTAAAAAAAAAATACTTTTTGAAGTTCTTGCAACAACAAAATGACAATCCCAACTCTAGAGAGCTGTTAATGGAGCAGGCTAGCTGTCCCTTGACAGAGAAATAATGGGTGCTAGCTGCAGACTGCCTGAGAAAATGGTCATCAAAGCGCCTGGCACACAGTAAGCGCTTAATTAATGTTTTCTTGCTGATGCTCCCCACTCGCTGACAGTCTGGACTCCGGTTTCAGAATCCGACACATTTTTGGACATGGCAATGTGGCAATCTGTTCTGCTTAACTAATACATATTTTTTATAAAAAAAAATGTTTCCCCTTTTTTGGGGGGCGGGGAAGGAAGAGAGAGAAAAAATAAAGTTTAATTTAAAAAAAAAAAAGTGGGTGGGCTGTGTTAGGGCCATAGAGGGGTAAGTTCTGGAGGTTGTTTTCGTCCGCAGGCTTAGCTTTTGAAGGAAGGGGTGCCTTTTCCCCTCCTTACCTCCAGCCTGGACACGCCTTGTTGGGCCTGAAGACGAGCGTGGGGGAAAAGCAGTGGAAAACTGGTATCTTTCCGCAGCGCCGTTAGGAGCAGCGGTGGTACTTACCAACCGGGTCTCTTAGGGCCTCGTTCATCATGATTGACAAGCAGCTGGGCCAGGCTGGCCCCGGGGTGAGGGTCAAGGCAGGGCCAGGTGCGGCGTTACCGGGGCTCCCCAAACTCCTCCTCTCCCTTAAGCCGGCCCGGCAGCGCTTCGCTTCTCACCCGTGACACCGAGGGGTTGGACCAACTCAGTTTCTATTGTTCGTTCAGTTGTAGGGCTTGAGTTTCGGTTTCTTTTGGAGTGGACTGGGTGGGGATGTGGGTTTTCGGCCGGCTGCACTCACTTCCTCGCCGAAACCAGTCCCGAGGGAATCCAGTGGGCTCAGCTCACTTGGGAAGGGGGCTTCCAGGACTGGGGGCCTCCCCACCTCGAACAGGGGCTTTCTTGTTTTGCTTTGTTTTTTAAATTATTTTTTCTCTCTGTCGTAGTTTTCGCATGGCCAGGATTTCCCCGCAGCCCTTCTTCCCCCATTTTTTAACAAACATGTATTTTTTTAAGTTTGGTAAAAAAATGAAACTCCAAATCCCTTTAATATAACTTCCACACCAATATAATTTTTCATTCTTGCCCATTAGGGCAATGTAAGTGCAGTGGAAAGAACACTGGACTGGGGAGGAGTTGGGGGGGTCTGGTTCAAATGCCTTTTCTGTTGCTGGTGACTATGGGAAAGCACTTCAGCACTCTGAGCCTCGATTTCCTATCTGTCAAACGGATAAGGACCGAGATGATCTCTCCTCCGCTCCCCCAGTCGCCTTGACTCAAATTCATGGTCCTTTGCTTCCTTTTGGGGAGAAAAGCTAGTTGACACTGCTCCAACAGTGTGTTGTGTGAGAGCACTGGTGGGTGAGCAGGCTTAGCTAACAGGTGTGCTTGTAGCTCTAATCTTCCCAGCCCAAACCCGAGAGCTATGGGGGCAGTATTTGGTGGGACACGGCTCCGTGCGCATCCTCGGCAAAACTGATCAGTCACGAGTCCGTCTGCCAATTGGTAGCAAGTTATTTATTGAGCACCCATAGGGTGCACACACAGCACCATACAGTTTATGTGGGGGGATACATAGTAAGGATTAGACACCATCCCTGCCCTCAGAGAGCTTACAGTATAACAGATGAAACAAAACAGAATGAACAAAATAGGTACAAATTGTAGAAACAGTTTTATTTTAAAAGTTGATCCAGGAGTCAGAGATTAAGGGTGGTTTATACAAAGGCGGGGGATCTCAAATATTGCCTCATTAGCTGTACAACCCTGTGCAAGTCACCGAATCTGTAAAATAGGGCTAATAACAGCCACATCACTTACCTTAGAGGGTTGTTGTGAAAATCAAATGAAATGATGCAGGTAAAGTGCTTTGCAAACCTTAAAGCATTACTAAAATGTCAGCTGTTCTAATTTCTTTAAAAGTAGGATCAATCAGAGGAAAGCTTGGGCAGATGTGCCTTGAGCTTCAGTTTTAAAGGAAGGAGTGCATGCATAAAGGTAAACCTGGCAGTCTTGAAGAGGGGGAGGAAGATTAGTATATTCGAAACAAATAGACTTTAATATATACTGGAAGATGAAAAGTGAGCTAAGACTAGGGTTTGTCTTTTTCAATGAGAAAGGCTCAGAACTGTCACTTGATTGATACTGGTCATTTCACCCCTCTGCTCAAAACTCTTCAATAGCTGCCTTCTGACCCCTGAGTAAAGTTCAAGCTTCTCGGCCCAGCATTCAAGGCCCTCCACAGCCCCTCTCCTTTGGACTTCTATCCTTCTTCAGGCTGCACTTCAGACAAACTAGGCAACTGTCTTTCCCCAAACACATTCCTCTGACGCCACACTGCCACACTACTGCTCAGGCCGTGGCCTGGAATGACCTTTCTCTTTATGAAATCCTTACCATTCCTTTAAAGTCCACCTGAAACACAGCTGCCTTCAGCCATCCCTTTCCAATAGCCCTCCCCCTCTCCAAGTATGACCTCTTCCCAACAGGTGTCTGTTTGAGGGAAGTGGGTGAATCTTACCTAAATTATTATCTCCCCCAGTATGCAGCAAACAGCAGACATCTAATCGACCTGTGTTTTATTGTAATGTATTAAGGAAAATGTGAAGCTTTCTGATGGTTCAGAAGGAAAGGAAATTGTGCAAAGAAAGGGGTTCAAGGCCTTCAACCAGGCAAGAGTTTATTCTTAACTTCCCAGCTGATGAAGATACAGAGCAGTAACAGAAACATTTCTTTAAAAGTATCCCACAATTCAGGCTGAGCTCTTACACAGTCAAAACGAGTGAGGGCTTAGTTTACTTTTGTTCTATCACATGGTTTCCATTTCCCCTACAAATAAAGCTTTTATGTCATGTCCAGACATCTGTCATAATTTAAGTTACAAGGGCCAGGAAGATGGGAGGTTCGGCACCTGTGGGGCATGAGCCAGAAACAAATATTCCTAAAAAACAGGAATAAAGAGACAGAAGAATCCTTCTGTGACATATGCTTCCTTAAACATATTCATATTAAAACAATGAACAAATTGTATGTTAATATTCCTACCATACAAAACAATTACTTCCACCCTACTTATTCAAAAGCCGAATGGAAGTAAACAGCCTATATCTACATCTATCTGTCCATTTTCTGTTGTGTTTCTACGTCATTCTTATTTCAGGATTCATAAATTACATTTAAGAAATGAAGAAAAATCCTAATGCCTCACCAGAGCCCCACTCCAGAGTGGAATGCTTAAGACAAATTTCTTGATGGTGCATGCACTATTAATTAGGGGGTATTTTGTATAGTCCTTTCTTTAGTTAATACAAAATGACATTAGCATACATAAAACACTTGTTTATAATATTCGTTTTCTACAAGTGTGAAAGCCACATTGACAGGGAATCTCCTTCTCAGGTATACTTCCGGCTTCATAACCGTAATCCCAAGTGAGCTCTGTTCCTGCCTTCACATGCCTAAAAAGCAATAAATAGACAGATAAACAAACAAACCCACCCACCCACCCACAATGAACAGCAGTAACACACGTGGAGTTTGGTTTTGTATTATTCAGTTTAACAAATGTAACTTTTGGCATAAGGCATTGTACTAGATGTTAGTGATGGGAACAGAAAAATGACAGTCCTTGCCCTCAAGAAGCTTACCACTTACAAAAAAAATCAATTATGACACAACTTATGATTACTTGCATAGAGGTTTTGAAGAATGAAGACCTGGATAAATAGCCAGGAAAGGGCTTACAGGAGACCTTTTGGATTCTATAACATTTAACTTTCTGGGTTTACATTTTATCTGAACCAGGTGTTCACACTTGTGACCCAGAAGAGCCTCAGAACCAATATGTTAATAATTCCAAATTGCATCAAATTGGAATAATATTAGGCAATAAAAATAGACAAAGGTGCCAAGTAGTTGTTCTAAGGACATAAAGAACCTGTCATTTTGTTGTTGTTTTAAGGTCCCACCTTTTATATTTTTCCCCTACATAAGCAAAGTTAAAGTCAAACCTTTTTGTGAAGAATGCAACCCACGGAAAATTTCTGTCATGTGTCTCTACAAAAACATTCTGCACGAAGAGATTTGGGTTACAACTATGCTGTAAAAAAAAAAAAAGATCTGAAATATAATACAGATTAAAAAGAAGGAGAAGGCTCAAAGCTTTTTTCTTTAAAAGCACCAGGACATAATTTGGTTTTCAAAGTTTATTCTTTTCTTTCTTTCTCTTACTGTGGACCACGTGTTCAGATTTCCTTAGTTTCTGTTGATGGTTTAGAGTTATTTCAGATGGAAAAGTCATTTTCTTTGGAAAACCCATTCCCATTCCATCCTTCCCATGAACCTAAGGAGCCCAGAGCAACCCCATGGCAAATAAGGATAGGTTCCTAGGTGTCCTCACACAGGTAATACAGATCACTGAGGAACACAGGCAGGATGCAAGGCCTGTTCTTGTTCTTCTGCAAGCATCCTGGCTTTTGGTTATCTCAATGCTAAGTATTCTCCGCACTATATAAGGCTACCTAGCTGCTGGGAGAGGTAGAAAAGGCTTTGCTTGGATCCTTTGAGTTATAATTTCCCCAGAATTTAGCCAAGCTGAAACCTAACAGCTGGGTATCCCAGAATTACATGGTCCGATGCTGAGCATGGCCGTGCCCTGAGGGGCAGCATGGTGTAATGGATAGGGAGTCAGATTTGGTGCGAAGGAGCCTTGCATTTAAATTCCACCTTTAACATTCACCATGGCACTGCAGAAGTCATTTATTTACCTTCCCTCAGCCTTAATTTCCTTTTCTGCAAAATAGGGATAATAAGGTATTTCCTTCACAGGGTTGTTTGTTGTGAAGGTCAAAGTGGTTTGCAAAACCTACAGTACACACAGTACTATGTAAAGGCCAGTTATTATATCACTATTAAGCTGAGGGGTACAGTGGGAAGATTCTAGCCTCAGTGTCCTTCTGATCATGGCAGGTAGAGCCTAACCTGGCAAATACACATTCACTCCTTTCACACTGACAGGAAAAGCTCCATTTGTGTATTTCTGTAAAATGCTTCTGCATATATAATTCAAGGTAGACAAAGCTAACATTTGAAGCAGATGTGACAAACTTATCCTAAACGACTTCACGTGGGGGAATTCCACTAGGAAAAGGATCCTTTAGTCCAGGGATCAGCAAAACTACTGCTCAAGGCTGAATCTGGCCCACTGGCCACAAGTTAAGAATGATTTTTACATTTCAACATAATAAAACTTTATTTTAAAATATAAAAACCATTCTTAGCTCATTGGTCACACAAAAAGAGATGAAAGGCTCCTTGTCTTTCATTCTACCAATGCTAAGGGATACGGTTTCATGGCAAACATATCTCTACATCACAGGGGAGTTAAGAAGAAAGTGTTTGTAAAATGTAAAGCACTATTTAACCAATGACCCCAAAGAGTACCATCCCTTCAAAACCCCCCACCAGAAACTATGATCCTGGGCAAGGGGCTTAACTTCTCTGCACCTCAGTTTTCACATCTGTTAAATGGTTACTTATCTCATAGGGTTGTTGTGAAAACATTTTGTAAGCCTTAGAGTGATATATCAAGAAGAGCTGTTTTTATCATGACAGTGAGGAGGAATCTTACCCACAGCACAGCTACAGACATACTTCAAACTGAATTTAGGATCAACAGGAAATCACACAACTCAGACCCTTCCCCTAACTCCATGGAACACATATTCCTTAATAAACTCAGAACGTTTTACCTTATGTATTAATGAATAGCACTTCAGAGAGAAAATCACCCTGTGTTGCAACCTAGATGTTTCTAATACTGAAATTTTTTTGTGGGTAACTTCAATCTTGTGAAATCTTTCAGTAAACTTTGAGAGAATCTTCCTACACCCATTCTCTAAATTAAATATTTTTTCCTATGATCTTATTTTTAAAAAATCCTAAAGCACAAGTTAGGAATCACAGCTCAAAGCACTGAAAGGCCCTCAGGGTCCTTAAATTCAGCCCAAAACTGAACCTGACATAAGGCCACCCAAGGCTTTGTTTGTTTGGAGAGTGCCCTATACCTCCTCTCAGCATAGATACTTACATTCAGGAAGCGACCCACGTTTCCTTCTTTAGTAGCATCCAATAAGTAAATGCTATCTTCGTGAAGATTCTTCACAGACTCTGAAACGTGGATTTGTGTCTCAGGTAGCGACTCTTCATCACAAAGGATTTCTTGATCTTGCCTCTCCGGCATTCTTTCCTCTTGGGAGATGTGCTCCTGAACCTCACGTTCTTTTATCCCACTCATATCGCACACTGAGGCCACCTGATCACACGTGTTCTCTACTAGACTTTCTTCTTTACAATGATGGTTATTTAGCATAGTACAGTTGGTCAACAGCTTGTCTTTGGAATTTTCACCGGGGCAGCTTGACTCCCCTACGAGAAATGTCAGAATTTTTAAGGTTTGGCTGAAGAACAGCACTAGGATGAATACTGTAATCATAAAACTGCATATATCCTTGGTTATGGTCTCAAATTCATCTCCCCAGAAAACTGCTTTTTTTTCTTCAAATGTGGAATTAGCTTCTGACATGTATGGGCAGCATTCTTTAACAGCTGCAACAATTCCATTTAATTTTTAAAACATTAAGTGCCTACTATATGCTAGGCATTGATGACGCGTGGCCAAAAATGAAACATTCACTGGTCTCAAGGAGTTTACATTCTATTGGGAAGGGATACAACACACAATTTCAGAAGCAGCCCCTAAAACAAGCACTGTGAGGCAGGAGAAAACTAAGAGGATTGCCGCCCATGGCAGCAACATCTGCACTTGTATGGATTACGCAATTATTCTTCTACTCATGTTCTCTTCTAATGCCTGACAATGATGTGCCGGTGACCCTGGGATCTTTGAGACTATGCCAATAAAATGGAAGTTCTGGTAGATTCTACCAAGCCAGCAGAACCTCCAAGTACAGGCCAGGTGATATGTATGTCATCTGACGACCAAACTCACAGAGGTCAGAAAGATTAGCCAGAGCCCAATAAACTATTCTGGTATAGCAATTTGAAAAGACCATCAACTAAGGCAAAGAGAGGTTGTAGCCAATTTCAGTGGATATGTCTTACTAAGACTGATGAAGCCACATATCTTTACGGTGTGTATTATTTTGGGTCTCAGATGGCAGATTAGTCACTGCTTGTACCTTTTAAAGGAATATAAAAGTAGTAGTAGTATGGATGCTGCCTCATCAACCAACCAAAGTAAACCTACTATACTATGTCAAAAGACCCAGGAGAAAGCCTCCAAGGAATGTGGTGGACTTACAGGATGACAGGGGGGAGACAGGAGGGATTACCTACACTGATAACGTCATGGGTACAATGAGGAAAAAGTTCTTCAGCAGCAGGGAAGCAGAAAAATCATTCTCTTTAGGCAAAGGAGAAAATCTCCTTTGCAACTTAAATGGCATAAAAAGTGTTATCACTTCTTCTCTTTAAAAAAAAAGCTCATTTTATCTCTTTAAATGGACCTTTTTCTCTTCAGTTATGGTTATGCTTTAAGCATGTTGCTGCTCTCTGCTGTTCCTAAATGTATTAATATTTAAATCACACTTTGTCCATGAAGGTCAACAGCATTCCAAAGGAAGAGTCCTGAAAATGTAAAATATGAATGAACTTACCAGTGAAATAAGTTAAAAGTTAAAGAACGGGCTTAGAAATACTATTTGCTTTCCTAGTACTTTCTCCTTCAACATGCTGTAGCCTCGGAAGCTGTCCTGCCTCCCAAAGCAAGGTCCTTAGGAGAAGATAGAGGGGGACAGTCATGACTATTCATTTCAGTAGTATGTTCTCGGGGAATTCCTATAGAGTGGTGATAACCAGTCTGCTTCTTGTAATGAAAAGCAGAGTTTTTCATGTGGCTCCATAAATATAGAAGCCAAATACTTCTGTAATGAATGGTGCCTATCAGTTGTTGGCACCAAAATATATACCTTCTCAACTTCAATATCCTATTTCCTTATCTGTAAAACAAGGGGGCTGTACTGGGTGGGCCCCAGGGTCCTTTCCGGTTCTGGTCTGTGACCCTATCATCCAGGGGCCCAGATACAACGAACAGGGCGTGGCAGTGTTTTGGCATGACACTAGCAGGAGGCTGAGGAGGGGGCACAGTTCTCTTAGGAGTACTGCTTACTCTCTAGAACCAGGCTCCAATTCAACTACAGAACCGAGAGGGCTCTTCTATCCCAAGGCTTCCTGGCCCAGGAAAAGAGCTGGAAAAGGGCTGCTTCTGCCTGACACTTGTGAAAGTTCCACTGTCGGATTCCTTCTAGCAATCCTAACACTGGAGGACCAGGCCTCATCCAGCGTCTGTGGTTATTAGGTTAGTTCTAAGCCCCAGGCTTGACAGCACGCTTGTTACATTGTTCAAGAACAATGAAAAAAAGGGACAGACGACTCAAAGTTAGATCAAAAACAGGCAAGGAGCAAAAGAAAACCCTACTTTTCTTTTCGTTGCTACTGGGGGCTGGTTGGACTTCAGCTGGCTGAACTTCATCCTCCTCTTCTGAGCTTATACCAGACTCCAGGGTAATAACTCCCTTTAAAAATAAAGAAAGGAAGAAAAAGAAAGGCTGATACACTTATTTTCCTGGAGAAGGAGAGGTAACTATCATCTAAAACTTTTCCAAGTGAATTTCAAGATTAGTCTTAATCAGATTAGTTTTTCGTTTCAGGTAAAGGGGGTGGAATAATTTCTTAACCATAGTTTGGAGACACATCAACACAAACAGAAGCTAAGCCACGGCTCTCCCACCCAACCCTGGGCTGGGTCCTATTTTCCTGTACCGTCTGAGACGAGAGAGACTGATGACTGTGCAGATGCCAAGAGCTGCCACTATAATGCTTTTAAGTAAAGGAAAGACTTCTGTCCACATTCACAATATTCCAATTACCCTCAGGGTTTCCCTTCTCGCCCTTAAATTATTAGGACAGCACATTTTTCTTTAACATCTGGGAACAATGAAGATGATCATTCTTCCCCCTGCCCTCACTTTGAGGAGTCAGGTTAAAGGACTTGCCTCCTCCAATTTTAGACACTGTAAAGACAAATTCCTCTTGACGCAGTAATGACAATTATGTGTTTAAAGGAGAGAGACTGGGGCTGATAATACTCAAAAAGGTACATTTTTATATATATATGGGCACTGTAGAAGTTCAAATAAAGTCAAGTCAATAAATAGTATATTAAGTGACTGAAGTAACCCCTACTGTCCATAAAGAATTTAAATCAAGGAATCACAGGATCTATGGACAGAGAAGGAAAAATCAGGATGCTAAATGAGGTTCAATTCAATACAACAAGCAATTGCTAAGCACCTACTGCATGCCAGGCACTGTCAGAGGCAGAGCACTGACAAACACCCCCTGACAGCCCACTGTGCTGGGGCTGAGGGAGGATGCCGACAATGCGGACAATCAGGAAAGGCCCTGTGCTCCCGGCGGTGCCTGAGTTTGCCTTAGAGAGACCCTGAGGTTCCAAGAGGCAGAGGTATTCTCCTCATGGGACACAACCTCTATAAAGGCCCAGAGGTAGGAGACAGAATCTCCTCTATGGGGAAAAGCTAGTAGGCAAGCCTGGCTAGAATAGGGAGAACCTAAGGGGGAGTCACACAAAATTATTCCAGAAAGCTGGCTCCAGCCAGACTAGGAAGGGCTTTAAATGCTAAAGATAGAGTTGTGGATTTTATCTTAGAAGAAACAATAATTAAGAGCCATTAATACTTCTTGGGCAGGAGAATGACATAATTGGATTTAAGTTCGAGATCTATTAATTTGGCAGCTTTGTGGAGGATGGGTTAAGAGAGACTAGATACTGGGAGACTAATTAGGAAATAAGTATAATGCTCTAGTCCAGTGGTTCTCAACCTTCCTAATGCCACGACCCTTTAATACTCGTATGTGGGCATATCTGTACGTGGGCAGACCTGCCTGGAGACAGATAGAGGAGCGGTATGTCGGTTCCTAAGACCATCAGAAATATGTGTTTTCTGATGGTCTTAGGCAACCCTGTGAAAGAGCTGTTCGACCCCCAAAGGGGTCACGACCCACAGGTTGAGAACCACTGCTCCAGTCAGTAGGCGATGAAAACCAGAACTAGACTGGAAACTGTGAATGAAGATAAGGAAAAAGATGCAAGAGATGCTGTGAGGAGAGAAGTGATAAGACATGGCAACTGAGTAGGGGTGGGTGAAGGTCAAGCATGACACAGGTGATGAGAACCTGGGTGGCTCAAAGGATGGTAGTAACTTTGACTGAAACAAAAAGAGACATGGACTTGAGTTCTGCGTTGCGTCTGAGATGCCCATGGGACATCCAGGTGTAGATTTCCAATAGTAGGTCAATCAATAAGCATTAATTTAGAGCCTACAATGCACCAGTCACTGTGCTAAGCCCTGGGGATCCAAAGAAAGGCAAAAGAGAGGCCTTGCTCTTGAGGAGCTCAGTCTAATGGGGGAGACAATATGCAAATCATGACCTATGATGAAGATATACATAGGGTAAGGATATACACAGGAAACAACCGACAAAGAGTAGGCACTAGAAGTAAGAAGGATTACAGAAAATGGGATTTTGGCTGGGACTTGAAGGTGGCCTGGGAAACAGGGAGATGAGGAGGAAGAACATTCCAGGCGTGGGGGACAGGCAATGAGAATGCCCCGAAACAAGAGGTGGATAGTCTTGTTTGAGGAACAGCAAGGAGGCCAGTATAACTGGGTCAAAGATTACACGTAGGAGGGGTAGGGGTGAGGGGGTATATACCACGTAAGAAGACTGGAAAAGTGGTAGTCAGCTAGGGAGCGGGGAAATCAGGGAAATACTGTCACAAAAATCTAGAGAGAAAAGATAATCAAGGAGAAGAAGGTGATCAATAGTATCAAAGGCTGAAGAGGGGTCAAGAAGGACGAGGACTGAGAAAAGGGCACTGGATTTGGCAGTTAAGAGATCACTTGTAACTTTGGAGAGAGCAGTTTTGGGGGAATGAGGCTGAAAGTCAGGAATTTCTCCCTAGAAATTCTCTTCCCTGCTCCCACCTCGCCATGGGTCTCCCTCATTCTAGTCTCTGCCCTCTCCAATCCATCTCCTACACAGCTGCCAAATAGTCAGAGCCAAGTCTGATCATGTCACTTCTATACTTGAAAGTTTCAGCTGCTCCTTGCTGCCTCTAGGATAAAATAAAACATCATCAGAAAGCCCTTCAGTACATGGCTCTCACCTAGCTTTCTAGACTGAATTCCCACTGGGACCCTTCACACACTCTGTTCCCTTAACGGATGATAATGAATATGACTGAGCAAAGGTGCCGCTGAGCCTGCCTGTGTGCAGACTGCAAGCCAGTCATGAATCTTCCAAGCACAGGCCAAGAAAGCATCGAGAGGAGATGGTGAGGCATAAAGCAAGTGGAAATGGTTCAGTTCAGCTGGCATTTGTTAAAAACCTATTCTGTGTAAAGCACTATGTGTTAAGTCCTAGGGATAGACACTAAGACAAAAATGAAATAATCTGTGACCTTGAGGAGTTTCTGTTCTGCTGACAGGGATATGTTTATACAAATAAATGGCTGTGGAGTCATGCCAGGAGGAGGATCAGATACGGCTTCACTTAGGAGGTGGCATCTTTGCTGAGCCTCGAGGGAAGGGGGAAACATTCTAAGTAGCCACGGGAGAACAGTATGTTACAGGTTTGGAATGTTTATTTGTATAATAAGTGGCACCTTTGCTCAGTCATATTCATTATCATCTTTGGGCTGCTATCTACCTAAAGGAGTATTTCCACTCTTTGATATGTTTCATGAGGGAGAGATAGGAGGGATGCTGTGAGGTGGCACATCTGTATTATGGCATGTACCTCAAAGTCCATAAAACATCCCTCACTGAGACTCCCTCCAGAAGAACAGCTACTTCTTCCAACGTTCATAATGGCCCTAATTGAAGACATTTCTTCTTTTCCGTTCTTCCCTTACAATTACACCGTGTGCCCTGCACACACTGGGTACTGAAGAAGCATGCACCGCATGGATCTTGCTCTACTTTCTGTAACTCTATCCCCCAATGAGCTAAATCTCACACCCAAATAAAAAACATTGTTATGAGATAGGAGAAGTAGAGAAGGAGAGTTAATGTCATTTCACAAAAGGGACAACTATGTTTTGACAGCCTGCTGCTACTTTTTATAATTCTTACCCTTTTTTCCTGAAAGTTTTGAAGAAGGGCTGTTTTAGTTTTAGGTCTTCCAGTGGCTGGTTGATTTTCAATTCTTAGATCATATTCATACTTCTCACCCCTGGGGCAAAGGACACATCATTGTGACTACATATACAACACTTTGGCTCTCTCTCCTGGGCTGTGAAGTTTCTATAGAGTAGAGGCTATTCATTTCCAAAAATTTAACCATTAAAACAAATAATTGCTCTTTCTCAGAAATGCATCATTACTATATAGCAAATACAAATCTATACACCTACATTTATAGGTGTGTATATATCGATCTATCAATCTATCCATCTATACTCCCTACTGAGAAAAACACTACAGTTATGCCTAAAAACACAAAAAGGAGGAAAACTCAGAAAATGAAATTTTGGTTAGATGAATCGAGAATAAAAAAGAAAAATACTGAGCATCTAAGCAAAAGTAATCAAGACTGTAACTCCACAAATTTGAGAGAAATAAAGTACCATTGGAAAGGTCCTTAGAACATAATACCCTAAGGTTCTCAAAGCATTCTACTTTCAGATTCTCAAGGCAGGTGAAATTAAGATACAGGCTTCCGAGGTTGAGGAAAGATGTGAAAGCCTCTTTGATCAGCAATCAGCTCCTTCATGTGGAAAGATGAGGGGAGAGCTTACTGAATAGATGTATCTCCATCACTGGTGAGCTGAATCAAGTACTCCTCAGTCTCTATGTCACCAGGAATCGTTCCTACTTCAATCTGGACAAACTCAATTTCAGGATCAGAACAAATAGCTTCTGTTCTCCTCTTCTTTGAAAGTGCTGGGGATCCACTGTCATTGGTAACAGGGTCTTCTTTCTCTTTTCCATCAACAGAGCCAATTTCTTCCAGGCCAGCTCTGCTTAGTAATCTCCCTGAAAGAAATGATTGAGCTAAGAAAGAAACTTAAAAAATGAGTGCTTAGTAACTGAGGACAAGCCACTTGTCTCACTGTGTAAAAATTAGAATAAAAGTATTAATCTGATTCACAAAACTGAGATCTGAACATTGAAATAAGTTTTGAAATGTACTGGACTCCAACTCCTGGGGTCCTGGGTACAAATCCCATTTATTTTTCTTTTTTGCTTTTTTTGGAGGGCAATTGGGGTTAAGTGACTTGCCCAAAGTCACATGGCTAGCAAGTGTCTGAGGCCGGATTTGAACTCAGGTCCTCCTGACTCCAGGGCCGGTGCTCTATTCACTGCACCACCTAGCCACCCTTACAAATCTCATTTCTAACACTTATTAGCTGTGTGGTAACAAGCAAGCCACAACTTCCAGGCCTAAGAATACTCAGAAATGAAATTCCCTGTGGTACCTCCCTCACATGGCTGTTGTGAGGTTCAAATGCTTTTGATGTGTATAAACCTTAGTTGTATGAATGTTGGATATCAAAAGGATGATGACAGCTATTACATTTTTACCTAAAATATCATAAAAGAGAGGATATGCAACTGTAGTAATATAAAAGGTTGGCAAGTCTTGCCTTAAAAGTGCAGATTTTAGAATCTTTTAGAATCCAAACTCTTGTTAGAAATATACTTGTTTGAATTGGTAGTTCATTTTTTTGTCCCATATTCTGATCTGATCCTAAAATAAAATCCTCCATGAAGATTTATACACACACACACACACACACACACACACACACACACACACACACACACTCTCTCTCGCTCTCTCTCTCTCTCTCTCTCTCTCTCTCTCATTTTGTTTTGGTTTTTTGTTTTACAAGATTAAAAACTAAAGGATGCCTCATCATGGCTCTTGATAGCTCTTCCTATCTTCCACATCAGGAGAAAGGGTGAAGGTTCACTGCTTATGCTTTGCTCCACTAGCACAGAAAACATTGATGAAACTTCTTGGGCACCATTTAGCCTTTAGACACAGTCAATGTGCTCTCTTCATCCAAGAACTCTTGAGAGGTATAAGGTACAATGACCATGTGCTGGGACTGAGGGAGGAGGGGGCAGAGAAGGAGGTAGAAGGGCAATGTGTGGATAGAGACTGAGTGTTGTTGCTTTTAACGGACTCAGGTTTGAACTCCTCTATTCCTCAAACATGGACAGTTCAAATTTAGGGATCTCTAGAGACCTAGGTCATTTTTTACAGTGGTCCTGTAAGTGGCAGAATCAGGCCTAGAACTCAAGTCCTGTGATGAAAATACCAGGGTTCTTTCCACAACAGCCTATGCTATGCTCCACTTTCCCCGGAATAAGAGTGGTCAGTGTTGCTCCTGCATTCAGAGTAAAACATATGCCAGACAACACAAGAGGGGCCAACTTAATTTCACTGTTATACCTAAAGAGCTGTCTTCTTTCACCCCAAATACCTCCTGGAGTTGATGGTAACAAAGTCAGTTAGATATGGAAGTATATTGTGTAGGCTCAAGAAATATTTGCCGATTCAGAAAACTGGACCTCCTTTCCTTTTGTTTTTTTTCTGTGTCTTTTTCCTTAAAGTCAGAACCAGTTTTTACAGTTGTTTTCTTCCCATGCAGAACATCTGGGACCTCCTCTCACCTTTAGTCATCAGGTTATAAAGCCCTCAAGTCATCTTCACCTCTCTCTTCTTCAACACTGCTTCCTCCATCATCAGCATAGCCTCAGTAAATAAAGCAGTGTCTCTGAAAGCATCATCAATGACTAACTCTACTGCAGATTTCTTTTAACACAAGACTTTATTTTACCTGAGTAAGTGCAAACAAATGTCCCTTTGTCAATGTCATCAAGGCATCGGACTCCCCATCCTTTCTTCTCAGTTTTGAATACCTGAAGGCGCACTTGGAGACCCTGCTGGACAACTCTGTTCTGACATGTTCGTGGATCACATTTGCACAAGAGGCTGCATTCAAAAATTCTGCCATTGAAAAGTGTAACAGAAAAAAATTAATCAGACACACCCAAGAAAGACATTGATAAATAACTAAGAGAAAACATCCAGGTTGGGGGGGGAGCAAATATTGACACCAGTGGTAATTCTCACTGACAAACAGATGCAGGAGAACTCTGAATGCCTGCCCTTTTAGAGCTATGCTTCATTCAGACTGCAGGGGCCTAGGGAGGAGGCAGAGAGAGAGAGAAGTCATGTTATATCAAAAAGAAAAAGACACATACATAGAAATTTTGTAGCAGAACTTTTTGTGGTAGCAAAGAACTAGCAACAAAGTGGACAAATGAATTTATGGCATAGTATTGTGCTGTAAGAAATGACAAATATGACTGACTCAGAGAAACTTGGAAAGACCTGTATGAACTGAAGAATGAGGGTAACAGCACCAGGAGAACAATTTACATGAGGGTCACAGTAATGTCAAAGAAAACTGTGAAAGACCATAAAACACTTGGATCCCTGCAATGACTCATCATGATGACAAAAGCCTAATGATAAAATATCGCACCCTGCTCCCACCCCCAAACCCTGCCATTCTGGCAGTGGTAATTGGATGTAGGTGCAGAACGAGACAGTTTTCAGGCACAGCCAATGATCAGATTTGCTTCGCGTGACTATATTTATTAGGTGTAAGAGAAGGCTTCCTTTGGAAAAAAAGAAGAGTTAGTAAGGAATAAAATAACTTTAAAAAAAAGAAACAAAAGAGTATCAATAAAATATTTAAAAATATACAGAAAATTATAAAGTTCAGAAAGGGACATAAACAGGGCAATTTTGTTACTATGTTTAATTTAATACACACTTTAAAAATATTTAACAGAGGCAATGGTTTCATATACAATCCTGTTTTTTATTCTTCAAATAGTGAAATGCCCATGTCTGTTAAACTCATAATAAAGGGTAAGGTCTGGACTTGTGATTCCACTGGCATATGAAACTACCAAGTGAGGAAATTCAGGTCAGGAGCACCTTTTTGAAATTTCTAGTCTTAAGAATTCTCTTGAGCACTGAAGGTTTAAATTACTTGAGAGAGTCACACAGTATGGGTAAAAGGTAGGACTTAGATTTGAGGCCAGCCCTATATCTATTAACACATACTATAACTCAAGTTCTTAATAAAAAAGAAAATTTAAGGTAAATAGGTAAAAGGTAAATAAGACAAAATAAATAGAGGAGAAGGCTGGATGCCTCACATGGTATTAGAAACAAGGGAGCCAGAAAGGGGCTGCCATGAGAATTCCAGACTTCCGTTTACTCTTGATCTCAAGAGATCCGGGTACATAAGGTCTTTCTCTATCCGCTATATTTAAATTTGCAAATGCTAGCAGAAGATGACCATATTTCCAAAGTTTGGATCTTATAAATTCTCCATATAAATTTACTAATGAGCAAAGAATTTCTAGGTGTAGGCAACTCTGGTAGTAGGGCAAAATTACCCACTTCATTAAAAAAAATTAAGTGTGCACTATAAAGAATGCACTATTAGGTGTAAGATGAGAAAAAGGAAAAATCATTTTTAGTTGAAGAGATAGGGGAAGCAGCATCTGGGAAGGGTCTGGAAGAATGGGCACAATGGCAACAGGCATGATGAGTGTTACTGAGTATAAGTAAGTCTCTGACTTCCATTGCAAGGACAAATTTACTGTTTACTTTTTTGTCTTTTTTTAAAGCGATGGTGCTTTGTACTATGGTCACAGACGTGTGAAGTTCTGTTGTACCTCTGAGAATCAATCAAGCAACAGACACTTAGTAAGGGCTCACTGCTACTCAGGATACAAAGACAGAGATGAAACTGTCTCTGCTGTCAAGGAGAGCACATCCTCTTCGGGAAGACAATATGGACATATAAATATGTATGAAAATACAAATTATACACCTCAGAAGACAAATCACATCAGGGGATAATGAGAAAGAGTAAAGTTCTCACCAGCTCCAAACCCTCTCAAACAAAATATGAATACTTCTTACCCGTTGGGTATTGGCTGCTGCAGTCTTTTATAGCTATAGCCATGAGTAGGTTTAACACTTGACCATGCAGAACTCTCATCATAGCCCTTTGCTGTCAGCTGGAGGCATGCACATTTTTCTCTAAAAGTCGGGCGATAGGTGAAGGAAAAATATATAAGCACAAGGTCAGCAAGTGGAAAAGGACAGCAGTGAATTGGGGAGGGAAGAGGAGGAACATACAGTAGAGGATACAAGTAGAGTTTGCATGTTCATTTGGTGCCATTACAGCACAACCCATTCCCCAAAAGCCCAGGGTCCTGATAAAAAGGGAAAGACATGACTCCAATTTACATGTATCATTCCAGGACTTTATTCTGCTTCTACTCCTTCATTTTGGCAGCTTAAATTTCCTGAAATTTTCAAATATGTTATAACCATCTTCTCTTGAACAGGAAAGGTCTGGAATCTTTCTTGTGCTTTCTGATATTAAAGCTTCTGCTTGCCAGGATGGAGGTATTACTTCCTCTAGAGATTAGGTATGTCTTGTCAAGTGTGAGAATTATACACAGCCACTAGAAAAACAAAGTGGTGCTATACCAGCCCTTCCTGAACTTCTCTAAATTTTCCTGATGAAAGTTCCATGGTACTCAAGATTGCTATCTACCACCCCTTTGAATCCTATTCCTTATAGATTAGGCCTCCATCTTCTTTAAGTGCCCAAATGAAAATATGGCTCAGATCTCTGGGCCCTGATGAGCCAATAAGCTTGTGCTGGAAAAACAAGACTTTTGTACACACCTGTAAGGCATCTTCACCAGCACCTGGAAAGACTGGACCAACAACAGCTTGACACCTAGCCATCAATACCTCTTTTTCCTTCCTTAAGTGGCTAGGGAAGGCAATCAGAAATGATCATCAGTGTATAAATGTTTGTCTGTATGAAAGTGGATAGGTATTATCGAGAGTATTAGAAAATCAGACTTAGAATCAAGTTCAAAATTTGCAAATAACTCATTCAGTGGCTTTTAGCAAGGTAGTTTAAGCTCTCTGGATCTTGGTTTGCTCATTTGTAAAATGAGGAATCACAGAACTAGAGTCATCTAGACCAATCTCTACTCAAAGAACAAATCCTATTTTTATTATCCCTGACAACCGATAAGCCAGCCTCCTTTTATACACCTACAGCAACAAATGGACTCGTTGTTCCTCAAGGCATCTTTTTCTAGTTTTGGACAACTACGACTGTTAATAAATTTTTCCTTATGTTTAGCCAAAATCCACTTTCTATAATTTGATTCACTGGTCTTAGTTCTGTCCTTCAGGGTAAAGCAGATCAGGTCTAATCCCTTTTCCACATGATAACCTTTAAAATACTGGAAGACAGTTCTCCGTCTTCCCCCTTATTCTTTCCCTATCTTCTTCATATTAAACATCTCCAGCTCTCTCAGCAGATCCTCGTATGCTCTAGTTTCAAGTCCCCTCAACATTCAGGTTATTTGCCTCCCCTGCATATACTCTAGCTTATCTGCGTCCTTCCTAAAATGTGGTGCCCAGGACTGGATGCCACACTGAAGACTGGTCTAACATGAGCAGAATTTGCTCTGGAGAAAATGCTTGTTAACCTAAAACTGCCTTAACTTTTTTATCTACTACATGATAATGCTGACCCATGCTGAGTTTGTAGCTCACAAATTGCTAGGTTTTTTTCCCACATGAATCAAGCAATTAAGTGATATAGTGGAAAGAATGCTAGATTTAGCGGCACAAAGACCTAAATTCAGGTCCTACCTCAGACACTTACTAGCTATGTGACTGGTCACATCCCCTAAGCCTTTTCGTGTTTGTTTTCTCTTCTGTAAAATGAGGTGGCCGGACTTGATGATCTCTAAAGTCTCCTCCTGTTCTAAGGCTATAATTCTAGGACTTTGCAGCCATGTCTCCCTTATCTTGTACAGATGATTAAAAAAAACCCCAAAGAACAAGATTTTGAATTTAGCTCTATAAAAATTCATCTTATTAGCTAATCATTCAGTTATGCCAAAGTACCATGGTACATTAGAAAAGGCAGGAGAATCAGACACTGAAGATCTAGGTTCAAGTTCCAAACCTATCACATAGTAGACATGACACAAGGCAAGTCATTTAACCTCGCTGACACTCAGATTATTAATCGGTTAAAAACAGGGCAGTGATCATTCGTTATGTTACATATCTGAAAGGGTTGTTATGAGGAAAGTACACTAAATTTATGAAGTGCTATACGAACAGTATCTATTAAAAGTTACTTGGATCGTGTTTCTATCATCCAAGCTATAAGCTATCCCTCCCAGTTTCAAGGTATGCCCAAATTCAATGAACTATCTATGCCTTCACTGAAGTCACTGATAAAAATGTCCAACAGAACAGGGCCAAGCACGGTCAGACCCTACCAAAGGACTCCATGCTTACCTCTCCACAGTGATATCCATCAGCATTCTTTGGGTCTGGTGAGTCACAACCAGGTCCCTAATTGTAGTTTACATCTCTTCATCATGTCCACAAGGATTTCATAAGAGATTTAGCTAAATATGTTGCTGAAATCCAAGTATATTATGTCCATGGCACTCCTTTAATCTACTAGCCAAGCAAACACAGGAGGGACTGGACTAGAAAATCTCTGGTTAAAAGGTCACTCCAACTTTAGGCCCTATTGCTGACATATCTCTAAATAGGTAAGAACAGTTTATATATCTATTGATAATATATTTTCTTTGTTTTACATAAGCATTTGTACCTTTGTTTAAACATTTTGTGCCATTATTAAAATTAAAGCACCATTAAATGCCAACATATTTTCACTTATCTTATATTTCAAAGTGAGGATCAGGATTCTTCAACACTTTGGTGTACTCAGCCCTACAGAAGGCAAAGACACTTACTTACACTTACTAGTAATTATCCTTTCCAACAGAAGCAGAAAAAAGCACTTCAATTCATGAACTTCCCTGCTGTGGACATTAACATCTATAGCAGTGGTTCTCAACCTTCCTAATGCCGTGACCCTTTAATACTTGTATGTGGGTGTATCTGCACGTGGGCAGACCCACCTGGAGATGGTTAGAGGAGTGGCATCTTGGTTCCTAAGACCATCGGAAATATGTGTTGTGACCCATAGGTTGAGAAACACTGATCTACAGACTTAGTGTAAGTTACAGATAATGTCTAAAATGTGCTAATATTTGACATTACTCTAATGGTTACATAACTGTTGACTGACAACATTAGTTCTAACCTTTGAGTATAACTATCAAGTAATGAGAACAAATTCGTAAGTCATACATAACAATGTTATGTATAGCTGCAGATGCATGCATAGATATCTTTAGGTCAAAATTTACTCTTCAAAGTACTTTTCTGTAACATGTTTCCCAATTTTATATTATTCTGTTCCTGTGATCAGAAGCTTAAGAGCTTCATGTCACAAGTATACATTTCCCAAGTAAAAACAAATGAACAAATCAACCATTTTAAAATGCTTTGTAAATATCAAATAATCTGTGATACTAAATGAAGGGAAATCTCACTAAAATTTAGTCTGATTGAAGCACATCCTTGGACATGATAGTTGGAAACCATGGTACTATTTGGCTAACAAGGTTCTTTCCCTTTATCAACCAAGAGAAGGCATCCTTGCATCTCAGGCCATCCAATAGGCCACGTGGCTCCCCAGAAGGAACTCTCCTGGGAAAAGACCTTTGGAATCCTGATTAAAATGCCTATTTTTCTACTCACATATCCATGCAGCCTTTTGAACAGTCACAAGAGTTACTAAACATGCCAGAGAAATTGTTGAGGTAGTAGGCACGTGGCCACGTCCGCCTCCGGTACTTGAAGTGTGGCAGTCTTCTGTTGTCGATTTCATTACAGAAGGTAACAGGCACAGATTCGGTTCCGTGGCTAATATCAGAGTCAGAAACAAAAACTTCTTTCTTCACTATGTTCCTGTTCAATTGCACATAGGTATTGAAAGAAAAATTATGCAAAAATAAAAAGCTACACTCTGTCTCAAGTAGGTAACGATGTACCTCCTTAAAGTTCCTCAAACTCCTTCCACAAGGGGTTTTATAATTCACGTGGAATGCAGCACAATTAGAGTTTGTCTTTGCATGTCGCCTTTGGAAACTACTCAAGATGGGGATCATGAGTGGGTTTTCCACTCTGGAGGTGAGAGGTATGTTCGATAGACATGTATCACAGCAGATATGATTCTGATAAGACAGACGCACAGATATTATTTTCTCTTCATAATTTGAACCTTCATTTTCCAAAGTTAGAACTGCTATATCCTCTACGGTTCTGTTAAAAATAACATTAGAATGATTAGTGACATAAGTTTTTAGGGATATATCTTTAAAAAGAAAACATACATCACAGTAGTAGCTGTGGTCCTACCATACTCTGCCACTGTCACCACAAACCTAAGGCAGAACCTGAAATAACCACATTTTGTTGCATTCTGGTCTCATATAGTTGTTCCTAACTTCAGATTCTAAATCTCCAGCAGTCTAGAACCATACCTAGAACTTCTGAATGCATTAGGTTTATTACATCCCACCTGAGGAATGTCTATAAGCTCACAGAACACTGATTCAGTGAAAAGCAGTCAGACTAGCTGTTTTTCATTAGTATTCCAGTGATCAGATTTTTCCATTTTCTCTTCAGTTATTATTACCACTACTAATAGCTGATATTTAATAGCATGTTAAGGTTTTGAAAAGAGTTTCATATCAATTATTCCTTGTAACAGTCCTGGGGGATATTGTTATTATTATCACCCCCATTTTACAGAAGAGGAAGCTGAGCCTTAGTGAGGTTAAGTGGTTCACTAAGGATCATAGAGTGAGTCTGAGGCAAAATTCAAACCCAGGCCTTCCTGATTCTAAGCCCACTATTATCTACTACACCACCTTGTCTATCTATTGTTTGAATAATGAAGATGGTAAAAAGGCAGTAAGAAAGGAGTGAACACGATAGTTCCAAATAAGGAATGGGACCGGAGCTAAAGCTTTGTATTATAAAATCCTACAGCTTTTCTTATCTTATGCTTTTAGTTCTGTCTCTATTCATTATAAGAGACCTAATATTTTAATTCTGTAAGCATTACAGACTAGAGACTTCTGGGAAAATGGCAAACTAGATCTAGACAAGGGAACCAGCTCACTTCCTCCTGCCTCCACCCTCTAGAACACTAAAGAGACAAACAGAGAGGTGCACTGACAGAAACATGGACAAAAGATGCCCAGGCATAAGAGTAAAGACACTCAAATAAAGCCAAAACTAATGGTGAAGACTGAGATGGAGCAGGAGCTGTTTCTTCTGCTACTGTAAGTACTCTCAGCAGTGTTTCTCCAAGAAGGAATGGAGAAGGCTGGAAGAGCACAAAGACAGCCAGAGTTGTTGCTGTTTGCTCTTTGAGGAGCCATGGCAAGACAAGGCCATCTGACTTGCCTCTGCAGCTGCTGCTCCTATGGCAGGCCCTCCACTAGCAAACTCTCTAAGGCAGTGGTTCTCAACCTTCCTAATGCCGTGACCCTTTAATACTCGTATGTGGGCACATCTGCATGTGGGCGGACCCACCTGGAGATGGATAGAGGAGCGGTGTCTTCGTTCCTAAGATCATTGGAAATATGTGTTTTCCAATGGTCTTAGGCGACCCCCATACGGGTCATGAACCACAGGTTGAGAACCACTGCTCTAAGGCCTAGTAGGAGAGAGACATTTTTGTGGCATGTGACACGGTCCAGCCCCCTCTGCCCCATGATACTCATTCCTCTGAGTAAGCATGGCACTGCTCCCTCATGGCTCTTTTCCCATGTCCACAACCTCGTTTTTGTCTCTGCTGCTGACTCTTCATCCACGCCACCCATACTAAATAGGCCCCTTTCTGTTCTTGCTCTGTCCTGTCTCCCATGAGTTAAATTATCATCTTCATGCACAGGATTCCAAGATCTATACATCCAGTCCCAGCCTCTCTGCTCAGCTGTAGTCACACATTTCTTTTTTTTTCTTTTTTTTTTATAATACCTTTATTTTTCTTTTTTTTAAAACTTTTAATTATTTTAGTTTACAGCATTCATTTCCACGAGATTTTGAGTTACAAATTTTGTCCCCATCTTTCCCCTACCCACCACCCCAAAACAGTCATCCCATTGTATAACCCTTCCCCCAATCTATTCTCTCCTATGTCCTCCCCCATCGCCCCTCTGACTTTCCGGTAGGGCAGGATGGATTTCCCTACCACAGTATCTGTGTATCTTAAGTTCCAGTTGGATGTAATTAATAATAATAATAATAATAATTATTGTGTGTATATATATATATATATATATTTTTTTTTTTTTTTTAACATTTGATTATAGAACTTTAAATTCTAGATTCTTTC
>CM053588.1:88953422-88970594 GCA_028646515.1 Pseudochirops corinnae | reverse complement strand
GGAGGCGGGTGCAAAACCTCTGCCTTTCGCTTTTCAGCTCTGGAGGCCTTTCGGCTGGACTGCTTATCTCCCCCTTACGCAATCCCCACTCACAGCTGGTGCTAATCCACTCACCAGAGAGGCTCCTCTGCTCCTCCTGCCCAGCCGCCCCCAGGGCACAGCCGTGGCTTCAGGCCAGGCTGGTTTTGGTTTGCAGTGCTGATATGTTTCCTCGTAGCCGAGCTGACTTTAGTGGGAAGTATTTTTGTGTGCGTTTTGGAGTTCTAGGATTGGTTTAGAGTCCTATTTTATGGGTATTTTGGGGTGACTATGTGAGAGCTGTGATATGTTGCTGCTGCAATGCTGCTATCTTGGCTCTGCCCCCAGTTTGTGTTTCTTAAAGCATCAGAATGGCTAATAACATAGTTCATGAGCTAAATAATAATATATTGGATTGTTCAGAGCTAAAAAGGAGTCCATGTCATCAATGCTGAGCACTGTGTTATAGTTATTGCAAGGCCCCTTTATAGTCTTCCTATTATGGCTTCATCCTTCTTCCTAATTTTAGAAAACTATGTGGCAGGTTATAAAATGCATCAACTTTTATCTTGAACTTTAAAAAAAAATCCCAAATGAACAAGGTTTCCTCATCCTTGGAACTAAAGGTATGATACTTTTGAAGTTCAGGAGGTTTTATGTATTGCTGTGCCTTAACCAAAGCAGGCTTTCTTGTTTGGATAAGAATTGTCTTATTGCCTTTTTAAGGCAAGAGGGAAGATCTCGTCATTTCTGGATTGAAATGAAGAGATGATGCTTATAAATATTGAACCATCTTCTTCACCACCATCACCCTAAGTCTCTGTCTCCCTGCCCTCTCTCCCTCTCTTCAAAATTATACCATCAGAAGAAGGATGTTTACCTCATTCATATGTCATTGGCAAACAGGCTTAGAAGGGGATGGTTTCTAGGTGATTCATCCTTTATTCTGCGTATGCTACCAGGATGGGCTGCTCTCAGTGTACCAGCATAGACTACTTCTCAAAGGTGTGGTGATTGTTTCTCTAATAGTAGTGTAAATTACCCTAATAATGAATTTCCAAAATAAAATAAAACCAATGGGAAATTAAAATTCAGATTGTCATGGTTCCATAGTACACATGCTAGAAGCCCACCAGTTCAGATGAATGGTTGGGGGGGAGTGGAGGAGAGCATAGCAGGGAGGACAAAACTAGCATGAGCTATTTAATACTTTAAAATGCAGACAAGAATGAGGCTTTTTAAAAAGGTTACCAAATATAAAGGTTCTTGTGAATCTATTTTTAATAGTTCCATTCTATGCTGAAGAACTTGAGGAGATTATTCTTTCAAGTAGGAGAAATTGTCTCCCTGAGAGAGTTTAGTCTGTTAATTTGCTTGGCAATCTTTTTCTTTTTTTTTATAATAATGGGAAGCTTTTATCCACATGGTCATGAATTCTCAATCAGTGCAATTTGAGTTGATGAGAGTTTTACTGAACCAGAAATTCAGCTTGCTTTCTCTTTTTACCATTGGAAATTATGCAACTCAGACTTGGCATTTTAAAAAAGAAATCCATCCTTTAAAAAATGACAAAGTTTGGAAAATAGCTTTAAAATTTATGATTGATTGAGGAGAGTTACCACATTTGGAGCTTAATCCATGGACTATAAGTCTGTCTGGAAAAACTCACTTTCTATTTATGTGAGTCTATTTCCATTCCTATTTCTCTTTATGTGGCAGAGGGCAACAGTCTCTCCTTGGAATGTGATTCCATATAGCACGTCACACGTCTTTGGGAATCTCTTTTTTGGTGTTCTCATTGACTTGCTACATGCAACGGTCATCTCTATGCAGATGACTCCAAAGTCTATAGAAGGACACCCTGCACATCCATCAGTTCTCATTTCTCTCATGAGTTGCTATGATTTCAGTAGTGTACAATGGTGAACTCCCCTTGATGAAACTCACCAAATGCAGATCAGTAGCTGACTTAACTAGAGAGTTTTAAAATGTTACCTTCACCTAGAGGTTAAGGGACTGGCTCAGGGTCACACAGCTAGCACTGAGCAGAGGTTAAACTTGATCCCTGGTCTTTCTGACTCCAAGGAAGTCTTCCCTACTCGCTACTGCTTCTATGACTCCCTATGTTTACTTTATCCAGAACTATTATTTATTTTCCTGTATTAGTCTATAGGTGTCATTTTTCTATAGATGGAGAATGTACATCATGTGATTTAGTGCTTAATCTAGCTTATAATACATACTGCTTGGCTTTGTATTCAACTGCACAGTAATAATCAAATTATAAATTTATACTTCAGACCCTTAGGTCCAGAGGTCTTCTTTTCAACAGTTGAGTAATTCTAGTCCAAAGTGCATTTGGTTTAGAAAAAATTGGCTTCAGGCATCACTGAGCTAATACAAATAAGATTGTAGGGGACAAAAATAGCCAACACTGTTTAAATTTTGGAGGCTATATTTACTGGTAGGTTTCTGTGGTAAATGTATTGCTTTACGTGTCAGCTAGGTCAGAGTGACCCTTTGAGGTATTTGCTTGCTGGGCTTTTGATCAGGCAAAAGGAGGCATATTCACTAGTATTTTCTTCTGCTCAGGACCCATTTCTCTGTAATCTTCCCTTCCATCAGTGTCAAATTCTGAAAAATCAGAGCAGGGCTATAAAGGCCTGTAGATATTCCAAATATTATTCTCTTTACTTAAAGGAAAGTGAAGTTTAGTAGTAATAGGTCACACAACTATTGAGTAACAACAGTGCGGTGATCATCATATGGCTTGTGAAGTGAACTTGTGGTGTATGTTATGTATTTTTTGTTTTTGTATGCATGCCCAGATTCTGTCATTTATGGAAATAAAAATTTTTTAAAAATAAAAAAGTTGAAAGATTCCTCATTATAGGTCATGGTATCATAGATCTGTATTGGAAAGGAACTTGGAGGCCATCTAGTCCAGTTCTCTAATTTTAATAAAATGTGAAAACAGAAATTTTGGTGCCTTGGACAAAGTAAATAAATAGTAAGTGCTGGAAGCAGAATTCTGGCTAGGTCCACTGCCTCTCACTAATCTCCTTTGAGATAATTCCTCTGAAATGGCCTATGGTAATTACTCCTTATCTGACAAGCTACAATAATCTTCTAAGTGTGCTACAGTTTTTTACTGACTGGATAAAATCGGCTTGTTTTTTTTGAAAATTGATAATCCTGAGAGCTTTACTTTTGAGATTTAAGAAAACTAAAGTCTTTTCATTTAGGGGTACCCAAAAGCGAGATTTAGGTAGGTACATAATTCATTTTTTAACTGCCTTCTCCAGAATGCTTCTTCATCATTTGTGTATTTTCTACATTCCTTTCTTAGTAAAAACTAAGATCTCCCTTCATTTCTCCCCTCTGTTCTCCTGATTGAAAGGAGACTTGAGTGCCTTTCCCAGTTTGATTGTCCCTTTTGTAACTGAGGAGGAAGTATTTGTCCAGGATGATGTCTCTGACGGAGTTTTTCCCCAACAAATTGAGCAAACCATCCTTTTTGAACAGTGACAGCACTCCCTTTGTTCTGCCGTCTGCGTTTGGTCCCTTAGGTGCCTGCCTATTTTAAAATTGGTTTCTGGTCTTCTTTGGGGAGGTAAGGGAGGAGAAAATAGTTCAACTAAAGCTAATAAAAAGGCCTCTTGTTTTTATTTTTGTGTGTGTCTAGGATTTAGAAGAATTCTGCTTTAAGTTTTGCGTCAATCATTTGACAGAAGTCACGCAGACTGCAGCATTTTGGCAAATGGATGGCCCTCTACTAAAGGAATTCATTGCTAAGGCCAGTAAATGTGGAGCCTTTAAGAACTGAAGCATATGGCTGTGAGTTGTGTGTGTGAGGGATGTGTGTGTGTGTGTGTGTGCGTGTGTGCGTGCTCTTTAGGGCATTATGCTGATATGCCCAGTGTATGCCCTACAGGCTGATGTAATTCTGCAGGTAAAAAAACAAAACAAAACAAAAAACACACAACCAAACAAACTGTATTTTACTCCAGAGAGAAGTCTCTGCATAGAAACTCATGAAGAATGTACCGTTTTCTCTCTACCCTTTTGACCAACTCCTATTGCCAGACTTGCTTGGTTTTAAAGGGTGACTTTTTCTCACATTTTGATTGGAACATTGGGAAGGGATAAAAGTTAACTGTTGCTTCAGTTCCAAAGAGGACCCTTGCCTGAAGAGTGAAGTTTAGGGCTAGGAAGCCACTGGTTTGGTTTACAGAGTATTAACCCCTGGGCGCCAGGCTTGGAGATATTTCACAAAATGTTAGAATTTTTCATGCAAATGGGACTTCTGGATTCCTTTAACTCCTATGGGCTAACAGGTAACATATCTTTGGTTGAAGTGCTGCATGAATTGTGAGTCCGGTGGGATTACTATGAAGGAACAATTTGGGTTGCTCAAGCTTTCGTGTCTGTGCCATCATACTTTTGTTTTCCCTGTCTAGTATATATGAAAAAAAAAATGTGTTTTTGTAAGTGCTTAAAGGAAACTATGCAGTCAGTACTCTACAAGACATATATAAAATGTAAACTTATAAAGGTATATGACAAGGATTTTAAAAGCTCTTAAGATTTAAATACACAAAGCATGGTAACTTTTGAACTAACTTTGAAATGACAATGGATGAGACTGCTTTTTGAAGGCAGAGGATATTAATTAGTTAGTCTTATTATTAAGTCCTCTATAAACTAGGGCTGCCACCTTCCCCTCCTCCCTTGAGGGCCTTCTGATTTTGGATAACATTTTTACCTTATTGAAGTGGTGCATATTTACACTTAATTGTTTTTCATTTCTAATGTAAATATGTGGACTTATAAAGGAAAATAATGACGTCCTATGTACTTTCAGAAATCTTTCTCTTGCTTTCCCAGCCACCAGGTGTAATGATTAATTTTCCTTCTCAGTTCGGTAAACACATAGGTAGGTGCATGGCCTAAGGCAAGGGGCCCCTGGTTAAAGAACAGTAGGCCTCCTAGGAACACAAGCATTCTGTACTGCATCAGATAAGAAGAGGCAATTCTTGAAAGTTGCCATGTCAAGTTGTCTTGAAAGGCTTAATGTACTTTTTCCTAGATCTATTTTATTTGGTCCAAATACTCTTGCCATTGTCAAATTAAATTCTGAACTCAGACACATTCTGTGGATTTCCCACCCATTATTGCCCATGTGTGGGATTTTTTTTTAATGTAGCATTTTATTTAAGTAGGTGCTCTGTCATTTCAGTTATAATTATAAAATATTTGACTTTTATATAGTATTAGATAAGGAAGCTGCTGAATGAATATATCTATATATGTAGAGTGTTCATTGTTGGTTGCCTTTAAAAAGGGAACTTTTTTTTTTTTGCTTCCAGCCTTCTACAGGAATTTGTTTCCAAAGTTATACCAAGCTCTCAAGCTCTCTTGCTCTGTTGTTAAGTTGGAGGGTTTTTTGGGTAGGAGGAGGGAGGTGAAACGAATTTTTCCAAGTCTTTGTTGGAGCCCCAGAATTCTTCACTCAAATAGTAGTTTCACATTAGGCTATAGCTGCTATTTTTAGCAGTTGTTGGTTAATTTTTAAAATGAGACCAAAAAGTTAGTATTCAGTGGTATGTTAAATAAATGCAAACATAGACACTTAGACCTCCCTTTCTTGACCAAGCACGTGGGCTTTTGTTGGATTTCTAGGTAAGAGTCAGTAATGCAGTATGATGGGATTTTTCTTCATAATTAATTGGGAAATACATGCTAATTTATTGATTTCCAGTACTACAGTAGGCAGTGTATGTAATAAATGCTACTACTCAGTGGATTTACAATCTGAATAAAACAAAAATTTGAGTATCTATTATAAACAATAGCTCTTCAAACAAAATTGTTTATTATCTTCAAATAAGAACCAGAGAATTTTCATTCTCATCATTCTGGTTTATTACATATAAATGGATGAAAGTGAAATAAAAAGTGAGAATTGCTGAGTGCCTCATTAAATCACTGAGTAATTGTGGGGTGGGGTAGGGGAGAGTGTAGAGGGATTAGGGCTGGTGAGTCCTTGGAGAGTCCTCCAAGTATCTTCCCTCTCCCCCTTTAAATATTACCACAGTGGTGGTGTCCCTCCTCCTACTGAACTTTGTCATTGATCCCAGTAGGAAACAAAAACACTTTAAATAAAGGAATTGATTTTTGCAACTAATATGAAAATGGAAACCAAAGTGTTCACATTTCTTAAAGCAGCCCTAAGTGTACCCTTGAACTTCTTAGTGAAGTGATATTTGATACAGTAAGTAGTACGTAGGTGATACTGTATTTATGTAATGTTTAGGATGCCATGTTAATAAAGCAATCTGTTACAATGGGTGTGTGGAGTTTTTAATGTTGTGATCCACAGGTGAGAATGTAAGCTGCCTCCAGTGGGACTCCTGGATTCAATCATGTCGCTGCAGCCCCTGAATTTTTTCCAGGTGTGAAAATACCCGATATTGAGTATTGCCTCTGTACAGAGCAACCGACACAGTGCTCTGGGATGTGCCAGAACCGCCGGAGCTGGGTGAGGTTAAGCTTAGACAACTTCCTGAAGGAGATAATTGTGTATTGCTAGGAAGGTCAGAGATGCTTTCCCAACAAGCCAAGTGTGTAAAGGGGATAGCAAGAGCAAAGTTTCAGAGATAAATCTTTCCCTGTTCTGAGTTAACTTGGATCAAGTTGTATTGGTTGGAGAGGAGAGTACAAATGCCTCCCTTCCCCAGACTATTCCCTCAATTTTTACTCTGTTTTGCTCCTCTTTCACAGCCAGACTCTCACAAAAAGCTGTCTATTCTGGTTACCTTCATTTTACATCCTTCACTTTTTCATTCAGCCTCCATTCCTGTTTTTCAATTGAAATTGCTCTCTCTGTGGTTCTAAAACCAAAAGCCTTATCTTAAGTCCTTATTCTTGACCTGTCTACAACACTTAACTCTGTTGACCCATCCTCTTGGTTCTTTGTTGTACTGCTCTCTCCTGGGTCTCCTAGTACTTTTTCTAGCTACTCCTTAGTCTCCTTTATTGTATTGTCTTCATGCACGTCTTGCTGTCTGGTAGGTGTACTGGGGCTGTCCTCTCTTTAGAAGGAGTTTTTAACCTGGGGTTCACAAATTTGTTTTCTTTTAAAAAATATTTTTCTAATTACATTTTAATATAATTGGTTTTCTTTGTAATCCTAGATGTTTTATTTTTTGCATTTTAAAACATTACAAGAAGGGGCCATAGGCCTCTCCAGACTCCCCAAAAGGCTCTGGATCCAAGAAACCAAAAGACTAAAAGCCTTTAATTGTAAAAGCACTGTGATGTATCTTCATGATCTTATCAACTCCCTTGGGTTCAGCTATTATTTCTAGGCTAGTGACTCCCAGATCTACATATCTAGTCTTCTTTCTCCTGAGCACCAGTCCCACCCACATCACTATCTACTGGGCCTCTCCCCTTGGATGCCTCACAGGCATCTCAAACTCATCATGCCTAAAGCATCTTTCCCCTTAAATCCCAGGCCTCCTGATTTCCTTCTTTATGTCATTTTTCTAGTCACTCAAGTTCACATTCTAGGAATCCCCTTCCCTCACTTTCATTTCCCATAACTAATCATTTGTGAGGTCTTGATGATTCTGCCACTACAGCATCTCTTACTTCTATGCCTGTACACTCACACCACAATTGTGCATAATTCAGTCCTTTTTGTTTTCTGGTTTTCTGCAGCTGTCTCCTTGTTGGCCTGCCTACCTCTTTCTTTTTTTTTTCCCTCTTTAATCCGTCCTGCATACAGGTGCTCAGTTGTGAGTCCTGAAACATGCCCCTCCTTTGCTTGAAAAATTTCAGTGGCAGGGCGGCTAGGTGGTGCAGTGAATAGAGCACTGGCCTTGGAGTCAGGAGGACCCGAGTTCAAATCCTGCCTCAGCCACTTAACACAAAACTAGCCGTGTGACCTTGGGCAAGTCACTTAACTCCAATTGCCCTACGTTCCCCCCTCCAAAAAGCAAAAAACAAACAAACGAAAAATTTCAGTGGCTCTCTCTTGCCTCTGGGATCAAATACAAACTTCTCTTTTTGGCACTTAAAGCCCTTTATAGCCTGCTGTCAGCCTTATTACATAGCCTTCCTCCTCACCCATGCTCTATTCCAGCCAAACTAACCAGCTTGTTACTCTCCATCTGTGATACTCCATCTCCCTCAAAGTGGTTCCTCATGCTTAAAATACACTCCTTCCACACTACTGCCTCTTGGGAACCCTTTCAAAGTTCTTCTCAACTGCTGCCTCCTACAAGAAGTTTTCCTGATTTTCCCATTACTGGTACACTCTCCCACCAAGTGATTTTGTACTTCTTTTTGCATATATTTACTTATTTTGTATATATGTTGTATTCTTTCAGTAGACTCTAAGCCTCTGAAGAGTTCCTGGGAGCCAAGTTCATTTTTATCTTGGTCTCCCCAGTATAACTAGCACATGGCCTGGCCTATATTACAGGTACTTTTAATAAGTGATGGATAAATTGAGTGGAAGCCTAGCTGGGAAGAATGGTGTATATCAGGAAGACCTGATTTCACATCCCCATCACACACACACACACACACACACACACACACATCCCCATCACACACACACTCACTCACTCACTCTTACTAGGGTGTGATCCTGGGCAAGTTACTGAACTTCTATCGGCCTCATTTTCCTGATCTCTCAAATGGGGTTGATTTATTTCCCAGGGTTGTTGTGAGCATTAAATGTGATAATATTTTTAAAGTGCTTTGCAAACTTCAAAAAGCTATATAAATACTGTCACGGGGGCAGCTAGGTGGCACAGTGAATAGAGCCACCAGCCTTGGAGTCAGGAGAACCTGACCTCTGACACTTGACACACTTAATAGCTGTGTGACCTGACTTCAAGTCTGAGTTCAAATCCAGCCTCAGACACTTAACACTTACTAGCCATGTGACCTTGGGCAAGTCACTTAACCCCAACTGCCTTGCCTTCTCCCCTCCAAAAAAAAAAAAAGAAATACTAGCTGTTGGTAGTAGTGGTGGTAGAAAGAATGTTGGAACTCCTTAGTTGGAAAACCTGGATTCTTGTCCTGGTTCTGCTGTAGTTTCTCAAACACGTCACTATTGTTTCCAGGTCTCCATTTCTTCATAAAATAGTGGGTCAGACTATGAGAGTAGACCCCAAGTTAAAAATCTGGGGTCCCACTGACAGATTTCAGAGGGTTTGTAAATTTGGATAGGGGGAAAAGTTACATCTTTTTTCAGTATAATTATTTATCTTGGTTAGCCTGTTATTTTTTATTTTATGCATTTAAAAACATCATTCTGAGAAGGGGTCTATTGACTTTACCAGGTTTCCAAAGGAGTTCATGATGAAAAGATTAACTCCTGGACTAGATGGTCTCTAGGGATTTTTTTATTGGCATCACCACATTTAGCTACCATACCACAGAAGCAATTTTCAGAATCTGAAGCAATGCATTAAAATTTCTCACACCCTTCTTTCATCCTATCCTGATATATGTAGGTATATCACTCATCCCAACCTGTCTATAAACAAAAAACAAGCTTCTTATGAACTTATCCTTAACAAACATTTCACTATCCAAAAGACCAAAAATGGTTATATGTGAAACTGCAAATTTCTTTTGTTTTTTTTATATTTTTTTATATGTTTTTAATATATGTGTTAAACACAATAATAATAAAACTGTTCTGTTTCTGCCCCTTCTAAACTTAACCTTTTCTTGTGTTTTTTAATGTTTTTTTTTTCCGCATCCTAATCAATACCCCCTAAATGAAGTATAGTCAGGCAAGATAATAAACACGTTGGCCACATCTGAAAATGTGTATCTTATTCCCTGAAGAAGACCAGGATAAAAGAAATATAAAGCTTAGGCATTATTTTTTCAAGAAATCAAAAATTAAAACTACCCACATCTGTTAGCACCAGAGGGCAAAGTGAAGACAAAAAGAACCTACTGCTCACCTTCTGAAAGAAATTCTTAAAGGAAAACTCCCAAGAATGCCATAACCCAAATCCAGAGCTCCTAAAAAAATAACATCAAATCTAGAAATAAGCATTTTGAAAACCAAGGAACCACAGTTAGGTTCACACGAGACCTGGCACCTTCCACTATAAATGAAAGGTCTTGGGATACAGTGTTCTAAAAGGTAAAAAGTACATAGATTTATAATCAAGAATAACAGTCTTAGAAATCTGAGTATCATTGTACTGGTTTAAAAAAACATTTTAATGGAATAGAGGGCTTTCTTTTTTTTCTTTTTTGATGTTTGTGTTTTTTTCCTTTTAAATTTATTTTTATTTTACAAGATTCAGTTCCACAAGTTTTGAATTCTAAATTTTCTCTCCCTTCTCCTCCCCCCTCCCAAGATGGCATGTAATCAGATACAGGTTTTACATATACCTTCACATTAAACATTAGTCATGAACCACGAGAAAGAAGCAAAACAAAAGAGAGAGCCAGCAAATAGTTTGCTTCAATTTGCATTCAGATTCTGTCATTTTCTCTGGATGTGGATAGCCTTTTCCATCATGAGTGTTTTGGAATTGTCTTAGAACCTTGCATTGCTTAAAAGAGCCAAATCTATCAAAGTTAGTCATCACAGATACTAGTGTACAATGTTCTGGTTCTGCTCCCCTCACTCAACATCAGTTAGTCTTCCCAGGTTATTATGAAATCCCTCCCGCACCTTATTTCTTATAGCACAATAGTACTCCATTACATTATATATACCACAACTTGTTTAGCCATTCTGGAAAGAGGACTTTCAAGCATTTATAATAAAGAAGACCAGAGCTGAGTAGAGACATTGAAATACAAACACACTAGTAGAGAAACCTAGAAAAGTAAATTTGTTGGAGCAAGTGGAAGGGGCTGAATGATGAAGCAATAGTAACATACTGATGGGGAAACACATGTCCATTCAGAGCTTTTATGTTTTCAAAGGGTACTGAGGTAGTTAAATAAGAAAAACAGGACTGGGGGGTGGTTTATTGATTCTGTTCTGAATGTTCGGAGAGGAGAGGGAAAAGAGAAGGTAGAAGAAATACACTGGTGGGAGAAAGAAGGAAAACACAAGTGGAACTTGCTATTTCTCATAATTGGGGGCTGAGAGAAGATGAATGTGAAAACATGGAGAAAGGGGGAGGGGAAGTGGACCTCAGATAAGCCTCATTCAACTCTAGTGGACAACAGAACACCGTTTCTTGTAGAAATACATGAGACTCAACAAGGAAAGAAACAGAAGGAAAGGAGTCTTAAAAGGGATTAGGGAAAGAATAGAAGCAAAACTGATTTCCAGATCCTTAAGTGAGGGAAAGGTTAAAAAGGAAAGGGGGAAAAAACCAAAAAACAAATCTAAGAGGCTTCCCATCCATTGGGAGATGACTGAACAAATTGTTATGTGATTAAAATAGAATACTATGGCATCATATTTATGAAAGGCATTTTCAGAGAATCCTAGGGAGTAAGAAATGGTGAAAAGTATGACCCAGCCAGAATAACTTATATGAGGATACATTATTAAAAAAAAAAAAACAAACTTGAAAAGTTTAAGAGTTCTGATCAATGTGATGACCAGCCATATCTCCAAGGGGCTTATCCTGAGAGAGAGGACTCAAGGTACAAAAAAAACAGTGTGAAGTTTTGCTTTACTGCTTATTTGTTAGAAGGAATTTTTCTTTCATTTTCATTAAGGGAAGGTGGGGTAAACACTAATGATTTTTTAAAAAGACTATTGAAACATTTTTTCTCACGTACACACAAACCAAAGGAAGCACAGGGACAAGCATAACAATTTTGAAAGTAACTTGTGAAATGTAATATACTTGTTTTTAAAAAGCATGCCATTGTGTGTAGGTTTGCTATTTCATATACAATCCTCTTTGTGTATCCTGCTGTGTATATGGAAATGTGCTTTTTTGTTTGTTTAATTTCCAATTAAAAAAAAAAGAATTTATGTCTGTGGCTCTCATTGCATCTCCTTTGCCAAGTGGTAGGGGACATGTTTTATCATTATTAGTCTTCTGAAGAACCATGATTGGTTGTAGTGCAGAGTTCTATAGCTTTTTAACATTCCTTTAACATTTTGGCCATCAGGCAAATTATTTTCATGATTCTATTCATTTCACTCCTTTCAAACAAATCTTAGTTTTCTCTGAATTGATCATTCATATGATCTTAATGCACAATAATATTCTTTTATTTTCATATACCACAATTTTTTTTCAGCAGTTGCCCGATCAATGGGTACTCATTTTGTTTCTTGTTTTTTGCCTCTACAAAAAGCGCTGCTTATAACTGTTTTTGCTCATGAGTCTCTTACCTGTTCTTGAAAATCAAATGAGCTCATGTGTAAAACATTTTACAAACCTTAAAGTGCTATGTAAATGATAGCCTTAATTTCCTGTTAGTTGACTTCATTGAAGTGTATGCCCTGTCATACCAGTACTAGACGAATATCCCAAAGAGGGCAATCCCTTCTTTCAACCTTCCCAAATGACCCCAAACACTCATCTAGTGCAACAGCTGACAGCATCAGGGACAGCTATGCTATCTTTCACGAGTATTGGAGTGAAGGGATTAACCAATCCACTTTTTGCAGTACATCTTATGTACATCCCTTGCCTAGTAAGAGCCTTCTATATCTCTAGCCTCTAACCAAGTCTTCCATCTTTTTCCTTCCAAGTTTCTTCTTAGTCTCAGTCTGTAACTATACTTCATGGCCCCCTAGAAACTTAGAAACCTGTTATCTTCTGATGACATAGAATTTTAAAGGTTCAAAGTATATAGGAAAACAAACTGAATTTTTCTCTTCATCTACTTCCTTCTGCCCCCTTCAACCAAAAAAAATTTTTTTGACATATAAAATCTCTCCCATCACATGCAGACTAGAAGTGCTACCCAGCTAAAAGTGAAACCACTAACAAAGTTGTGCACATTTGATTGTCATGGAACAATTTCAAATAAAATGTTTGGTAGAACAGGTGCGAGCAATTATTCAATAAAACATTTGCTAGATATCTCTTATGCACCTATCATACGCTGGATATTGAGCTGGGGAATAAGTATTTAGAAGTGTAAGATAATGACTGAACAAGTTGTGGTATATGAATGTAATGGAGTACTGTTGTGCTATAAGAAATGATGAACAGGACTTCAGAGAAACCTAGACTTCCGTGAACTGATACTGAGTGAAATGAGCACAGGCAAGTGTTACACAGATGGTGGGAGTGTCCCAGAAACACTGTAGGAAATATGTTGTTGATACACTGAAAGCAAAAAACAAACAAAAAACTGACTTAGAAGGAGCAGTTATCTTTTGTAGGAAATATCTACAGGTACATTTTTAATGGAAAAGTTTTCCCATTCTTAGTAACCAAAATGACTGTGTAAATGCAATAAAAGCTTCCATAATATATATAAAAAAAAAGAAATATAAGACAATGTTTCTCATGGAGAGTCCAAGAATGCTTTCTTTGTTTTTTGGGTGGAAGTAAGGGAAGGAATTAAATTATAATAAGTGGAAGGTCATAAATATCCACTTGGGTTCAAATGTCAGCAATCTGCCAACAAAAATGATCAGGAAATGAGAGTTTCCTAGACTACCAAAGAAATGTAATTGCAGTTAAAATTAAGGTAGATTGAGGCACAAAGTTCCAAGCACAATTTATTAGTAAAGCACAAATTCACTAATAAATAGGACCTCAGCTTCCTAAATGCTCAAATGAGGGAGACAACTCTCTCTTACAGTTGTGGGGAGTGCATAACCAGGAAGCCTATTATCATAGATGGAAGAAAATATAATTGGATGAAAGTTTGGGAATAAGGGCTAGCAACAACCCCCTCCTTCCCTCCTGTGATTAATGTTCATTATTTGAGTCTTTACATCTGCAAGGACAAAGATAGCAAACCAAACTTTTTAAAATAATGAACCAGACATCCTTGAAGGATAGCTTGGTGGTATAGATACTAAACCAGACTCCCTACACCTGCTTCCTTCAAGGTTAACAGATTTCCTTGACACAAGAAAAGAACAGTGATTAACAAGAGAACTAGATTTCTAAACTTGACTCATTACAGACCAGCTGAATTCTGAACTACTTTCAGAGACAAAGAACCATGAGTTAGGCAGTTACAGGACAAAAATCAATTAACTACAAGTAGGATCAATTGAAAAAAGACCGGATCAATTTGATTATTTCATCCCCTCCCCCCAATCAGTAAGAGACATGTAGGTTTCTATAGATCACTTATCTATAAACTAATTCTATAAGTTTTTTTTTAAACATGGTCATTATCTGATGAAAGTTCAGAACAGGCTTTAACACAGCAATTAATGCAAGATCTAAATAGGATTATAAGGCAGAGGGCAATAAGTGCTCATTTACCAAGAGTGGCTAACAGACCATTTCCCTGCAGCCCAAGTGAACCAAGAGGAGAGATTCCATCCGAAGGAAGTAGTTGTGTTTCTGCTATAACTTGTTGCATCTTATGTAGGGTTGTCACAATTTCTACTGACCAGTTAGTGTAAGAACAAGAAGACTGATCAATCATATATGGCACAAGCTATGGTAAAACTCTCTAAAACCATGAACTAATTTTAGTGGGGAGATTTACATGTCACAAAGGTAACCAAGGTAATCAGGAAACAGATACATTGAAACAAAAAGCCAAAGTACTATAGTAATGGTTATCATGGATTTTAACGAACATCAAGAACATCAAGTTGCTTTGTAGCTTAGTAAATCACTCCCAATGTCCATTTAATCAACACATTTCATCTTGGATCCCAGATATTCTATGTAGTCACATGGTCCCTGGAAACATCTCTCGGACATTCTGGAATAGGTCTCATTGTCAGGGCAGCTCTGAAGGGGGGTCCTCTTCAGTAGATTTGCTCCTCTGGTTCCAAGTCACTCGCAAAGATTACGAGGTGATTCTGCTAAAATGTGCCAGTTAAAAGACTCAGTACAATTTAGTACAGTCTCTTAAATTTTATTTTTACAGTTTTCATGTGATGAAAACCAGCTCAAACCTTATGGTTCTAATCCTCTTAACAACACACTTATAAGAAGAGCATCAAATCCGAAAGCCATAGTTCACTTGAAACTTCAGGGAATTTAAGTTTTTACATGCCATTTGCTGTTTCTTTACCTAAATCCTGTGCCTGATATAGTCACAACCAACAACAGGAAGGAAAGATCTCAGAAAGGGGATGAGCCCATTTCATAAAAGATTTAATATTTACCAAAGTAGACATGTAAGCTAAGGTTGAGAGTACTTTTCTAAATTGGCATTCACTCCAGTATCATTTAACTCTTAAAGACTGGCATTTGTTTATTTGATTCTTTATTTCTGATTAAAACCTCATAAAGGGAAAAACTTCAGTTTTACTACTTATAACTGTTCTATGATGTAAGTTAGCAAACTGTTATGTTGATGTACTGAAGAAATTCAAATAACAACTGAAAACTCAGAACTAAACATTTTAAAGTACCACAGAAGCCTGAACTCTGAAAACTCTTTAATATAATATGTATAATCATATGATCCTGTTGCTTCTTCAACATTTTCCACTCCAGCTAATTCCACTGCTGACAATTCCTCCCTTAGGAGGATCAGTTGCTGTTAAGGATCTAATCTTATACATGAATGCATAGCTACTAGGACTCTTTGTAAGTAGATGATTTCATTCCTAGGTTCAATGGCTACAGAAATGAATTTATTTTAAAGATGCTAAGATTTCATAGTTGTTCAGTCATGTCGGAATCTTTATGACCCTATTTGGGTCAAGAGGATCCTCCATTAGTTTTCCTAAGGTCATGTTTTCCTCTCCCCACCAAAAAAAAACAAAAACAAAAAAAACTATTCCCCAGGGATAGATATTCACTAGTAGCATTGCAGTTTAAACCCAGGGACGCCAAAAATTATTGCAGTTTCATGATGTGTTGTGGTGGAACCGTCTCAAAGAATTCAGTCAGACCTCTAACTCAAGTATTAGGCATTTATTGAGATTAATTGAGATTAACACCTCATGAAAGTGGGCTAAATTTTTACCAAGAAGAACCAGCAACTTTAGAGAAAGCAAGGTGGATTTTTATAGAGTAAAGATACAATTACATAACAGAAATTTACATAGAATAGAGGAATATGATTAATATTAAAAAGGCAGGAGGAGTTTCTTAAGGGATTAAGTAATGGAGGAGGGGTCCCATCTATGGTTCGGTAGTTAAACATTCTGGTCATTCTGCCCTCCAACTGGCTAGCTATTGTGGTCCTGTCTGGTTAAAACAGATAGATATTGTGGTCCTGTCTTAGCCTAGATGGATGATATGATTGTGACTGAGTACAAGAACACACCTGTTTCTGTGGGAGTGGGTCTGGGGGCAGTGACCAGGTAGAGGCAATAACTGGGTTCCCATCACATGGACACACCTGCTGTTTCTGTGGGAACTAAGAGCTCAGGGACACACCTGTTGTTCAATGAGCAGTGAGGCACATATGAAGAAGTTAGGACATTGGGGGGGGGGGGGCCCTAGGTAGGTGCAGTGGGCCTGCTGTTTAGTAAGACCAGGCCTATAATGGTTAAAATATTGGAGCTGGGGGCAGCTTTATTAGGATTCCATCATTCCCCCCCTTCAAAGATTTGGGACCCAAATTCATTTGGGAGAAGGGACAAAGGTCTCAGTTTCGGTAGCTTCTTCAGGCTGAAAACAGGAGTTGAGCTGTCTCTGTCTCAGTGGGTCCAGAAGAGGACATTGACTGGAAGCAAGTGAAGTGGAATCAGACAACTAATTCCCTATGGGGTGTCTTAGTGTCAATGGCAAAATGTGGAAGGGGAGGACCCAGGAAAGAGTTAATAATAGGCAAGTAGTTCCTAAATACCCCAGTTATTTTAAAAAAAAGCTGCAACTGGTTTTTTTTTCCACTCTGGAATTTCACTGACGCTACTTTCTTTTTTCTCTTTTCAGTAAAATTACCTTCCTCTTACACTTAAAACAATATATCTGCCACTTTGCAGGGGAAGAGTGATAAAAGGTCAATGAAACATTCACAGTTATGTTCTTAATTTCTTTGAAAGAAATTCTAAAGAATGTTAATCCAGGACTCACCAGAATATTT
>CM053588.1:88935200-88952922 GCA_028646515.1 Pseudochirops corinnae | reverse complement strand
AAAGAGGGGGAGAAAATATGGAACTCAAAATCTTGTGGAAATGAATGATGCAAACTAAAATGAAATTTCAAAATAAATAAATAAATAAATAAAAAGTATTTCTTTCATTGTTTCTAGGCTACTTCTAATAATGTTGTTATGCCTTTTTTCTAGTGTTTTCCCCTTGCTTCTTTTATTACATGTATCAATAAATGAGTGATGTATTGATGGGTGATCAAGAAACCATTGATACATGGTTTCTCCATCCACACAAAGCCCAAATGCTCTATAACCCAGGCTCTCTCAATTTCACCCCTCATGCAGGAGTTGGGTGTAGATCTCCACCAAATGGACTTTGGAATTTAGGTAGCATATATAACTAGTGTCAGATGTGGGATTTAAATGCAGCTCTTCCTGATGCCAGCATTCCATCCACTGCAAAACACTGTTACACCTCTTATTCCATAATATTATTTATTAATTGTACTCGTGCTCTTCTTTGGTTTGTTCATTGTCATTTGGGTGATTTTGGGGAGGTTTGTGGGCATTTCTGGCCCTTTTGTTTCTTTTCAAATTTCTGTTATTGGGTAGGGGGAGGCAGTGTAAAAACACTCCAAGCTCCTTTCAGTTTTCACATTCACCTATCTTCCTGAAAGCCATGCTTTATTCATTTTTAAACCTCCACAGTGTTTGAATATCAATTAGTGACAAGAACATTGGACTTGATGTCAGCAAGTCCAGGTCTGAATTCTGACTGTCCCACTTACTAGTTATAAAATCTTGAACAAGTCATTTCAAGAGGATTAAACTGTATAGTCTAACATCTTGAACCAAAATTTAAGAACTGGCATTTTTCAATCTCACCACAGGGTGGCAGGCTTACTCCATGAACTGCCTTTCTAACTCCTTCCAAATTCAAGGTTGCATTTTCTTAGTAATAAAAGCATAAAAAGGCCCATCCGTATGGAGTCATAACCCTTCAGACTTGGCAGAGGCCCCAAAATTACATGATCCAGGGCACTCTGCCCTGCGGACCAGAAGCATTCCATAAAAAGACAAAGGGGACTGTCTACCTAAGATAAGTGCTGGAGTATCCTTGCTGATTATCCTTTCAATACTTTTATGAAATTAATCTTTTGTTAGCTCTTGAATGGATACTGAATGGGTACCTCATCATTGTATTTTGTTTTGCCTACACTGATATTAATTACTAAATATATCTTAGTATTTTCATTTCACAAGTAGGAACTACAGACATACATACATACATACACATTGACTCAGAAGGCCCACACATTATTGACACAAATATTCTTCAACAGAATCTAGACATATGGAACAATGGAAAGAACACTGGTTATGAGTCAGCAAACTTCACTTCCTGTGACCAGCTATGTGACCTTAAGCAAGGCAACCTTTCAGATCCTCAAATTTCTCATTGGGAAAATGATGAGTGGGTAGTATTAAATGACCTGTCTCAGAAGTCATATGATTCTAGGACATATGGCATGGCGAAGTATCACTAGATCTCCTGGATAAAAGAACCCTAAGAATAGGAGAATACTCCTCCAGAGAGCCTCCATTTAAAGAGGCCAATCATCTCTTCATTTTCTACCAGACTGGACTCCAACCTCTCTGCCCCATCTCCCCACTCCCCAAGAAACCTTCTCATCAGAAAACTCAACATTCAAGGGATTGTATCAACCAACCTCACTGCTACCATCAGTATCCTCTGCCCCTCTGATCAGAGGGCTAAAGGGAGGAACAAAGAATTCTTCCCAAAGTCTTCATTTAAAGAGGGCTCCCGGGCCAGCATCTCTTCATGTCCTATCAACTTGCTCTTCTTGAACCAAACTCCACCATGTCTCTTCTCCTTTTCCCCCATCTTTCTTTGATATGTTGTCTTCCCCCTCTGTGATTGTAAACTTCTGGTCCACTTGGATCAGGGCAAGGAACTATCTTTCTTTTCCACATTTGTCTACACAGCACTTAGTACAACGTCGGACATATAGCAGGAATTTGGCAAATGTTTGTTGATTGACCGTAGAGGGACAAGGAGAGGAGCCTATACATTATTAATAGGCCTAGCCCAGAGGATCATCACCCTGGGAAAAGTCATTAGCCTGTGACTACGAAGCATGGTTCTGCAAGTCCTATGGATATTAGGTAGGGAATATGGTTCAGAGGAAAAAGTACTGACTCAGGAATCAAAAGACCTAGGTTCAAATTATTAACTGGATAATCTTGGGCAAGTCACTTAACTTCCCTGACCTGTTTTCTCATCTATAAAATAAAAGGGTGACTAGATGGCCTCTGTGATAGGACCAGTGTCTTCTAAGTTCTTCCTCCTTCCCCTAATATGGGTTAGTCTTGTTTTTCCCTAAAAAGACCACAAAGCTGTCCTTGGAAAGTGATTGGACTGGGACTGGGGTGAGGTTCAAGCTGCACCTCCCTTCCTGGTGGCTTCCTGGTCACCTAAGGGCATAAAAAGGTCCATTCATATGGAGTTGGGGCCCTTCAGACTTGGCAGAAGTTCCAAAATCACTTGAGACACCTCACCCTGCCCTGCTGACCAGAAGCATTCCTACGTGGAGACAAAGGGGGCTATCTACCCAAGCTAAGTGCTGGAGTATGCTTGATGAATAACTTCTCAATGCTATGGCAGTGGAAATCTGCTTTTGTTAGCTAGTGAATGAATGTTAAATGGATGCCTGTTAACAGCCTGAGTCAGGCCTACATCTAACAGTCTCCAGGCTCCTTTTTTGCTCTAGGATCATGATCCAATTTGAGTGACATGAGGGGAACTTCCCAAATAATACATTGAATGAGAAAATCCCCAACTGGGATATTCTCAAATGACACAGAGAAATAATAGGACATTTGGATAATAATGCTCTGACCCCATTAACAGGAAGTTCAGAAATAGACATCATATAAGAGTTCTACATAAATATTCTCTCAAACTAACCTCCAGATCTAGCCTCCTTAAATCTCATGACTTACTCCTTCTCTCCTTCTCAGTCACACACAAGGATGGTCACACACTAGCTCTCACTGTTACCCACAAGAGGTCCATTTCCCTAAATAGAAACTCTGACATTCCCCTTGCTAACCATAACCTCCAATCATTCCACCTCTCCCTATGCCTCACCCCTTCTAAACCTCTTTGTTCTCATTGAGACTTCTAGTCTCTCTACCCCTCAGTACTTTTTCAGACTATTACCACTGCCCTACTTCCCTTTCCTTCCTCTCCAGCCTCGACCCAATAGTTAGCATTTCAATTCCACACAGTTCTCTGTTTCCCCTGCATTCCATGTCAGTTCATCTCTTGCCAAACCTCAACCCTAGATTACTCCCATCTACTAACTGCTGCTGACTGGGTACATTACAACTTCATGTTATTCAACTTTAACTACACCCTCACTGTAACAAAGCAGTCTTTTTATTCCTCTCTAACTGGTTCCTTTCACTCCTCAAAGAAGTTATTTCAATCCTTCTCTTCCCTCCTCAAGCTTCCTGTACCTCTCCCTCCCTTGCTCTTCAACCTTGCTTTTCTCTTTACTGAGAAAACTGAGGACATTCAACATAAATTCCCCCTTATTCAACTTTCTTCATTACAAAATGCCTTGATATGTCCTATTCTTGTTTCTAGCAATGGGGTTGCCTTTCTCTTTGCCAACACCAGCTCTTCTATATATGCATTGTTTCCTACCCTCTACCATCTTCTCAGAAGATTTCAACTCCCCCCTTCAAATCTTCAGCCTCTCCCTATCTACTGTTTCTTTATTTACAACTTTTAAACACATCCAAATCTTCCTCATCCTTAAGACATTTTCAGCACATACCAGCCATTTCCGTAAGATATTGTCTTGTATCCTCCCTTTCTCAGCCAGACACCTTGAAAAAGCCATCTATATTCATTCCCTCCACTTCCACTCTTCTAAATAGATCCTCAGTCCTTTGCAAGCTGGCTTCCAACCTAATAGTTCACTTAAAATTTCTTCTTCGTATTTACCAATGATTGCCTAATCCTCTCCTTTTCTTCTTCTTGACCCAAATGTTCCTTTTTACATTGTATTCTATACCATCCCCCTGGGAATGCTCTTCTTTGGGTTTTCCTGATATTACTTTCCTGGTTTTTCTCCTTGTCTGACCATTCCTCTTTCTCCTTTGTTGTCTCATCATGCACATCATGTCCCCTAAACATGAGTATTCCCCAAGCTTCTGTCCTGTGCCCTCTTCTCTTCTCCCTCTACATTTCCTCTCTCAATAACCTCATCTGCTTCAATGAATTTAACTATCATCTCTGTACAGGTGAATCTCAGATCAATAAACCCAGTCTTAGTGCCTTTCCTAACCTTCCATCCTACGTCATCAATCATCTATTGGACATTTCAAACTGGATGTCCTAGAGACAAGCTAAACTCAATATGTTCAACACTGAATTCATTGTCTTTCACTTCAAATCATGCCCTCTTCCAAATTTCTCTATTTCTATGGAGAACACCACCATCCTTCCAGTCTCCAAATTTGTAATCTTAGCATTATCTTCAGTCTCTCACTCTCCCTTAATCAAAATATAATCACTTGCCATTTCTACCTTCACAAAATCTCATATCCAAACCTTTTTCTCCACTCACCTAGATACTATATTAGCTCAGGTTTTCATCACCTCTCAACTAGATAATTCCAACAGCCTCTTAATTATTTTCCCTGCCCCAGGTCTCTCATGACTTCAGTTCATCCTACATGGAGCTGCCAAAGTCATTTTCCTTAAATGCAAATCTGACCATGTCATTCCTCTACTCCTATACTTCCTATGGACTCTCAGATAAAATGTAAGCCCCTATGTTTAACAATAAAAATCCTACATAACTTGGCCCCAACTCATCTTTCAGCCTTGATAAACAGTACTCCCCTTCCCACGCTCTGTGATCCAGCTCAACTGGTCTTCTTCCTGTTTCTCACACATGGTACTCCAATGTCCATCTCTCTGCCTTATCACTGGTTACTCCAGATACCTGGAATGCATCTCCTCTTTATCTCTACCTCTTAGAACCCCTCTTTTTTCTTAAGATTCAGTTCAAGCAATACCTTCTGCATGAAGCCTTTCCTTATCCCCCCAACTGTTAGGGTCCCTCCAAACTATTTTGTGTGTATGTATGTATTTTATGTATGTATTTAGGTATGTATGTATGTATCAGCATTAAATTTATGCTGTATATATTTGTATATGTACTTGTCTCTCCCATTAAGATAAAAGTTTCTTAGGGTCAGAGATTATTTCATTCATTGTATTTATATCCTGAGCCCCTAGCATAGTGCTTGGCGCGTAGTAGGCAATTAGCACTTAGCAAAGTTGTTGTTTAATGTTGTTTAATTGCTTGATTGATTCTGACTTGATATATGACTATGGGAAGAGTTTGGATCAAGATTAAGAATACTGACTTGTGGGGCCTAAGTTGGAAAACCCATTCTCTGATGTGTGATGTAGCCAGTTGGCCACATAAATTCAAGCTGCCAGGTTAAATGTTACCTTCTTGACTACCCCTTCCTTGGCCCAACTACTCCAAGGTGTCAGAGTGGACCATGTTCCCTTCTCAACCTAGTTCCAATCAATCTTTTTTAGCCCCATTCTACATTTTTCCAGTTCTTGATCTCTGCAATTCAGCCAAAGTGGTTGTTCCTCTGTCGTGAAAATCCCATCCTCCATCTTTGTCCCCATGCCTGGAAAATACTTCCTCCTAACACCCATTTCTTTTACTTCAAACACCATCTTCTATTGGCCACCTTCCCCCAACTTCCAGTGCCCTTACTTCCAAATATCTTGCATTTATTTTGCCTTTATTTGGTATATATTCACATATGTACAGCTGTCTCCTCCAGTAGAATATAAGCTCCTTAAGATCAGACACAATTCTATTTTTTAATATTTTTGTCCTCAGAGCCTATTCTGAGGATAGGACCTGTGATTTTATTGATACATGGATTTTCCATATAAGGAAGCCTATTCTACCGATATACATTGGCACCCCCTCACCAAATTATATACTCTAAGATACCAAGAATCCTGAGAGGGTATAACTTTCCCCAAAGTCACAGCCAGTAAACATCAGAGGAAAGACTTGTACCTTTTCATTTAGCACTCCCTAAGGAGGTCAAAGACAAAAAAAAGATCTAATATGTTAAATAATATATATATATTAATAGCTGCACTCTTGGATCACAAAGAACTAGAAACAAAGTGGAGGCCAATTGATGGGAGATTGGCTGAAAAAAAACTATCCTACATGAATGTAATGGAATATTTTTCTGGTAGTAAAAAATTATGAATGTGAGGAATTATGGGAAATAGTGCCACATCTGTATGAGCTGATGCCAAGTGAAGTAAGCAGATGCTAAAAGACAATATGCACAATGATTACAACATAAATGAAAGGATTGCACAAAGGAAGGCATAGTCTGGGTAAATGAAAAGCCAGTGACAGTCGTGGAGAAAAGACAATGAGTCATGCCTCGTGCATTAGAGTGGAGAGGCAGGGGATTATCAAGGTAAAATATCATTTATGTTGTTCAATGTGACTGCTCTTTGGTCTAATCTGGAGGGAGAGATGACTTTTTCCCCCAAGTAATAATTATGATATGAAAACAAAGACATCAATAGAATGTGGTGAAGGGCGAGAACCTGTGATTTAATCAGTGTTCCTCCCAGCAAGGAACTTTCTCTGCCAATGAAGATCAACAATAAAGTGTATTTTTTAAATTTAAAAATAAAATGTAGACAATAACATTAGTTGCAGCATAACTGCAAGCAGAAACCAAGCTAGATACCCAGCAGCTGATGAATATCTGAATAAAGTATGGAATATCAAGGTAGCAGAATACTACTATACAATGAAAAAAGAAAAACGTAAAGAATATAAGGACATTTGAGAAGACATTGAAATAATGTAAAGCAGGGCAGCTAGATGGTGCAGTGAATAGAGCACTGGCCCTGGAGTCAGGAGGACCTGAGTTCAAATCCTGCCTCAGACATTTGACACACTTACTAGCTGTGTGACTTTGGGCAAGTCACTTAACCCCAATTGCCCTCTAAAAAGCAAAAAGAAAAGAAATAATGTAAAGCAAAGAAAATAGAATTAGAATAGCATTTATATGGCCTAACACTATGTAGAAAGAAAAATATAAATGCTGATACAGAATGACTGAACAAACAGAATAGAATAGGATGCAAAGGAAATATTAAACAAAAACTATTAATTACAAAGCTCTTGATGAATAAACAATTTTATCCTTCAAAAGTGGGAGAACCAATAAAGGGAAATTCTATTCTGGATCAGAATGTCATGAACATGGAAGAAATAACAACTAGGATGTGGAAATAATGAGCAATGGAGGGTGAGGGAGAAAATGACTACTCCACCTTAAAATCTATGATACCAAAGAAGAGGAAAGTTGGAAATAATATGATATAAACTCTGGATTTTAGTTGGGGAGGGATGGGTTAGAGATTTCAAAGGGCAGTGAAAAAGGATAGGGATTCACAACTAAAAAGGCTACCTGAATGGAGATAGATCATGCCTTGCTCACATTTTTCTACTCCAGGAGAAATTTGAAATTCATACCAGACTGAATAATGATCAAAAAATCCAATAAGAAGCTAGAGTAAGTGACTTCTTTCACAAAAAGTCAGCCAGAAACGCACATGCAATAAGCCAGGGGGCTTTCAGGAAAGCCTAGATCAGAGCAGGCAAAAAAACTTAACAGCCTCCAAGTACAACCAGAGACCAGCCAGAGATATGTGTCACCTGCAAGTCTCTCAGTCTAGAAATGGCAAGAGCTGAAGGCCTCCTGAAAAAGACTGAGTCAGTCAAAAAGTCCCAAGATGGTCAGAAACCCCCAGTGTGAGGATCTTGGAAGTGCTGGGGAATGGAAGTAACCAGAGTAGTTCTCTGACGGCTTTCATATATCTAGACAATCCAGTCCTGAGATTCCAGAGAAGGTCCTAAGGATCAACCACTCTAAATCTCAAAAATCCAGAGGGGCCTCATCCCTGAAAATAAAGGTCAATACAGGAACCAAGGAGATCTAGGATGAGAATAAGCAGGGTCATCCTTTGTACTCAAAAGCTCAATATGGGGGAATGATTGACCCTGGTACAAAACCCCAATTCAGTAATGTTGGAGAGATCAAAGAAAATAATAAGCAGTATAAAAATTACTGTAGAGCTAGAGATTTCCCAAAAGGAGAGAGTAACTCCATAACAACTGTAAGCTGTAATTCAAGGGAAAATGGATTTTTCACAGTTACTACATGAATGCCCAGAAGAAATTAAGGAAGAAATTAAAAAATTAAATAAAATTTCTAGGGAAAAAAATTATAAGGAAAATTAATGGCTTAGAAGAAAAAAATAATAAATCTTCACACCAGTTCCCTAAAAACTAAAAGAGAACCACTAGAAGTCAATAATCACATGAGAAAGTAAGAGATATCAGAACAAAATAAAAAGATTGAAAAATAGAAGAAAATGTAAAATAGCTGATATACAAAACAACAAAATAGGTAAAGGAAAGACAATCATAGTGCCCTAGACTCCCTGAAAACCATGATCATAAAAAATACTGGACACTGTATTTAAAAAAAAAATAATAAATAGGGGCAGCTAGGTGGCACAGTGAATAGAGCATTGGACCTGGAGTCAGGAGGACCTGAATTCAAATCTGGTCACAGACACTTAATACTTACTAGTCATGTGACCTTGGGCAAGTCACTTAACCACAATTGCCCTGCCTTCTCCCCTCCAGAAAAGCAAATAATAATAATAAAAATAAATAAAAACTGCTTAGATTTATAAGACACAGAAGTTAGAGTAAAGGTGGGGAGGAGGGAAATCCACCAATCACTTCCTGAAAAAGAAACCCAAAAGGACAAATGAGAGGAATGTCATAACCAAAGTACAGAGTTTCCACATTAAAGAAAAAAAAATACAACAAGCATGCAGAAAGAAACAATTAAGTTCTAAGGAACTATAGTCAAGAAGACATAAGACATGGAAGCATCTGTTATAAATGAGAGCAGATTTTAGGATATATTCCAAAAATCAAAAGATATAGGCTGACAACCAAGAATGATTTACTACCGGAAGAAAAATAAATGGGTCTTTAATGGAATAATACACTTTCAAGCATTTATGATTAAAAGATTGGGGTGGAATAGGACCTTGAAATACAAACACAGAGTCAAGAGAAATTTAGAAAACTTATTTAAGCAATTGGAAGGGACTGTATGATGATGTAATATTAGCATTCTAATATGGGGAGATGAAAAAAAGTATAGCTTCAAAACTTACATGTTTTTAAAGCTTATTGAGAGAGTTAAATAGGAAAAGCAGAGACCCTGGGGGTGGATTAGTTCATTACTGAAGGGTTTAGGAAGAGAAAAGAAAAGGAAGGGGGAGAGAATATACCCCCAAATATCGTGGTGTCAATTAGGATCACACAGGATTTAGAAGTTTCCATGCTAAAGGAGCCAGAGGGTTTGGAATATGATATTTCAGAAAGCAAAGGAGCTAGGATTACAACCAAGAATAACTCACCCAGAAAAACTGAGTATTACCCTTGGGGGGAGGGAGGAGGAAAAGCATATTTAATGAAATAGAAAACTTTCAAGCATTCCTGATGAAAAGACCAGAACTTAATAGAAAACTGGGCATTAAAACACAAGACTCAAGAGAAACATAAAAAGGTAAACATAAAAGAGTAATCATAAGGGACTCAACAAAATGATACTGTTTATATTCCTATATGGGAAGATGACACATGAAACTCCAAACAACTTTCTCATTATTAGAGCATTTAAAAGGAGTCTACATAGAGTCAATTATGTTGGAATGATTTTAGAAAAAAAAATGAAGGGGATGAGAAAGATGGATACACTGGAAAAAAGAATAGGGAAATTTTTTTCACATAAAAGAGGCATGCAAAGACGAGCTTTTACAATGGAGAGGAAAGTGGGGAACATGGTTAGCAATGCCTGAACTTTACTCTCATCAGAATTGATTAAAAAAGGGAAGAATACACACACACACACACACACACACACACACACACACACACCCCAAGAGTTGGATATAGACATCTATCTTACCCAACAGGGAAATAGAAGGAAAAGGGGATAAGATACATGGATGGGAGCAGGGGTGGGGGTGGAGTGGAGGGGAAATGCTAAATTAGAATGTGGGTTAAGGGAGGCAGTGATCAGAATGAAAACCAACTTTTAAAAAGGTACAGGATGAAAAAAGAGAGAAAAGGATAAAAGAAGAACATAGGATGGAAGGAAATACACAGTAACTATAACTGTAAATGTGAATGGGATGAGCTTACCCATAAAAGGAAATGGATAGGAGAATAGATTACAGATCAGAATCCAACAATATGTTGTTTACAAAAGACACACTTGAAACAGAAAGACACACACAGAGTTGAAATAAAGGGCTGGAGCAGACTCCAATATGATTCAGTTGAAATTAAAAAGACAGGTGTAGCAATCATGATCTCAAAGAATTGTATTTGGCTAAAAGATATCATAGACAATGAAGTAATATCCAAAAATTTTACAACAAATTTCTCTGATAAAGACTTCATTTCTCAAATATTTAGAGAACCAAGTCAAATTTATACAGATAAGAGTCATTCCCCAAGTGATAAGTGGTCAAAAGATATGAACAAACAGTTTTCAGAAAAAAATCAAAACTATAATAATATGAAAAAAATGCTCTAAAGCACTATTGATTAGAGAAATACAAATTAAAACAGTTCACATCTACCACCTCACACCTAGCAGAAATGACAAATGCTAGAGGAGATGAGAAAAAATAATGGAGAAAAAACTCCACTAATCAATTGTTGGTGGAGTTGTGAACTGACCCAGTCATTCTGGAGAACAATTTAGAACTATGACCAAAGGGCTATAAAATTTTGCATACCTTTTGATCCAGGAATACTACTGGTATACCCCAAAGAGACCAAAGAAAAAGGAAAATGATCTATATGTACAAATATATAGTAGTTCTTTTTATGGTGATAAAGAATTGGAAATTAAGAGGATGCTCATCAAATGGAGAATGTCTGAACAATTTGTGCCACGTGATTGTGATGGAATACTATTGTGCTATAAGAAATGACAAGTGGGTGGTGTCAGAAAAAAACATGGCAAGATCTACATGAACTGATTGATGCAAATTGAAGAGAGAAGAACTAAGAGATCATTGTGCACAATAACAGAAATGTTGTAATGATAATCAACTGCAAAAGACTTGGATACTCTGATTAATGCAGTGATCCAAGGCAATTCCAAAGGACTCATGCTAAAAAAATGAACTTTACTGAGAAAGAGAAAGAACTGATGAATTCTGAATGTAAAATGAAATATAATCTTCTCCACTTCATTATTTTTCCCAGTTTGTTTTTTTTTTTGCAATATGGCTAATATGAAAATGTATTTTACATTATTTCACATTTATAATGGATATATTGCTTGCCTTCTCAGTGGATACAGGAGAGGTGGGAGGGAGGGGGAGAATTTGGAGCTCAAAATTTTAAAAGAAAAGAATGTTAAAAATATCTTTAAAAAAAGATGATCAGGAACTGTGACACCCCCCACACACACACACCCCTTTCTCTTATGTAGGAAAGAAGTGTTGGCTGTGTATTAAAGAAAGACACAAGGGAGGCTAGGTGGCACAGTGAACAAAGCACTGACCCTGGAGTCAAGAGGACCTGATTTCAAATCTGGCCTCAGACACTTAACACTTACTAGCTATGTGACCTTGGGCAAGTTATTTAACCCCAATTGTCCTGCCTTCCCCCCTTTAAAAAGGAAATAAAGAAAGAAAAGAAAAAAAGAAAGACAAACAAAGATCCTAGAACCCAGCTGAAAGACCCCCACAGGAGAGAGCTACCCTTAAAAGGAATATTATGAGGACTCCATGAAAGGAGAAAAGAATTTCCAGGGTCAGGAGTTAGGAGATGTTTTACATATGTGCCTTATTATTGTAGTACTTGAAATTTAAATCCATTCTTCTTTAATTGACTCTGTATATTTGTGCGAGGGTGTGGTCTGGCCTTTGGTGGGGTGGGGATGGGGGGGGAGTGGATGTTTTGTACCAACTGTCTTTACTATAATTTCTTAGCAAATACTTCACCTAAAAGTTACTGGATCAACAGGCTGATTGTTAATGTGGAGCCTACCAGTGGGGGTGCAGGAACTTTAATACTAGAAAGATGGCCTAATCATCTTGAAGCCTGAGAACAACAGTAATTAACTGCCCTCAAGGACACAGAAGGGATTCTATGTATAAGTATATATACATACATACATATTAAAAAAGAATCATATGTACACATGAATATATGGCTCTAAAACCACATAAGTGTCGGAATCATTCCAGAAATCTCTAGGGTAGAATTAACAGATGTCTTTCAGTTTAGTTTCACTGGGATCAAAGAGATGAAACATCATAAACACACACATATATCTTTGTTTGCATATACTTATGTATTCAATGCTTTGGGGCATTTAGACTTAATTTCCATTTGCTCCTTTAAAATATTCATCCCAAACATATTAATTATAAAGCATAAAATACTCAAAGGCAGTTACTAAAACTGTCCATATTCATTATATGCCTCTTCCCAAAGAATCCTTAAAGTTCTTATCACTATAGGATATGAATTAGTTGTATCTCACAAAGTTATCAAAGTTATCATTTGAATGAGAACTGAGATAATACCAGAACTGCAGCTCGAAAACAAACTAAATTCTCCCTCCTGGCTTCTCTGAGGTCTTTTTTTCTTTATCTTAAACTGAAAAACAGCTGTTTTACTCTGGAGGTTGCTGGAATGATTCTGATGCTTGTATGGTTTTAAAAGAACCCCAAGATCCTCTGTGGGTTGTAAGATGTAAGCAGATCTGCTATTAAAGTGAGTTCATCTGTGGAGATAAGCAGCTTGAGAATTTCTTTTTGTGCCAAAGCCTTCCCCTTCTGTTTTAGGCCTTGAGCCAATAAGTCATTCTCTAAGTTCCAGAAGAATCTAATCTAAGGGCATGGGGCAACTAACAGATTATACCCCATTGAGGCCAACCCCTTATAAATATTATTTGAGTCCGAAATGGGGAGAAGGGAACAGTGGAAAATATTTGAGCACTGGAAGGTTCATAAGGTTTGTGGTGCCACTCAATCACTGACTCTGTAACCTTATTCTCTCCTCTGCCAGGAAACTCTAGGACATGGTTTACTGGCACCCTCTTCTGGATTTATACTGTCACTACTTTTCCACTGTGGGTTGGGTTTCTGCCACCAACTTTTACTTAGCTTGCAGGAGGAGAGGAGATTTTCTTTTCCTCCCTTACTCTGTTCCTTAGAAAAAAGGCAGCAATACTTCATTATTTTTTTTATGCATTTACTACTGTATGCTACAAGTAAACATGTGGAGGGTTTTTATATTCTAACATTCATGTACATTATGAGTTAAATGGATTTATTGGGCTACTTTAGAAAACTATTTGCCAATCACCTGTTCACTTTTATGGGAAAAACATGTTTGAGACCCAAACAACCAATTTACCTAATAATCTTGTGCTCCAGGTTCTGGGATTACATGAATTAGGTTCAGTCTTGGGTTTTATCTCCAACATCATTGTCTCTTTGACTCATGTTACTCTTACTCAGATTTGCTTTCTGGGAAATCTCAGAATGTAATCTGACTATAGTCCATGTCTAATTCCACTCAGATGTGGGTAAAAGGGTCTGCAGATCCCAAATAAGCACTTAAGATAATACTGTATATATTAGGTACAGGCCAGCCTATGTTTCACCCCCTAGAAAATAAACATATAAAGAATTCTATGAAGAGTTCAAATTAAATCAACATTTACTTTATTACTAGGTAATTTCAAATAAAAAGTGTGTATAGAGAAGAATTGTGAAAATTATACCTTCAGTATATACTGTCCTAGGTTACTGGAAAACATGTTTTAGGAATAAGAAAAAAGGCGGAAACCTCATACCTAAATATCATGAATTATTTCTTTGAGAAGAAAGACAGGAGACAATAGAATTGATAGATGCCAAATGAAATTGTAAAAAATAAAATTAATTCTATTTTAACAGACAGAAAATGGATGATTACCAGTGTGGGGAGTTGTTCTAAATCTGTGTACTAGTAGACCACCAAATTGTTAGATCAAAATCAATAACAAATTAGAGGAAAGAATAAAAATGAAATGACATGTACTTGAGACAACTCTAACAGGACTAAACAAGTTATTGAACTGAATATGGGTAAAAGAACAGTCATCAATAAACTATGATTATTTCCCCCCAAAAATTTTGGGAGTTTTTTGGTCTCTTGGAGGGTGAAAGGCAGGGCAATTGGGGTTAAGTGACTTGCCCAAGGTAACAGGGCTAGTAAATGTTAAGTGTCTGAGGCCATATTTGAACTCAGGTCCTCCTGAGTCCAGGGCTGGTGCTCTATTCACTGTGCCACCTAGCCACCCCACCAAAATTTTAAAAATATAAATTAATCATGTCAAAGAAGAGACCAAAAGAAACTAGAAACCACCCTAGTCAGCAAATATTTGATTTCTTTGCCAAGTAAAGAGACATGGCAGCTGTCCTAGTGAAGAGGGTGAGAAAAGCTGGGTGTTTGAGGGACCCCAAAGAATCCCTGGAGGGCTCTAATTTGGAAAGAATTTGCAGGACTCAAGCAATCTTTGGAGTCAGGATTGTAAAAGTTTATTGTTATGTTTTACAGTGGGCAGGAGGTCTTAGAGAACCTGCAAATTTAGGGGAGTCAGGGGTATAGATTATAAAGCCATAAAATCATAAATCAGGAATCAATTATGCTAACTAGGTAAGTAAGGGTGGGATTAGGGAGAAGTTAAGGAGTGGTCAGTGCTTAAAGGGACATGTACTTTTCATATCTACTGTGCAGGCATATTGCCCATAATTAACTGGGGAAAAACCCAAGGGGGGTCTGCATGGAGGTGTGGTTTTAGGCTTGAAATGTCACAGGTTCACTTTATGGTCAGAGCTGATTGAAGAGTGTCCAGTCTGTTACCCATCAATGTCCTGTTTGACAAGATGTTGGGAAGCTAGACTAATTGGGGATTCAGGATGTGCCTAATTGGTAGGGAGTTAGTTTACTGATAATGCATTGAAGGATTCATAGGTGCGTCTGGCCACTAGAACAAAGGAGCTATACATTTCTCTAAGCTAAAGGGATTGTTTATAGATGCTTCAGTGAAGGATTCATAGGTATAGCTTGTTATTGTACCAAGCAGGGGTAAATAGTTCATGAATTGTAGCTAGGCAGAGTGCTGGCCTAGGGAAGAGGCAGAGTTAATGCTTTGATGCTGGGGGAAGTGTGATTTTACAACTTGAGTTCACAAGCTGATATTACAAACATAGGTACCCGAACACAAGTGTGATTTTACAAATTGAAGTTACACCTGGATATTACAAACATAGGTACCCCAACACCCCATCACTAGGAGGGCTGTTTGTTAGCCAGTGCTTTATTTTGACTGCTGTGAAGTGCTACTTTTATATGAATTTCTACCTATAAAAAGGAGGTTAAGTTGTCATCCAACTCATCATCATTGTCACTTTCAGCATTCTGAAATTGCAAGTATAACCACAATTTTATGAGCCCCCTTCCTAGGATATAGGAAAGAAGAGATGATTGAGATTATACTCTACTGGAAAAGATGGGATGGTCTGGGTTCCTCCTGGCAAAGAGAAGGGTCATTTCATTATTAGAGATTGGGAGAAAGCAGGAGATAGGGGTGGGGGTGGGGGTGGGTGTTATTGATGAATTTCAGATAAAGAGAATGAAAGTGGAGAGAATTTGTGTCAAATGATTTCTCTTAGTAATGGAAGACACAAAGTCCTTAAACTGAGAGAAGGTGGAGGGAGAAGGAAATTATGTATGGAAGGGTTAAGGAGAGAAGTTAGCTTTAGGTTTTGAAAAAGTTTTTGTAGCATGTGAGGTAAGGAATCAATTCAGGAAGAGTAAAAGGATTGCTTTCATGCAGTGAGGGACCAGTTGAAGTTAAATAACATGAATATATAATGTATTAAATCACCCTGAGTACATGATTTCATCTATCACTGTTTTGTGACCCTTGCATAGATGCTAGTGCCTGTATCAATGTGTTGAAGGCTTTCAGAGGATCAAAAACTCCAGAGATCCTACAGTAGAATGTGCCTTGCATCTGAAACCATGTGAGGGGACTCTGGAAAATTTCTCACCCTCTATATTCTTTTTTTTTTTTTTTTGCTTTTTTTTTTGGAGGAGGGAAGGGCAGGGCGATTGGGGTTAAGTGACTTGCTCAAGGTCACAGGGCTAGTTAAGTGTTAAGTGTCTGAGGTCACATTTGAACTCAGGTCCTCCTGACTCCAGGGCTGGTGCTTTATTCACTGTGCCACCTAGCCGCCCCTCCTTGTACAAGGAGGAGAGAAGATATTTTTTAAAAATGTTTTTTCTCAAATATAATCAGAAGAATGGGAAGAGAAGTGAAAGGGGAAGAGTTTTGGAGATACAATGGACATTTATCTGAAGCATACTGTGTTGAGAACAAATTTGCTATTCACGGGGAGGTTTAAAACCTATCTCTTTTAAAGTAGGAAAAGGATCCTATATATGAAAATCCTACAAAATAGATTAGGGGTAGTGTCAGGAAACCAGGAATCAGTATCATCTGGAAAGTGGGAGGCAGCACAGGTGGAACCAAGAATGTTTCCCTTGAATGCTTTCAATATTAAAGTGAGCAGTGGATGATTTTGTTTTCATTTCTGTCAGGGTGTTCAAGGATAGTACAGTATATGAAATGAAATGGCATATGGTGGTTTGGTGTGACCAGCTTCCATCGGTAGTTTCCTGATTTCCTCAGTCCTAAAAGTAATAACAACAACAATAATATTAATAATAATAATAAATGGGGGGCAGAGCCAAGATGGTGGCGTAGCAGCGGCAACATATCGCAGCTCTCACATAGCCATCCCAAAATACCCATAAAATAGGACTCTAAACCAATCCTAGAACTCCAAAACGCACACAAAGATACTTCCCACTAAAGTCAGCTCGGCTATGAGGAACCATATCAGCACTGCGAACCAAAGCCAGCCTGGCCTGAAGCCGCGGCTGTGCCCCGGGGGAGGCTGGATGGGAGGAGCAGAGGAGCGGATTAGCGGCAGCTGCGAGCAGCGTTCAGAACTAGGTCAGTAGGAACTGTGGGGAGAAAAGCATCTGGCTGAAAGGCCTCTAGAGCGGAAAAGCGAAAGGCAGAGGTTTTGCACCCGCCTCCACGTTGCAGCTTCCTGCTCGTGGCCTGCAGACAGCAGGGGTCTAAGCAATTGTTCTGAGGCCAAGAGCTCTCGTGTTGAGCGGCCTGGATCTGGATCGCGGTCTTGGGCCTCAGTCCTGGAGTCTTCATTATCCAGTCAGCCGGAAGCAAATAGGAAGAGTCCCAGCATCTTCCTGAGAGCTATGGCAGCTGGGAGGACCCCAGCGATTTGGGACAGAGCTTTCCCTTCTGGAAGCAGAGCCCCACAGAGATTTAAAAAAAAATTTTAAAAAATCACAGACTGAACAACCATGAGTAAGAATAAGCATAAGAAGCAAAATAAGAACAGCTCCCAAACCCTAGATTCCTTCTTTGGGGAAAAGAAAGATCATGGGAG
>CM053588.1:88900690-88934700 GCA_028646515.1 Pseudochirops corinnae | reverse complement strand
GAGGGAGGAGGAGAAAGAATCTGGAATCTGGAGTTCCATAATAAAATGTTATGAATGTGTATCTATCTATCTATATATGCAATTATTATTATTATTATTATTGACTACATCCAACTGGAACTTGAGATACACAGGCACTGTGGTTGAGAGATCCATCCTGCCCTACAGAAAAGTGACATAGGAGAGAATAGACTGGGGGAGGGGGGACACACTGGGATGGCTGTTTTGGGGCGGTGGGTGGGGGAAAGAGAGGGAGAAAATATGTAACTCAAAATCTTATGGAAATGAATGATGCAAACTAAAATAAAATTAAAAAAAATAATAATAATAAATGAAGATAGTCTGGAATGCATTTGGAACATAAAGAATGTTATGGGAAACTTTGTGTGGTTATTCTTTATAATATGCAACTTGGAATTCCTGGGCTTCAAAGCTGAGGGATGGGAATGGGAAGCTACTGTTGAGGCTCTTTGGGTGGTTTGAAAGAAAATAGAGAAAAAGGTCCCTTGGAGTGCCACCATGTGTCTTTAAGAAAGAGCTAAATGATAACAATGAGATCTCAGTCTTGAAGCTCTGCCAGAATTTTTTGAGATTTTATATGTTGCCAATATTGGTTATGAAACCCAGATTTGATTTTATGCTGAAAAGTACATCAGAATGTGCTCATAAGTTTGCTCCCCTATTGGGATAATTGTGGTAAAATAGAACCTAAAACCCAGGACTGTCACTGACTCTTTGGCAGTGGATTAGCTAAAAATAGTAGGTCTTATGAAGTGCTTGAAGTAAATGGCCTTGTAAAAAATAATATTAATTGAAATTATTACTTGAGTAGTCTGCTTGATGCCATTTGGAAAATAGATTCAGGTGTAATTGGATTTATTCTGGTTTCATTTTAACCGGCAATTATGATTACTGAGACTTTATTCTACTATTGGCACTAAGACAAAGTGTTGGGGAAATACATGGATCAGAAAATGATAGTTGTGTGATCTTAAAACAGGTCATTTTAAAGGTAGTGCTTCCAGGATTTGGGACCTATATGATATAATTATTGAGATATGCCTAGTGTTAATTTGAGAATTCATTGTATTAGAAATATTGTTAGAAAAAATAAACTCTTCTTTGATTATGTTGGGTTGTAGATTTAATTGTTGAAAGACTGATGAAAATATGTTTGAAAACTATTTAAAAATATAGTGGATAATGATAATGTTTTTACTGTGAATCTAACATAGCAGAAATCTCCTTAAAATGACCTCCTCTGTGAAAAGCAGAGTCCTCAAGATCTTAGCAGCCCTGCTAACAGTTTGAGGTAATCAAGTTTGAGACATTGTGTTAAATGCTGGACTCTTGCAACAGACTATCCACTGAGCACTGTCAATATTTTAAGTCTTCAAGATCTAGCTCCACATACAGGTTAAAGTAGGTCATTTACTTTTTGTTGAGAACTAGAAATTACAAAAGGAAACAATTGAATTTGCATCCCTCACCCATTATACCACACTATCAATTTTTTTGAAGCCTTAACTTCTTAGTTTGCTACAAGTGAGGTTAGATAAGTGGCTGGTAGTTGAGCCCACTCATCTTTCAGGATAGTTTGTGATATACTCTTGTTTATAAAGTACTTAGCATTGGGCTTTGCCTATATTATATGTCAAACACTATATAAATGTTAGTTATTGTGATCTTCAGGGCTCCTTTTTGCCAATATCAGATCAAACTCCTTAGTCCTTTTTGCCTGGGCCAAAAATCAATCCTTCACCTAGAATCTTAGCGAGAAAGGTTAACAGCAATGACATATAATATTTAGCATAGCATAGTTTAAGCTAACTTAATAATAATTGTGAATCTAAATTGGCAGAGCTATCTATGTATTTCCTAGTACTGTTAATGCAAAATTAGTTACATGCTTATATTGTGAAACTTGGAAATGCCACCATAGTTAGAAAAATGATTTTCTTGTTAGGGTATAAACTTAGCTGTTAAAGAGTTGTTTAAAAGCTGCTAAATATTCAGTGTATTTTATCTCTTTAGAATTATGACAAGGGTTTTGTGGCATTTAAAAAGTTTTGAGAGATAATTTCTGGGTAATTTAATCATTTTATAAATACCAGTATTTTAAGAAAAGTATGGTATTTGGCTGTATCTCTCAGACCAAATACAATCATGCCAGTAGGCTCACAGCTCCTACATCCTTTTGGAAGAGGAGCGTGTGTCCCTCCCGTCCCCCCCCCCCCCCACCACGTGCACACAATCGACTGATTGGTTAACATTTAATGAAAGAATGAATATTACAATAAATGGCTGGACCTGAATTTTAATTACGCTAGAACTTCTAAGTTAGCCCCAGCCTTGGGAAACCTATTCAAAGAATTTATCCCTTCTCAACCCAGAGTAGAACTCAATGGCTGCCCCACCTGCATAGGGTCTGGATAGAGAAGGTTAACTCAAGCTTCAGGGACTGAGGTCTTGAAATGAGGATATAAGACAAAGGGGGAAATCTGAATCTCCGCAAATCATTCGTTATTAATAATAATTTCTCTCCATTTCAAAAATGTTCTCTGTCATTTTATCTGAAAAGTTGTTTGAGACCTGTTGTTTGATCCGGTTATAAGTTTGTTTCAGTTCTGCTGGTGATATGGTATCAGTTCCATAATACTTAAACCTGAGAGCTGTGATATTCAGCTAGTTTCCCAACTACTTAAAATGGGAAAGTTTACAAATCAGCTTATGTTAAGGAAGTAAGTTTCACCTAAATTTATTTAGCTGTATTAAAGTTGCATCTTGGTTGCAAAAATCTCTCATCACTTGGAGGTTTTAAGTATAACCATCTTGTGAATTTGAAAAAGTGCCCTGCGGCATTAATGCTGCACCATACTAACTTTAACAAGCCTTCCATTTTAAGAACAGGGGAAGGTTGACCTCTGGTCTTTTTTGGTCGTGGTTCTTTCTGTTTTCATCAATGAAATAACTGCTTACTTCACGCATCAATTCATATAAATCTGTGGTCCTCTGAATTCATCACATCAGTTGACTCTTATAGCACAGCAATATCCCATTAATTCACGTACCATATTTGTTCAGCCATTCCTCCAATCGATGAGCATTTACATTGTTTCCAATTCTTTAGTATCACCAAAAAAAAAAAAAGGTGCTGCTATAAATATTTTGCTATGTGACACTTTCTTATTATCGATGACCTCCTCGAAATATAAGCTTAGTAGTGGAATCTCTGGGTTAAAGGACATACAAGTTTTAGCCACTTGATTTGCATAATTCCTGTGATTCTATTTTAACAGCAGAGTCCAAAGGACCATCCCACCCCGCCCCTAGCTTCCCCAACATCTGCCAAATGCAGCCTAACCTAGATTATCCGAAATGCGAGGGATCGTTCCCCAAGTCAGCCAGCTTCCCAGGGGACATTGGCCAATATTCTTTATTAAGGATTTCTAGGAAACGCTCCAAACCAATGGTCTCTTTCCCGCCTCCAATTCCCCAGAGCCAGCACGTTGCTGGGGCGGGGCCACCCATTGGCCGCTGGGGTGGGGCCGGCCGCTTCCCCGCCCCCAAGTGGGGGCCGGGAGCTCCAAGGACACGCGCTCAGTTCCAGAGGCCCTCTGCCAGGACTTCTGGGGAATCCCCGCCCAGGAGAGCTAGACCAATAAGCGTCTCAGACTAACCCCCGCCTTCTTTGAGGCCAGGCCAATAAAATTCGCGAGATGAGTTGGAGTCCCGCCCCTTGGCCGCGTGAAGCCCTGGTTCTCCAGGCGGGCCCCCAGGCTCCCCGGTGAATTTAGCCTGAAACCTGGTCCTGGTTTTTTTTTTTTTCTTTCTTTCTTTTTTTTCCCTTTCCTTTCCTCCCTGTCACGTGAAGCGGCAACCAGAGACTGGCACTTCCTCAGGACACGTGACCTGGCAGTGCAGTGGCTCTCGGTCCCCTCCTCCTAAGGCTGCTGCCTCTGCGACCGCTTCTCCTCCGCCCGCCGAGCTAGCTCTCCATCCCCCTCCACCCCCCCCCCAGGAGCGCGCCGCCTCTCGCCGCGGGGAGTCGGGGTTAGAACAGCGCGCGCGGCTGCTGGTCTCCAGGTAGCGCGTGGGCGCGAGCTCGCGACAGAAAGAGGGCAATGAAAGGGTGGGGAGTGGGGTTGGGGCCGGCGGGGGGAAGCTGACGGGCCCCGTGGGGCTGCCCCGGCCTGGACTTCCAGAGTCAGGCGTCTGCAGCTTCCCGGGTCCCGTTAGGTAGGGCTGGGGCTCCCCGACATCCCTGCGTCCAGGGTCGCTGGCGCGGGACCCGGGCAGCGCTGCTTGGTGGGAGGTGCCGGTCCCCATCCGTGCCGCTGCTCTGCGTCCAGCAAGCATAGAGGAGGGGGATGGGGATGCGGTGGGGTGGGGAGCGGGGGTTGATGGCGGGGAAAGTTGTGTCTTTCATTAAGTCTTTTTTTGGGTGGGGGGAGGATCACATGAATGTGTGTGTGCGTGCGTGCCAGGGGTGAGGGCTGGTACCCCTGCTTGTACTGGTTAAACAGCAACCGGCTGTCTTTCTTTCTTTGCCTCCACACCTGTCTGGTGTGACTTAGACACCCGCAGCTGTTGTTCCTTTTCTATCTGGGTTAAGACGATCGGACTTGCCTCTGGGCACTTTCCAATCGAGTCCCCCCAACGCCCTCCCCAAGTGAACCAGCTGTGCCTTCCCCGGACTTTTGATCCTTGAACTCCACGAAGTGGCATCTTCTTTGATCGTTCTATGATAAGATCTTGGCCTCGTTTTGTTCCCGAAGTACCATTGAGGCATGTTATGGGTGCCATCTCTCCCTTGTGGCATAGAAACTATGTTTGGCAGTCTGAAGCCACCAGCTGTGGGGCAGAAAGCATTAGTCAGCCGGACTTTGAAACTTTTTATGAAGAGTTTGCTGGGTGGCTCTTTTATGTAGCTGTAGGTTTGTGTTTAGATGCCATTTCCTCTTGGATAAATGCCCCCTCTAGGGCAAAAATTGTGGGTCTCGTGAAGTGGTTTGAGCTGTGGGGTGGGGTATCCTCGTGGGAGAAATTAATGACAGTTCTTTTGTTAACTATTATTGTAGTTGTATTGAAGCTCTTAAAGCTTAAAACCCGCAGTAAGACTTTTGGAACAGTGTATAATATAATAGTAAGCTAGCAAAGCTTAATTTAATAAGCCATTAAAGCTTATTAAATTAATAAGCTAAGAATTTTGGAACACTCTATGTTAGTTGTTAAAACGAGTTTATAGACTATATTTTAATCCATTGTGGGAAGAGAAATGCTATGCTTTTGGCTACCCTTCTGTTCATATTCTTGATGGGGAGAATAGAAAGCAACATCCTGAATGGTATGAGACTTCTTTCATTATATGTAGTTTTTGGCAGCAATTCTGGTTCATTTAAACTAGAATCTGGGACCTTCATCGAGAAAATAATCACAAAGCTGAAGCCTTTTGCAGCAGTTTATTAATAAAGGGTACCTGTGCCTTTCAGCAAGGTTGGCCAGATTTCCAGTAATGAGCAGCAAGTTTTGGGAAGTCTAACAGTGAGAGTCTTTAAGTGAAAGTCAGGGAAGGGGAGGTAAAGAAGTTAGGTTATGTGCACAGTTAGTCCTAGAATGGTATTCATTTTTCAGGGTTCAGAGCACATTTACTGTGTGAACAACATGGGAATAGGTGCTTGGGAAATACAAAAGAAATAGAAGATGTGGGTCTTGTTCAAGGAACTTGCAAGTCTGGTCAAAGAGATGAGATTGAACAAAAAGAAGTCTTAGTTGTATCTACAGTTGGTATTAATTTCTAGTTTGTAGGGGCTGAATTTAGCCAAGGAATGCTTCTTAGGGGAAATGAAGGCAGCAGTTCCCATCATTCCTCTTATTGAGGAGCTTTTAACCTGGGGTCCAGAACTCGAATTTTTAAAAAAGTATTTGGTTACTGTATTTCAGTATAATTGACTTCCTATGTAATCTCATGTATTTTATTTTGAGAAAGGGTCCATTGTACTATATAGGAACATACTAAATCTATTCAGTGTCTAAATCATAGTATTTCCTTAAAGGGCGTGATACTTGGAGTCCTAAAGTCTGAAAAGACCCCAGTGATTGATTTAGTCTGTCTTTTTAGGTGAAACTGAAGAAAAATCCTGGAAAAATCATTTTCAGTCTTTTTGATAAATTTCCAGAAGAAAAAATTCGATATTCTTCCTCCCTTTATAACACATTCCATTTTATAACTAGGAATTTCTTCCCCATTGAGCAAAATTTTCATGTTTCTTTTTCCTCTGTTTTCTCATACCCTCTGTGCTCCCCTCCCAAAGCTGTAATATGATGAAATTACCTTTCATCTTTCTATTATACTGAGTAAGTGAACTTTCCTTTCCTTGTAAGACCTATTTATTATTTTTGTGAACTACTGAATTCATTCTGAGTTTTCTTTTAAGCCCTTTATGAGGCCTAAAGTGTAGATGCTTCATGTCTTGGTGGGAAGAACACAGAAAGTTAGGAGACCTATGGTCTAATATCACTTCTACCTGTAATGATCCATGAGACCTTGGATAGACAAGTTACTTCCCCCACTCTCAGCCTCAGTTTCTTCTCCTGTAAAATGAGTGGGTTGGGCCAGGTAATTGCTATGGTCTGCTCTCCCCTGTGCCTCTCTCCTTTGGAATTCTGTACATAATATAGGCAGCTCTTGAAGTATAAATACATTATGTTTCAGATTTCAGTTGTAAATTGGTTGTTTGGCAGTTGGAGGGCATTTTCTCATAAAGACTAACATCCTGAATGGTAGTTAGGCTCCCTAGACTAACCTGCAACAGCTTATAATGTATGGGAAGTATCATGCGATACATGGTATGTCATTAAATCTATCATATTTAACAATGTTTCTATGGGAAAATGCAGTCAATGTTGCAGCTTGGGATTCCAGCAAAATGCTTACCTCCTTATCCTTACCTCCTGTGCTAGAGTGGAATGAGAATCTGACTTGGGGCCTTCTGGTAGTGTTAAACCCCAGAGGCAACTATCCGTCCTGGGTCAGCTCCCAGTTATGTTGTTTCTTTTTCTTCTTCATATGCCTTCTCCCCCACCCTCTAACCAGTGTTTAAAAAAAAAAAAGAGCAGTCTTGGGATTGTTTGATGTTGCCATATCTGTCCCTGAAGCAGACACACTGGCCTTTGGAAGTTCTGGAGGATCTTTAGGGCTAGTAATAAAGAGAAAATAAACAAGATGTTCATACTTGAAGGACTAAAAAGTAGGATTCATCTGTATTTCAGACGAAAGCTAGACTGACTTCCCTCAATATTCTGTCACAGAAACTGAGCTAGGAAACAGGCTTGGGAGTGAAGATCAAGGGAAGGCCAAGAAAGGAAACAGAAGCTGGATTTGGTGTCAGAGTGGATTCAGGAATTTGCCTTCTCTTCCCTTGTTCCCAAGACCACCTATCCCACTTCCCTTGTTCCTCTTTATTACAAGGCAGGACTACTGATAGCAAGGATGGGAGTGGGGGAAGGGTTGTGTTGGTACTAAGAGTACAGTAAAAAAAAAAAGTGGTTATTTTTCCTTCTCCCCGCCATTCTAGAGGGAGAAATATAATATGAATAAATGAAAAGGCATTAACTGAGCACTTACTATATGCTAGATAATAAGCTTAATGTTAGAGATATGGAGTTGTGAGGTTTTTTTTTTAATTTTTTAAAGAACAGCTTCTGTGCTCTGGGAGCTAACAGTTTAATGGGCGAGGGCAACAGATGTTAGGGAAGGGAGTTTTGTTCTGGAAAGACAGAAAGGGAGTGGGGTGGGGCAAGCAGATAGTCTGGTTGGATGACTGGATATGAAGATGAAGTACTATCTAGTAGTGATTAGGGTTAGCCATTAGATAGAGTGGGCCAGGTGGGCTAATTTACACACACTTGATTGCCAGTCAACTAGGCTGAGTCCTAGGGGGATAGCTGTAAAGATGAATGAATTAACTTTCCTAAGGACTGTGAAGGCATGGATTCTAGAAGCCCTTTATCTGTATAGATCTGTATCCAATGGGGAGGATGCTGATTCAGGTTGAGAGGAGCTGGACAGTGGGAACAGGTCTCCTGGTTGGATATCTGGATGGGATAGCATCATCATCATATTAAAAATTTTCCTATGCTACTTTTTGAACATAATTTAGGGACTGCCTATATATTGAAATAGGCAGCTAGATGACTCAATGGTTAGAGAGCTGGGACTGGAGTTATGAAGAGCTGAGTCCAAATGTGACCCCAGACACGAGCTGTGTGACCCTGGACAACTCACTTAGCTTTGGTTTGCCTTAATCCACCGGAGAAAGAAATGGCAAATGATTTCAGTATCTTTGCCAAGAAAACCCCAGATGGGTCATGAAGAGTCAGACATGACTGAATAACTGAAAGACAAATACATTGAGACATCTCCACCATTATTCTCGAAGAGCAAAACTGGGTAAAAGGCATTTTCATCATATTAGACCTCTTCTAAAGGGAAATTCAATTTGTGAAATGCCAAAATATTGTTGTAAGATAGGTTAATGTTAGTCGTACATACCGTAGGGTGCTAAATCATATTGAGGTTTCCTTTGCACAGGGAATAAGTGTATTTCCATAAGCTAACCTGCCAAGCTTTGGTGACCTAGGTAGTATCTGGTAGCTGACATTTATATAACTCTATATGGTTTTCTGGGGAGTTTATCTACATTATCTAATGTAAGTCTTCTGACATCCCATTGGAGAAGGTCTCATGAACATTATTGAACTCATTTTTCAGAGGAAGAATCTGAGATATGGAAATTTTATGACATCCACAGTCACACAAATAGTGACAAAGAGGAGACTCAAACTTGATTTTTCCAAGTGTCTCACTCTTCTAGCTAAGCTGTCTGCTGCACACTGGTATTATGTGTGATTTAACACGCTTATTAGTACCTACTATATGCAAAGCACTTTGGATACAAAGACAAAATGAGAAACAATTCCTTTGCTAAAGGACTGTAAGTAAGGATAAAGAGAGAACCAACACCTCTTGGAATCAGGGAAGGTTTCCTATCTAAAGTGGTACCTGTGATAAGTCTTGAAGAAAACTACAATTGATTGAGATTTGTTTTGCCTCAGTTATTATCCCGCAGTTCCATGTTATAAGGTTTCCCAGAAGTGCTCAGAGTTCTTTAAGAGCTTTCATGTAGTTCTTGCTTTCTACCCTGCATTTTTTCTTGAGGTTCTATCTTAGTGATTTCTCATGAAAATGTTTCTAGGCTTACTGTGGAAAATGAATTTCTTAATCTACAGCAAAGCTGTTGAGAGATCTTCCTGTACCATCAAACAGTGCCACCCATTATGGAATAATGCATCTTTGTGTTTATTTGGATATCAAGTCATTGCCAATTGATGAAGACATACATATATTCCTTGCTTTTTGTTAACCAAAAGTTTGCTTCCCTTTTTAAAATCTTAAAGTCAGTTTTTCAGTAGTCATCTAAAGATATTATTTCTTTGCTGGCCAAATTGCATTAATGGTGATAAGCAAGTGTTATGATCTGACCTTTCTTATTTTTCTTGATAACTTTTGTTTTTATATCACCTAAATTTCTCTTTGTCCCCAGAGAGCCAACTCTAATCACAGTTTTTTAATTTTTTTAATAAGAGGAAGAAAGGCGCAGCTAGGTGGAGCAGTAAATAGAGCACCGGCCCTGGAGTCGGGGGAGGACCCGAGTTCAAATGTGGCCTTGGACACTTAACACAAAAACTAGCCATGTGATCTTTGGCAAGTCACTTAACCCCAATTTCCCTACCTTCCCCCCTCTAAAAAGCAAAAAAAAAAAATAATAAGAGGAAGAAAATAATAAGCAAAACTGATCAATGTATTTTTAAAAGTTTGAAATTATATGCAGGGTTCCATACCTCTCTCCCAGCCCTGCAAAAGTGGGGAGGTTGTCTTCGCATCTTTGGGGTCAGTCTTGTTCTTTATGATTTGGCAATGTTCCAGATGTTTGCTTCCTGACAGGGAACATTATTTGGAGAAGTTTTAACGATTAGGGTACATGTAGGGTAATTTTTAACTTAGGGTGGAAGAAGTGCTACTGGAATTCAAGACTATATCTAATGCTTTTCGTGTTGCCTCATTTTTCCATCGCTGTTAAATTTTGCTCAAAGTTGTTCTTGGATTGCTTACATATAAAGCCAGCTGCATATTTCCAGATTATGGTTTGGATTGAATCCATAACTGAGTAGAACAGACATTTTTCATTAAGCCACAGATGCAGAATCACATCCAAATCTTAAACATACCTTTACTGGTTGTTTAAAAAGTATTTAGTACCACTAGTAGGTTTGAACTTTACTAAACTATCTCATTGCAGAAAGGCCTAAAAAGATATTTCCAGCTTTTTTAGCTCCTTGGAAAATGATGAAGTAGGAGTTGGTCCATTTCTGTTTAGTCTGTTTCATACTGCCTAAGTTTGGGGATGTCACAAAGAACTCTACTTCAGCAGTGGAACATGGTTCTTTCCTGTTTATCTTTTCAAAACAAGAGCATAGTGTGCTTTGTGTGTGTGTGTGTGTGTGTGTGTGTGTGTGTGTGTGTGTGTGTTGTTTGACAATCTTAATTAGCTTCCTGTCTATGCAAATATGTTTGCTGCTACCAAACCAGCCAACTAGGACATAGATGCCCTACTTTACCTACTAGTGAGACTACAGGGAGGTAGCCCAATATGTATCTCAAATTATGCCTTTAGTAGAAGTTTCTTCAGGTGTTGGTCATTGATGATGTGAATTGGGAAGTTCCTAGAATCACCTAAAGTTTTTTTTTTGGGCTGGACCTGTAATTTGACCAGAGTTAGAGAAAAATCCCAATATGGGCATTCTTTAACACTTCATTTGTAACGTATCTTACATCTGTCTTGAAGCAGATTGGAGCTAAGTAACTTGCTCCTGATCACATAGCTAGGATATATCAAAGGAGCTACAGGAACCTGGATCTTCCTGACCTCAAGGCCTTTCTGTTCCACCTATGTGCCTATGGCCTACAATTACTGATATGAAATAAAGGGAATAGTCCTCTTCATGACTCTATTTAGAGTTTTCTTGGCAAAGATACTGGAGTGGTTTGCCATTTCCTTCTCCTTTCCTTAATTTACAGATGAGGAAACTGAGGCAAACAGGGTGAAGTGACTTGCCCAGGGTCACACAGCTAGTGTCTGTGGCAGCTAAAGACAACTCTACAAGCCTCAAGAAGGAAGGAGATACCTAAATTCAGATATAGAAAGATATAGAAAGACTATAGTTTAAATGGAGACTGAAGCAAAACTCGTTATCGTTCTCTTTTATGTCTGGTTTTGCTTTTTTTTTTTTTCTTTCTTTTCCCAGTGATCACTCATTGGTTACAGCCCTTCTATATGACCAAACTATTGTACAATGTGAAAGTATTTGCAGATCCTATACATGATTGCACGCCACCATGGGGTGGGGTGGGAAGGGAGGGGAGAAAATCTGAAACTCAAGTGATTGTGGAACTGAATCTTGTAAATTAAAAGTAAATGAGTAAATAAATAAATAAATAAATAAAGAGTGTCTGTGGCCAGATTTGAACTTTGGAAGATGAACCTTCCAGACTCCAGCCCTAGCACTCTATCCTGGCCCTCTACCCACTGCACCACCTTGCTCTTTTATAGTTGATGAAATTCAAGGTGTCTGTAGCTGTAGCCGACTTTGAATTGTGGCAAGAATTAAAAAAAAAAAAGTACTCATAGGCAGCAGCCTTTCTGGAATGGGGTGGAAAAATAGTCCAAATGTACCATTTGCTTCATTTTCTTTATTTTTTTAGGTATGTTGCCAACTATCTTTCTTACGAGATGCCAGAAGCATTTTATGAGCATCTCCCTAGCTATTAATAAAACACCTTCGAATGGCAGCCCAGTGTAAACTGTTAATTAAAATGAATCCTCATCTAGCTTGTACAAATATAGGGAATTCTTTAATTAGTGGGAGACTTTTGTATGCATTTTAAATTTTTCATTGTAATTAAAATGTTAGCCAGGTGGAACAGTTAGTGGATGCAGTGCTGGACTTTGGAGTCAGGAAGATCTGAGTTTGAATCTTGTCTCAAGTACATTTATCAGCAGTGTGACCCCCCCCCCCCCCAGCAAGTCACTTAGCCTTTCTCAGCCCTAGTTTGCTCATGGGAATAATAGTGCCTGCCTCACAGAACCGTTGAGGTAATATGCATATATAAACTTTTAAAATCTATATAAAAATTATTATTAGTTAAAATGTTGCAAAGTAGATATTGCCAGAGCCCCAGAGCATGTCTGCTAAAGATAGCACATGGACAGTTCACTGTGAAGGTCATGTGCCTTTTACTGCCTTCAATACCAGTCTTGATAGTAATCAGAACCCCTCTTCTCATTCCCCCAGGTCACAAGGAAAGTCAGAGCCAGAATGTCAGAACCTTGGTACACTGCCCTTTTTAAAGCTTGTAGAACCCTCTCCCTTAGATAGCTCTTCACATCTGAGCAGTTTTCTGTTGTTCTAATAATCATTTGCATAATAAAAGTTAATAGCATTTTAAATTTTTCTGCGCATCTCTGTCTCTATCACACACACACACACACACACACGTGTCTAAAATTTGATCCTCACAGAAACCTTTTGAGATAGTTGTGATTATTATCCACATTTTAGATGAGGACCCTGAAACATAGAGAAATTAAATGACCTTTGCCTCCTAGGTCATGTATCTATTAAATGTTGGAGACAGCATTGGCACCCAGGCCTTCCTGACTCTAAGCAATAGGATCCTGGGGTGAGAGTTGGCAGGGACAATAGAGATTATCAAGTCTATTTCACAGGTGGAAAACTGAGACCCAGAGTGGTTTAAGTAACTTTGCTTGTGGTTACACAGGCAGTAAGTGACAGAACCATCCAATATTCCAATCTGAAATCTAGTGCTCCAGCTGCCTGTGATGAATTGATAGCTCTTGAGAGCCATGTCAGTACTTTAGTATGTCTAAAAACTAAATATAATTATATATTTTGGAGACCAGTTTTGTGCTGGAGCATGCATGGAAGTGTAGGCATGCGTGTTGTGTGTGTGTGTGTGTATGTGTGTGTGTGTGTGTGTGTACCTGAACTGATATTCTTTCCCTTTCTATAAAGTTGTTATTTTGTTTTGAAATAAATTCAAACATACTATTCAACTTTTCTTTTGTCAGTATACCTTTCCTTATGACCTTTATCCAACATGTCAGTGATTGTGGAACCAAAAGATGAATGTGACACCCAAAATTCCTGTCCTTAACCCTAATGACAAAATCCTAAAGTGGGACAAGGAAAAGAGAAAACTCTTCATAACTGAAACTTACTATTTTTATGTAAAGTAAATGACATTTGCTGCAGCTTTAGGTTATAAACCAAGGCAAGAGTATTTAAACTTAAAACATTTAGTGGTTTAAGTGTGTATTATTTATGTGTAAATACACTTATATGTATAACTGAAATATTGAAACTTTAAAACCTAAAAGATTTTTTTGGTTTATTTTGCTTATTCTATAAGTTAAGCAGTCAGTTAGCCTTATGGTTAGTCTTTTATAAATAAACCCTTTACAAAGTACTTGTTGCTTATAATTCACCTCTGATTTCTTTTTTATGTTTTTAAACAAAAAATAATTAAAATATATTTTCTTGCTTTTGAAATTAAACACATTAAGTCAAACAAATGTAGCATATTTGCTTCATCTTTGGACGAGTTTTGAAGACACTGTCATTGTCAGCTGCTTCATCTAGAGCTTATTCCTCTTATGACACATCAGGTTCTATTTGTGAACAGGTGTGAACTACACCTTAGGGTTGATGCTGAGCTACTTTTGAAAACAAAATAAATACTTGGCTTGTGTTGGTCAACCAGCTGCAAATCTCTGAATCTGAATTCCTAGTAGATGAAGCAGAATGAGGTAGTTGGTACTCATGGACTGAAAATTAAGGAGTATAGAAGCTTCAAACTGGGTTACTGTAGAAAGTCACACTAAATTTCAGGGAGTGTATCTTAGGATATTAGACTTTTAAAGCACTTGTAGTAGAGGGCATTGTTCAATATATGTTGAACACCAAGAGTGTCCTACAAGACAATGTAGAAAATATGAGTGACTCAGACCTTGCCCTTTTAGAGCTTCTTTATAAGATGTCGTTAAGTCATTTCAGTCATGTCCAACTCTTCATGACCCAATTTAGGGCTTTCTTGAAAAAGATACTTGAGTGGTTTGCCATTTCCTTCTCCAGCTCATTTTACAGATGAGGAAACCAAGGCAAGTACCAATTAAAGGGCTTGCTAGTAAGTGTCTAAGACCAGATTTGAACTCAGAAAGATGAGTCTTCCTGACCTGAAGGCCCAGCACTGCTACACCAGCTGCCCCTTTCTTTTTAAGATAGCATATCTCAAAGCTGCAGATATTGTGATGCATGTAAGACATAAACATGTACTAAGAACTTCTTATGACACAACCAGGTCACAACTAAATATAAATAAGTCTGTCCTGGTGAGGGATAGCATGGTGGAAAGGTCTGGGTTCAGAAGATGTAGTCTTAAATCTTGCCTCCATTATTTGTGCAATGTTGGGCGAGTCACTTTATCTCTCCTGACCTCTGTCTCTTCATTTTTAAAATGAAAGGTTGAACTAGATGGTAGTTTTGTCTGGCTATAAATCCTCTGATCTTAGATGTTCAGGGTATTTCCATTTCCTGGAGAAAGTGGGGTTCAATGCTGAGGGCCCCTTGTGCAGCCTTGGACAGCTTCAGTTTGCTCTTTTGTAAAACGAGCATCTTGGTGATTCTGAGGACCATTCTAGCTCTCAAGTCAGAAATGAAAAGGGAGGGGAGGAAATTTCCATTTTTAAAGATCAGAACACACATTTTGTTTGCTTTAAAGAAATCCAAACTGTTTAGGAGGTAAAAATTGTGTTGTTTATCATACTGTAATTTATTGAAAACTACTATAGCACCAGAATTTCTCTTATTGTAGAATTCAAATAAGGAGCATAAACATATTTTTGTTTAATACTTTTTCAGTTTTGAATTATGAAGACTCAAGTTTAGCTGTCTTATGTTGTAGTCAATATGGGGTTTTAAATTTTGTTCATTTACCTGGTTTTTTTTTTGTTTTTGTTTTTTGCTTTTTGGAGGGCAATTGGGGTTGTGACTTACTCAGTCACACGGCCAGTAAGTGTGTCAAGTGTTGAGGCCAGATTGAACTCAGGTCCTCTTGACTCCAGGGTCAGTGCTCTATTCACTATGCCACCTAGCCGCCCTCATTAACCTGTTTAGTAAAAAATTCCCGATGTTTATATTTTGGCTATTTGCAAAATAGAATATGACAGTCAGTTAAGTGACGCAGTGGATAGAGTTCCAGCCCTGTAGTCAGAAAGATCCATCTTCCTGTGTTGAAATATGGCCTTAGACACTAGCTGTATGACCCTGGGCAAGTCACTTAACCTTGTTTGCTTCAGTTTCCTCATCTGTAAAATGACCTGGAGAAGGAAATGGCAAACTACTCTAATGTCTTTCCTAAGAAAACCCCAAATGGGTCACGCAGAATTGGACACCACTGAAAAATGACTAAACTGAAACACAGACATTTGTTAAGTGCCTACTACATGCTAGACATTGCTAAGTGTTGGAAATACAAAAAAATGCATATTACAGGTCTTCCTTTTAAGGAACTCACATTCTAATGTTAGGGGATGACATGCAAACTACTATATGCGAACAAGCTATGTACAGGATCAGTTGGAAAAAGTCAACAGAGGGAAGGCACTATCACCAAGGTGGATATATATCTATATCTATATATATATATCTACAAGACTTTTTGTAGAACAGCGGTTCTCAACCTGTGGGTCATGACCCCTTTGGGGTAGATTGACCCTTTCACAGGGGTCACAGGGGTGGTCTAAGACCATCGGAAATAGGTCTTCAGGTGGGTCCACCCACATGCAGATACACCCACATACCAGTAGTAAAGGGTCCCGGCATTAGGAAGGTTGAGAACCACTGTTGTAGAATGTGGAATCTTAACCAGAACTTGAAGGAGACCAAGGAAGCCGAGAGCCATGGTGAGGAGGGAAAGAATTCTAAGCATGGTATATGTCCAGTGAAGATGGCCAGAGTTGAAAGATAAAGTGTCATCGTACATATGATGACCAACCTTGATAAACTGGACTATCCTCAACAACGCACAGCTAAAGACAACTCTGTAAGCTTCAGGATGGAAGGAGATATCTAAACTCAGAGAAAGATATAGAAAGACTATAGTTTAAATGGAGACTGAAGCAAAACATGCTATTGTTCTCTTTCATGTCTGGTTTTGCTTTTTTTTCCCAGTGATCACTCATTGGTTACAACCCTTCTGTATAACCAAACTATTGTACAATGTGAAAGTATTTGCAGATCCTGTACCTGATTGCATGCCACCATGGGCGGGGGGCGGGGCGGGGAAGGGAGGGGAGAAAATCTGAAACTCAAGTGATTGTGGAACTGAATCTTGTCAATTAAAAGTAAATAAACAAGTCATTCAAAAATAAAATTTAAAAAAGAAAGATAAAGTGTCTTGTTCAAGGAACAGCAAGGAGACCAGTGCCACTGCATTACAGGTTACATGGCCAGATATAAAGTGTATGTATGGTAGGAGTGGGGTGGGAGGGTTCTGGTTATGAAGGGCTTTGAATACTAAACGAGGATTTTGCATTTTTAGGTGCAGTAAATTTTAGAAGGATGTGGTTTGGATTAGATTGTTCCTGGGAGATTGCCTGGGGCCAGGTCAGGGAAGTGCTCATGTTGGGGAAGGGGGGAGAAATAAAGGAGGAAGGGATACCACCTAGCAATTGGGGTTGAATTAGTTGATCTCTAGCGTCCTTTCAGTGTTCAAATATAGTGATCTCTGTGGTTATATAGTATGAAACTGGGGAGCCAATCCTGTGTGCCTTGATTACAGTGGAAAGATATTGGGGTGGAGGGAGATACCGATCTTGTGATTTCACTGCTAAAATGAATTCCTATTGAGTAAACTCTCTGTATCAATGCAGGTTGGCACCTTCTTATTACTTTGAGTCTTAGAGAGTTGGGGGGGGGGGGTGGGTCATCAGAAAGTTAAGGGTCACCTCTCCAGTATATGTCAGAGGCAGGCCTTGTCTTCTATTCTCCATGAATACCAGGCCATCTGTCTATCCACTACTCCATAGATGCCTCCGAAGAGATGTTTTCTTTGTGTTGTTGTTGATAGGGAGAGTGAAGATGTCCTCATTGCTAAAGGGGCCACTGAGCTGTGCAGTCCTAGGCTCTCAGGTGCTGTGAGGTCTTCCAACTAACTAATGTGACCAGGCCTCCTTAATTCTCAGACCTAGGCATTTGTTTCTCTTCCAGAGCCTCTTGGCTGCTTTCCAGGTCTGCAAAAAAATCGATTAGAAACGTCTGTTGTGGCCAAAACTTGTTAGGGAGGTATGGCCATAGCCCATGAGTCAAAAAGACTGGGGCTCAAACTTGCCCAAGACATATTGTATTTAGTATCTGTGTGACCCTGCTCTAGTCACTTGACTTCTGAACCCATTTCCTCTTCCGTAGAATTGAGATTGATAATAAAGTGGTGTGAAATGAAATGAGGTAATGTTTGTTAAAATACTAAATAAATGTGAATTGTTATTCAGCACAAGTTCTTTCTATAAAAGCAAAAGGTAGATTAGGAGCTCAACCTGCTGTGGGTCTTGTAGGGCCTGGGAAACTCTGTGGCATGACAGGGGCTGCATATTCTGCCCCTTTGCCTTTGAAAACCATCAGGGTTCCCTGGCGATTTGAAATTGTGGAAATTTCATTTGCAGTGCACACTGTGATCAAGATTCGCCCCTCCCAACCCTGACCAGATTGAGGTCTGGAGCACTCTGTTGCAGTCTGGGATGACCAGACTTGGAGTGGGGGTGGGGGGGAGGAGGAGAGGAAACATTCTGTTGGGGACGTAGATCTCGTGAACAGAAAGATATGTATGTGGTTATTTGAAGAAGGATGGAATACTGATGACCAGAGATGGGGATTAGGAAAGGCTTCCCATAGAAGATGGCACATTCCAGTCAGTGATGACAGATCAATAGCTGCATTCTTTAGGTGCCAGCTTTTTGGTCACCAGTGTTAGTCTTCCATATAGTGGTATTATTTATGAATGGTCCTAGTCTTGCTAATAATGTGAACTGAAATCAACTGAAAGGTAGTCTTAACTGTAAAAAAAATATGATAATGAAAAGCTCATGTTTTCCTGTTTTCATTCCAGGGAACCTGTAGACAAATTCATGTTTTCATAACATATGTAAACATTGTCAGTCTATCTAGAAAATATTCTGTAGTAATTTTTCTCTATTTACTGTTGTAATTAAAGTTTACAAAATAGTCTGGAGTTTTATCCAGGAGATACAAATTTAGTACTCAGTGTCTGACTGTTACATGTATGTATGTTTGTAAACAGATAAGCAGTCATATAAGTAAGGAAAAATAAAACTCAGGCCTTGTCAGATGTTCCTTTTTGGAGAGAAGACTGTCTTTAAGGCAAAAGAAGAAAGGTTGTGTTAGTAGCTACCTGCCCCTATGAGGAGGCTGTTGTTATGGTGTGATGTGATCCACTTAATTTTATAAATACACTTACGCAAATCCATGCTGGTAACATAGAATGAAGCTTTCATTGTTAACAGTTTATTTCAACCACCTTAATGTTTGTTTTCAATCCTTGTTTACTGCAGCAGAGATGTCGGCTTATTTGTAGGAGCTGCTTGGAACAAGAGTCATGGTGGATGTAGGAAAGTGGCCAATATTTACCCTGCTCTCTCCTCAGGAGATTGCTTCTATTCGGAAAGCGTGTGTCTTTGGCACATCAGCTAATGAAGCCATCTATGTTACCCATAATGACGAGGTAAGAACCTAGTCAAACATCTGGCTTACTTTGGGGATATACCTCCCAGTGTCATGAAACATGCATTCTGGGGACTAAAAGGGCAGGACTGATGCATGTGAAAGTAAATTCCGTTTTCAGTTTTGTTCAATGTTTAATGACTACCTCCTGTATGATAATAAAGGGGCTAAAGGGGGCAATTTTGAATTCTTTGTTTCCTCTTTCCAACTATTGCCTATGTTCAGTAATATACATAATATTTGATAAGTAATGTTTTCAGCAAATTTTTTAAAATAAATATTATTACCTTACTTTTCTCTGCTTATAAGAGCCATGAATTAGTTATTATGCTGACTTGAATGATTCTTTATTTCCAGGATGGAGAGGGAATTTTTTTTTATAGCCTTAAGCTTAAAAGGCACAAAGACTGAAAAGTTCTTTGTTTTCTAGGTGTTTGTATTTGGACTGAACTGTAGTAACTGTCTGGGGACCGGGGATAATCAGAGCACCATTGTCCCCAAAAAGCTAGAGGCATTATGTGGAAAGAAGATTAAGAGCCTTAGTTATGGAAGCGGCCCACATGTGCTTCTTAGCACTGAAGGTAAAATGGGAGGGGGACCCCAAATTGTGACACTTTTTAAAGAATCATTAATTCTAAATTGAGGAAAGTAATTGCTTTATCCAGTAACTAACATTGTTTACTCATTTGCCTTGCCAATGAAGAAAAGGACAAGAGGAGGGATAATTTTTTAAACACTAGAAAATACAGCATCAGAGAGTCCAGCAAACTTTTGAAGGCATTGGCTTGCGTTCTTGGATTGCTTTTGCATTACTACAACTAATTAACCTTAGCTGTCTTGTCCTTTTCAGCCTAATTTTTCCATTTACTTATTTTTACTAATATCTTTTGTTTTTACATCACTTTCATTTTCCAAATATGTTTTTCCCCCAACTCTTACCCAAGAAGTCATCCCTTGTAACCAAGGAGTCATCCTTTGTAACAGAGAGTGAAGAAAAGAGCTGGTGGGGAAGTAGTTCAGCAAAACCAGTCAAGTTTGGCGATATTTGGAATATTCTATACCTAAAGTCTTTACCTCTGTGAAGCTCCGGAGGAAGTTTCATTTTCTTCACTCTTCTCCAAGGACAAGCTTGGTCATTGTAATTACATAGTATTGTTTGGATTCTTCATTCTTTCCATAGACATCATTGTATGTATTTTTTTCTTGATCCTACTTGCTTTTTTCATCAGTATACATAAGTCTTCCCATGCTTTTACGAGTTCATCATTTTCATTGTTTAAAGCACAGTAATATTTCATTATATTTATGTACCACAGTTGATATAGCTATTCCCCAATCAATGGACATTTGCTTTGCTTCCAGTTTTTCACTACTATAAAAAGTACATCTAAATGTTCTGGTGTATTTGGTACTGAGGAGTTACTTAAGTGAGTCATCATATGGTCTGCCATGGCCATAAGTGTGGTAAGGTCAGAGCTCCTTTGTAACAAAGAGATATGATCAAGCAAAATAAAACCACACATTGGGTGTGTCTGAAAAGGTATGTCTCATTCTATGCCTCTAGTTCATCACCTTTCTACCAATATGGCAGGGCATGCTTCATCATCAGTCATCAAATATGCTTGCTCATTGTAGTAGTTAGAGTTCTTATGTCTTTCAAAGCAGTTTTCTTCAGTACTGTTGTAGGACTAGAGACTGGACCTGTTATTTTATTAGTATAGAGTGAGAAACTCCTTTTATCAATTCAGTCCCTTTTCTACAACTTACTGCCTTAGGGAGTTGTCTGGAACACTGAGAGATTAAGGGACCTACCCAGTATTAATGGGTTGTTGACTTGAACCCAGGTTTTTCTGACTTTAAAGCCAGCTCTTTATCCACTATGCCATGCTGTTTCTCTGCCTGTGACAGTATGGTTCTCATTTAAATGATTTTCCTGATTTTTGTCTCTTTATTCTACATTAGCTAATTTTATACAAATCTTCCTAGGTTTCTCTGAATATGTTACTTTGATTATTTCTTATTTTGTTGTTTAGTCATTTCAGTCGGTTCTGACACTTCATGACCCCATTTGGGGTTTTTTTGGCAAAGATAGTAGAGTGGTTTGCCATTTCCTTCTCCAGTTCATTTTACAGATAAAGAACCTGAGGCAAGTGACTTTCCCAGGGCCACACATCTAGTAAGTGTCTGAAACTAGATTTGAATTCAGGAAGATGAGTCTTCCTGACTCTAGGCAATTTCTTATGACATAATAATATTCCATTACATCTATATATCACAATTTATTCATCCATTTCCCATTTGATGAGCATTTACTTTGTTTCCAGTTCTTTGTTGCAACAAAAATCACTGCTATAAATTTTTATGTACATGTGGAACTGCCTCTGACCTTTTCAGGTATAATAAGCCTTTTTAGTGGTATTGCTAAGTCCAAAGGTATGCAGTTTAATGACTTTTGGGAGTATAACTCTGGACTTTTTCAGAATGTCTGGGATCATTTCACAGCAGATCTCAATAAATATTTGTTTATTCATTGGTTTTCTCTAGGATTCTTCACCCCCTCCCTACCTGCAAAACATATTCTCATTCTTCAGTGGATCTGTTCTAAACTTTTCCTTTTTTTCCCCTGTTTTATTGTGCCATCCCCCTCCCTCAACCCCCAAGCTATGCACATACACACCTGAAGATGACCTGGCTGCCTCCTTTCTTGAGAATACTAAGGCTACCTTATTTGATCTTCCTTACTTTCCCTTCTCTTCTTCAGGACATCTCAGAATTATTACCTACTCTTTCCTCTTTTCCTCCAGTCATAGAAAAAGTAACCCTATTCTTCCCTAAGCTAATCCCTCTCTTTCTATATACCCTTGATGTCATTCCCTCTTACCTTCCCCATGACCTTACTCCCAATAATCATTCTCCCTTTCATGCAGCTTTCCCACCTGCCTACAGAAGATGCTCAGGTTTCCACAATCCTATAACAAAACAAAACCAAAAAAAACTGTTCTTCCTCTTTCTTGCCCCAGCCAATTACTTTTCAGTAGCACTTTGTAAAAGCATAGGTACATTTACTTAACTTCATTTACTTACTTCTTAAGCCCTTCCAGTCTGTTTTCTGCCCTGAACACTCCACTAAAGCACCTTTGTCAGATCACCAGTAATTTCCTAATTGCTAAACCTAATGACTTTTACTTTTCATTTTCCTCTGAAATGAAGCTTTGGTATTCCTGCTTGCCACTCTTATTACAAGAGATTATCTCCTCCTTTAGTTTCAGAAATACCAAACTCTCTTGGTTCTTCTACGTCTCTGACCACTCCTTTTCTGTTTCTTTAACTGACTGCTCATCCTATTCCTGATCTTACAGTGTGAATGTTATCCAAATGTCTGGGCTTGACCCTCTCCTCTTCTATCCATATATCTCCTGTCAGTCAGTAAACATTTATTAAGCACTTAATGTATGCCAGCCTGGAAATACAGAGAAAGGAAAAAGACAGTTCCTGCCCTTGAGTGGCTTACGCTTTAATAGCATCCTCATTCATAGAATTAGAGTTGAAAGCTCAGAGGCTCTGTCTAGTTCAGGCATTCATGACCTGCAGTCTACAGACTTGTTTTTAAAATTATGATAACAGCATTTCATTATAATTGGTTTCTTTTGCAGTCATGTGTGTTTTATTTTGTGCATTTAAAAACATGATTCTGAGAAGGGGTCCATGGGCTTTACCACACTGTCCAAGGGGTCCATGTCACAAAAAGGTTAAATCTCATCTAGTCCAACCCCAAACTGAACAAGAATCCCCTCTATAATGTCTCTGACCAAGTGGTCATTATCCATCACGACCTTGTTTCAACCTGTATATCACAGTAAAGAATCACCCCATGTTACATTCATTAATGGCATCTAATAAATAAATTACCCTCCTCATTAAACTTCTTGGTCAAATCCAGTAAACCAGTTTGTGTTTCAGAGGATGACTATTACAAAAAAAAAAATCTGTGGATAGTGTTTTTGTAGTTGTTGATACCGCTTTCCTTTGTCATAAGGAGAGTCCCATTGCTAGTGGAGGGTTTATTAGGAAGCAGCTATAGTTGGATTGTTGTTGTATTTTTAAGCACTAATAAAATGTATTTTCTTAAATATTGAGAAAGCCATTGTGTAAATAGAGAGGTGATTTTGTTGGTACTAATTCAGAAGACCAGTTAATAATGAGTATCCTCTATTAAGCCAGCACAGTGCTTAATGCAGGGAAATATAGCAAGAAGGTTGAGACATGGTTTCTGCCACAAGAAGTTTATGATCTAGTTTGGGAGGCAAATTAAATGGTTAAAGAATATGATAATTCATGTTTTACTATAAATTTATGTCATGGGAGAAAGAGAAAGAGTCATTGAGAGTAGAAGCTATCAGGTTAGCCTTCATGGAGGAGATGGTACCTAAGTACCCATCCAGCTCTTTCATAGGTGATTTATATAGTCAGCACTGAGAATGTCTTCAGTTGAGAGAATCTGCTGGGTCATTAAAAAATCCTCCTGGAAAAGTAAGTAGGCCAAACACCTACAACGTGTGCCTATGACTTGTAATATTAAAGATATAATAGCAGAATTTTATTTAAAAAGAAATCTTTTTACTTTTGGAATCTTGAAAAAAATATTAATTGGTATGCATTGTTATATCTTATAATTAGAAATTCTTGGGCAAAAATCATACCGGATTCTTTAGCCACTACAATAAAGGTACAACAAGCCCACCCCATAATATCAAGCATAAGGATGAATTTGATAGACAATCTGAAAAGGCTTTTTGTTTTAAATAGAGCAAACCCATTCTTTGTATTGGGAGTCTGCTTTTCCTCAGTATTGTCCTTTTTTAATCGCTAGATTAGGCAATGAGCACTTATTAATCACTTACTATGTGGTAAGAGCTAGGAATACAAATACAAACCAAAAAAAGATATCCTAGTAGGGGAACATAACATACAAAAGGGAGCCGAAGGAGTGAGGAAAGGTAACCACATGAGCATGCACATTGTGGTGAAGTCTAGAGCATCAGAACAGGATATTTTTTTAAAATTAAGCCAACAAGCAATTGATAAAGCTCCTACTATGTGCTAGTCACTGTTAAGTGCTGGGGATACAAAAAGACAAAAAGTCCCTGCCCTTAAAGAGCTTACAGTCTAATGGGGGAAAGCAACATGCAGCCAACTATGTACCAACAAGATCTATACAGGACAAATCAGAGGGATTCTCAGAGGGAAGGCACTAACATAACAAAGGTAGGGATGTACCAAGTACAGAAAGGCATCTGAGATGTGATTGGAAAAAAATAAAGCCAAATGTTAATAGTTCATCTTGAGAATATTTGCCGCCAAACCTTGTGGGGCTATAACAAGAAAGGGAAGGAGAACCTGGCCCATAGATTAGAGGCTTTAATCTAGGAAGTAGGTCTACATTGGGGGGACCATTCTGGTCAAGAGCCAACTGCAACATACTCCTCTTGTGCAGCACTCAGAACCCTCTGAATAATCTGTTAGGGAGTTTGCCCAGAGGATCAATTTAGTCGGGCCTCTAGGCTTAAGTAGTATCCCTGGCCTAAAAGAATACTCAAAATTGTTTGGGGAGGAGTCATTCTGAGTAGATTCTCTTAAATCTGATTAAATTTAAGCCACAAGTGAATTTGGGGACTCCTGGAGGTGGGCCAAAGAGGAGTATATTATGAATTGCTAGTAGTATGTGATTTAATGTTTGTGAAAATGTGGGTTGGATTCTTTGGCAATGCAAATGGTAAATATATAAGTGTAATCCATTATCTGAAAGAAACCCTGGCCCTAAAAGTACCAAGATGACTTCTTGTGGAGGAAGCAGCCTTAAAAGAGTTCAAAGCAGGGAAAATGAGTCTTTTGTTCCCTCTTTAGAGGGATTTTCTCTACATACCTAAAAGATAATGACTATTTCCTAAAGATCTTGGTGGTGTGTGTGTGTGTATGTGTGTGTGTGTGTGTGTGTGTGTGTGTTTGTGTTTGTCAAGATTGCCATAGAACTTTGTATTCTAGAATCCCAAACTTGGAAGGTACTTCAGAAGTCATCTAGTACAACCCCTAGCCCCAACATGAACCCCACCTACCACATCCCATCTATGACCAGTAGTTATTTAGTTAGCTTCTGCTTGAATACCTCTAGTAACAAAACTCAACTGTCTCTAAGTTAGTCTATATTCCTTTTTTTAACTACTGTTATTATTTATTAGCAGCTTTTTATTTTTTTTGATCTAAAATTTGACTTCCAGTAACTTCCACGTGTTAATACTGATTCTGCTTTTAGGGACCAGCTGTAATTCTAATTTGATATTAAGTTGATATCCTTGATATATTTGGCCCAGTAGATAGAGATATTTTGCCATGCAGCAAGGAAGACCTGAGGTTAAAGTTCCACGTTGACATATTAGCTATATGATCCTGGTCAAGTCACTTAACTTCAAAACTACAACTAAATTGCAGACCAGGTTCCATTCTGCAATAGTAGAGGGAGTTTCCTTGTCCAAGAGTTTCTTATATCAGTGTCCATTCCCAGTCCCTATTTTTGTCTCTCTCCCTGTTGTGTACCTATTAAGTCTTCTTTTCCTCAGGCCAAATATCCTAGCTCCTTCAATCAGTCCACTTATGGCATGGTTTCTAGTTCCTTCACTATCCTGATCTCCTCCTTCTGGATGGGCTTCAGCTTACTACTGTCTTATATGAAATATAATTCCCAGAACTAGACATAATATTTTTATCTGAGGGCAGGGTATCAAGAAGATTGTTGCTTGCTCTGGGCACTATACTTCTCTTAATTCAGTCTAAGGTCACACAAAGAAAGGAGGGGTGTGTAGAGAGCTGGCCTTAGAGGCAGAGAAACATAGGTTTAATTTTTCCCTCTCACACATAATGGCTGTGTGCCTGTGGGCAAGTCACCTGAACTCTCAGTGTCCCAAGTAACTTTCTTCCATGATAATATGTGAAGTATGTGCTGATCTATATTGGTAGAAGATGGTTTCTTGTCAGAAGTTTCCTATATCAATAAAAATCACAGTCCAGTCCAAGCAAAACAAAACACATTAGCCTTTTTGGCTATTGTTTTGTGTGGATATGTTTTTAGTGAACCACTTTTGAGATATGTTTCTTCATGTTGTACTTACACAATTGATTTTTTGGATATAAGAGCAGGACTTTACATTTGTCCGTAGCACATTAAGCCGCTGAGCCATTATATCCGTCAGAGAGACCTTCTTCCATTTCAGTTGATTATGAACCAACTCCATGGTCCAGTTAGTCAGCCACTTCTGAAAATCAACTAGTGATACTATTTTCTAATCCATGTTTTTCACAGTATCCACGTTTTATCCTAAAAACACTTTGTAAAAATTCTTGTTGACCCATATATTAGTTTTTTACTGATCTACTCTTTTTTTTGATAAGGTTATTAGTTATAAGGTTGTTCTGACATAATTCTTTTTAATGGCCCAGTCCTAGCTCTTAGAAAACATTTGTATGTTATGAACTGGATGAAGTGATTATAAATATTCATGTTTCATATAGTTAGAGCATAAGTGACCTTAGAAGTCATGGAACCTCTGCCCCACCCCCCTACTCCAGTTTTGCAGAACAGGAAACTGTGGCCAGAGGGGCTAATTGACTTGCTTAAATTCATGTAGGTAGTAGAGCAGAATTGGGACTTGGTCTTTTGATTTTCACTCCAATGTGCATTTTCCTGTGCCTATTTGTATTTTAAGAAACATGTCAAATTTTGGCAAATTAAATTTTTTTGTACTTTTCATATCAATATACCCTTCAGAAACAGAAGACGTCAATATTTGTGAGGATAGTCTTTTAGTTAAGGCTTTTTCTTCCCCCTGCAATGTGACTTAGTGGAACATAGGGGTAGATAAATAAGAGATGTGAAGGATGAAAGAGTAGAAATGTGAAAAGGTGGGTGTTGGTTGGGAGGAGAAGAGATTCTCTTTTTTTTTTCCATTTCATTTTGAAATTTTTGATGTATATGAAACTTTTATATAGATGGAGTGGTTTATGCCTGGGGTCACAATGGATATAGCCAACTTGGGAATGGGACAACCAATCAAGGCATCGCTCCAATTCAAGTTTGTACCAATCTCTTGATCAAGCAAGTGATTGAAGTTGCTTGTGGTTCACATCATTCCATGGCTCTAGCAGCTGATGGAGAGGTAAGTGCCATGTGCTGTTGTTGTTATTATTATAATTATTACTAATAATAATATTTAAACAGTAATAAAGACAACCTACACTGGCAACCATAAACATTCAGTTCTTTCTCACATAAACACTTAGTGTAATCATGTCTTTTTTTCCCCTTTGTACAAGATACATTATGATATCAGTAGCACTGTATGGGTAGTGCTACAATTAGAATTATTCAATGCTTTGCTTTTGGCTGAGACAAGATATTGTATTGCTATTACGGTATGGCATGAAATAATTTGTCAACTGTTTTTCAGTCCTTTCTTTTTACAAGTTCACATTTTACTAATAAGTAAAACTGCTTATTTCTCTTTTGTGGGGGCCTTGATGTTTATGGCAACTATTGTATCTAGCCTAAGAAAACATAAGAATGATAATAATGCAGAAGAATAATAAATTAAATTTTTATAATACGTAATAGCTCATTTTCACATAGAGAGCTTTATTCTTACAAACTACTTTTTAAAAATCTTAATTAGGGCCTTGTGCCAATCAGTCAGTAAGCACTTATTAAGTACTTACTGTATGCCAGCCACTCTGCCAAACTCCAGGGAGACAGAAAGGAAAAACAGTTCCTGCCCTCAAGAAGCTTACATTCTAATAGGAGAGACAGTATATGCATAAATAGGGAGGTAGTTCTGCTATGTTGCTTGTTTTTAAAACATGAATTTGTTCCAAGGCAATTGATATATTAGGGAACAATTTGAACATAGTGTGAATTTTGCATTTGCTGCGTGCATCTGTGAGAGTGTAGAAAACTATACTGCTTCATAATAACTGATAAACTGCAACTCTCTGGATGCCCACTTCAAAGCAAACTTCAGCTCTTTTTGAAGTTAAAATGTCGTTTATTGTATATCTTTTAGTGCAGTAGGAGCTGAGTGGAGGAAGGCTAATCTGAGTCCACACACTCCTTCATAATGGCCTTGGCCACAGCCCCCATAGCTTTTGACTTTGGCAGTTTGGCCCCTGTGGGAACTGGGGTGCAAGATGAGCCACAGCACAAGTCTGTGAACCCTACCGTTATTTATCATATTATTTATGCATTTCTTTATCATTTGAGATGTATCAAACTATGCACCTGTTATTATTTTCCTGTATTTTTTTATGTGTCGCTCGTGACATTAGAGTGTTGTACTTCTAGCTCCATTTTTCCCAAGAAGCTTCTGGTTTTTTATTGCATACTTTGCATAGGGCAGTGGTTTGTAGGAACACACAAGTCCCATTATAGCAGAAGGGACTGAATGTGCAAGATAAAGTAGATGGGAAGTAATCTGAGAGAGGAAAGCACTGTCATATTGTTGTCATATTTCAGATACAGTGCTAAAGTTCAGTAAGGTTAATGATTTGTCTGAGGTCACAAAGCTATTAATAATAGAGCCACAGAGCTTAGTTTTTTGAAGCAACTTACAAGTCTCAATTGTTTTGTGAGTCTCTTGGTTTAGGCAACCAAGACACCCACACTACCATTGATATATATGTAATTAGCATTAATATATGTGGTCTATATTGGGAATAAGCTTCAAAGAAGTGTGTAGTGCTTTATGTGGAGGACAGGAAAGTAAATGCATATAAGGCAGTCATGCCAAGAGAGACTCAGCTTTATTTCTCCATCAAAGATGAGATTTTTATATATTTCAATATTTGATTGGACCTTGGATGTCATTGGTGGTGTTCCCTGCAGTGATGCAGATTGGAATGCATCCATACCTGCCCTGCTTGCACAGCTCTTGTTCATGCCCTCCCTTATATCCTCCCATATCAGGAGATCTCCCCAACATGATGGTGGTGTCTTCTGGATCTATTGACTGTGCATGGGTATCAGGAGCATACAGCTCTGCTAATTGTTGTTAAAGGGGTTCGATTATAGGGTTGTCAGTCTGGAGCTGGAAGGGATAACCAGGAGCCATCTAGTCTTGCTTCTCATTTTATAGTTGAGGAAACTGAGGCCCACAAAGATTAAGTGACTTGGTCAAAATTGAACTGCTTGGGTTTATTTTATTCATGCCTATAAAGTTAATGGGATGGTGTATAGGCTCTTAACTGTGGTACATGGCATACTATTTGTCCTGGGCCAGTTTCTGCCTTAAGTCAAAGAAGCATGGACAGAACACAGAAAAAGAGAATGTATTTACTAAAAGCTATGAGACCCAGAACTAGTTATTTCATTGTGCTTATTTCTTCTGGCAGAGTATATAGGAAGTGGCCTTTTGACTTCATGTTGTGCTAGGGATAGCAATCCTTTCCTTTTGCTTCCTTTGCCAACACTGCCCATACCATTTTTCCAACTCCAGTTATGTTCTTCCTTGTCACTGTTGAAGGGAGGGTGCGTGCACACACGTGTGTGTGTGTGTGTGTGTGTGTGTGTGTGTGAGAGAGACAACATAAAAAAAGTATTTTATAGGTAGTCCCCCCTCCTCCCCCCCGCCAATAACCAGGTATAAAAACTGTTGTTTTTTTTAAGGTGTTACCTACATTTTGCTTGGATAACATTGCACTTTATTTTATTCAGCAGTAATATGTAAAACTCGAATTGCAGCGCAAGAAGTTATTGCAGCCATGATCTAATGAGATACTGTCACAACACTGGATAGTGGTCAGACTTCAGAACCTCAGCCATCTGAGCAACAGCTAGCACCCAAAAGTAAGCCTTTGTAGAGAAGGAAGATAGTGTCCTCAAGCGTGGCCATGTCCATAGAAGATGAGTCTAGTCATCTTCGGGTTAAGGTTGCTCAATGTTGGACACCTGGTTTTTCCCCAGCAAACATTGTTATCTGGAGGTCATAGGAGGCAGCAGATGATACCACTTGCTATAGTCACACCAACAGCAGTGAGAGGTGACAGGTATCTGACAGCAAGGGATGACACAAAATGAACTAGAACTAGAAAAACAGTCACAATTTTGAGGAGAAACAACTAAATCACTGGAAGTTGTGATGTGGGTTTTTCTAGTATGTAAGTGTAGATCAAAAGTAATAACAATTGAAACATTGAAGGTGGAGAAACATCTGAAAAAGACACATCTTGAATGTGTTTGGTTTCTGAAAATCCTCACATTGATATGATAGGGAAATCAGTCAATAAGGTGTGTACACTTGTTCTGGGCTGGGCACTAGGAGTATAGACAGAAACAGCCCCTGCTCTTAAGGAGCTAGCTGTCTATAGGGGAAGACAAGACATATCCATAAAAGTGTACACAAATTTTGTTTTTCCTCACTAATTTGGTTTGGGCTTCAGTTTGCTTATCTACTATTACTAATATATCAGATCTCATTTAAAAAAAATTTTTATTGCTATTTTCTGTTTGTCACATCACCATAGTTATCTCAAATATCTTTCCTTCTGGAGAGCCATCCCATATAACAAAGAGTATCTTTTTTTTTGTTTGTTTACCAGATCTTTTTTAACCCTTTTTCAAAAGGGTAAACTTAAAAAAAAAAAAAAAAAGACAGGCAAGTAAGTGCTTTATTTAATGATTGGCAGTATGGTTATAGGAAAAAATTTTGAGCAATCTTGATTGTGGTATCTGCTAGAGACAAATTCTATGAGATAATTCCCTGGGCAAATGATAACCAGCCTCTCCTTGCCAATTTCCACATCCAGAGGATGTATTGGTCTTAACACAACCCAGAGTGTGTGGGTCTGGATCATGGAGTTCTGAATATTAGGATGAAATACAATAGGAGTACTGTGTATACCTGGGACTTGAATCCCGAAGATGGAGGCCAGGGAGTAGTCTGATCCAACTTTGAGAGTTATTCCTAATATAGAACAATCATAGAATTTTAGAACGTTAGAAGTACTAGCCACTAAGATGGGCCTAGAGTAGTGCTGAAGTTTCTAGGGTAGAGTCACATAGCAAAATTTAACCCCCAGAACAACGGTGCTGATTTCAGGAAGTGGGGGCACCCAAGGGTAGGTTTGACATAGAGCCTGAGCTGACCACTAACTTGGAGCCATAATCTCCAGGGAAATTTCAGAGTGAGATGAGTTCTCTATGGCTTTGGTTTCACTAAGAACTCCTTTCATCAAGCATATTTTAGAGTACTTCATATTTGAAATTACCATTCTTTCCAGGCTTCTGGTTTTTTTTTTAAGTTATTATTTTCTCTTCATTGTAAAGTTAAAACAAAATTCCTTGCATTTGGCTATTCTAATCAGAATGTTTTCTCAGAGCTCAGACTTCTCACCTCATTTTCTCTTGTTTTCCCCTTGGGACAGGTTTATGCGTGGGGTTATAATAACTGCGGTCAAGTGGGGTCTGGATCTACAGCAAATCAGCCAACTCCTAGGAAGGTCACAAATTGTTTACACATAAAGAGAGTTGTCAGCATAGCATGTGGCCAGACCTCTTCTATGGCTGTATTGGACAATGGTGAGGTGAGATCTTCTGCCTTTTATATTTTTTAATTTCCCCTCAGGAATATAAGTTGAGGTCCAAGACACCTCTTCATGTAATTAAGCCAGTCGTATGGATGGCAAAACACTGACTTATTTTTGTAATTTAACTACCCAGAAGGAAGCACTGCTGGACAATGGCTTCGACCTAGGGAGGCTGTTTTTTATTCAGTGTGAAATTTCTAAATTTCAAGTTTAGTTTGAGAAAAATTAATTTGATTTGATACAGATATTCATTCCAGTGAGTTTAAATTATTTTTCTTTTGGGGTAAAATCCAAATAGGTAAGGTCTGAAACTTGAGGGTATGTTGAATTTGTATCTGTGCTTTTTAAGTGGAATGAGTATAAAGCTTTTCAATAGAGGCTTGCCTTTTCCCCCAAATAATACCATACAATTTCTTACTGAGTTCAAACATATTGGTTAATTAAGACTTTTCAGTCAACAAAGAGCACCTTTCTAGAACTCTACTTTGGTGTATTTTTTTTTTTTGCCTTTTGGAGGGGAGAAGGCAGGTCAATTGGGGTCGAGTGACTTGCCCAAGGTCACATGGCTAGTAAGTGTAAAGTGTCTGAGGCCAGATTTGAACTCAGGTCCTCCTGACTCCAGGGCCAGCGCTCTATTCACTGTGCCACCTAGCTGCCCCTACTTGGTTGTATTTAATAAATATGTAGTAGAATGCAGTTGCAAAAATACGTTTGTGTCCCATTATTGCTAACTTATTTTTATAAAATCTCAGTCTATTGGGGCCAGTTCTCTGTCTGTCTGTCTGTCTCTCTCAATATATACATATATATACTTTATATATATGTACATATGTATACTTTTATATACATATTTATATTATATATAAATATCAAAAGAGAGAGAATTTTAATGGCTCAGTTACTTTGTGTTTTTCATAATTACCTCTCAGTTTATTATCTCTTGTTATAGAATCACAGAATCCCCACTGTAATAAGCTGGAAAAATTGATATCCATTGTCCCCTCTTCCCCCTGCTTTCCAAGACAGCTCATCCCACTTTTGAATAGCTTCAGTTGTTAAAAAGTCTTTCCTGACATTAAGCCTAAATTTGCCTGTTAGAAATTTTGACCCATTGCTCTTGGTTATAATCTCTGAGACCAAATAGAGTATGTCTCTTATCTCTTCCTATAACAGCTTTTCAAATGCTTGAAGATAGATATTAGGTCTTTTGACTCTCCATTCTTTTATCTGACTCTTTTCTTCTTCAAGTTACATTTCTCTCCCCTGTTCCTTCAACCAATACTTTTATGATATGGACTGAAGACCCTTTACCATCTGAGTTACCATCTCCCATAGCTTTCTAGTTTATCAAGGTCTTTCTTAAAGTCGTGTCTAGAACTAAGGACAGTCCTGTAGATATTGACCCAACAAAGTCAAGTACAGAAGATTATTACCCTCCTAGTTCTGAAAGCTTTTCCTATCATGATGGAGCCCATTATTCAGTCTGATGGAATAGTTTTTAGGTGACACTTAATTGACCTGTAAAAGCTTGTTACTCAGGTATCAGTAATTGAAGAGACAGGCCAGCATAGTGGATAGAGGGCTGGCCTCAGAGTTGGGTGCACTCAAGTTCAAAGCCTACTCCTGACATATATTGGCTTTGTGATCATGGGCAAGTCACCCTCAGTGCTCTCAGGGAACTCATTAAGACTAAGCTTCGGGGGGCGGAGCCAAGATGGCGGCATAGCAGCAGCAACATATCGCAGCTCTCACATAGCCACCGCAAAATACCCATAAAATAGGACTCTAAACCAATCCTACAACTCCAAAACACACACAAGGATACTTCCCACTAAAGTCAGCTTGGCTACGAGGAACCATATCAGCACTGCGAACCTAAGCCAGCCTGGCCTGAAGCCGCAGCTGCACCCCGGGGTGGCGGAAAGAGCCTTTCAGGTGAGCAGAGGATTAGCACCAGCTGCCGATTAGCACCAGCTGTGAGTGGGGATTGCGAAAGGGGAAGATAAAAAGGGGGAGATAAGAAGTCTGGCCGAAAAGGTCTCCAGAGCGTAAAAGCGAAAGGCAGAGGTTTTGCACCTGCCTCTGCGTTGTAGCTCCCCGCCCCTTGGGCCTCGGTCTTGGAGTCTTCATTATACAGTCAGCCGGAAGTCTACGGCAGCTGGGAGGACCCCAGCGATTTGGGACAGAGCTTTCCCTTCTGGAAGCAGAGCCCCATAGAGATTAAAAAAAATAAAATAAAATCACGGTCTGAACAACCATGAGTAAGAATAAGCATAAGAAGCTAAGTAAGAACAGCTCCCAAACCCTAGATTCCTTCTTCAGGGAAAAGAAAGATTATGGGAGAGAGAGAGAGAGGAGGAGAGCGCAGCCAGAACGCCCCCACCAGAGGCCTCCAATAAACATGAAGAATGCCTTAAAGCTAGAGATGAGCTGAAGAAGGATTTTCAAAA
>CM053588.1:88873460-88900190 GCA_028646515.1 Pseudochirops corinnae | reverse complement strand
ACTGACTGGTATGGTAACCCGTCATCAACTCTTCTGCATTTTAGGACTCCCTCCTCTTTCTGCCATTTAGGATGTTGCCTCATTTAGACTCTCCTTCCCAGGCAGCACCCCATCCTTCAGATTTTTCCCAGTTCCTCCTAAATCAAGACTTGTCTGTCCACGTCCCATTCCTTCAAGGTCTGATTCTCTGCTAGCTTGTTTGCAAAGTGTTTTACATATCTTATTTCGTTTGATCTGCACAATAACTCTGGGAGGTAGGTACTTTTATTATCATGCCCCATATTATAGGTGAGGAAATTGAAGGGGGGGAACATGAATTTTTAAGTACCTATTGTGTCGGACACGGTGCTGGGTGCTTTATAATTATTTCACTGGATGCTAACAACAACTCTAGGGGGTAGGTGGTATTATTAGACCCATTTTATAGTTGAGAAACTGAGGTAGACAGTGTTGAAGTGATTTGCCCAGAGATATAGCTAGTAAGTATTTGATTAGAACTCAAATTTTCCTGATTGCTAGTCCTGGGAAGCCGCTATCCATTGTAGCACCTACATACATATATCTAAGCTAGGGAAAGAATCCCTACGGATGAGAAGAACACTGTGAGCCTTGATGAAAGGAAAAAAGGAAGACAGTTCTCACTCAAGACCTTCTTAATAGATAAACACACCAAGGCTGCACAGATTACGTGAAGACAAGCAGAAGAAAGCCAAATGAACATCAGCAGGGATCTTTCTGTGGCCTTTGGATTCGGAGTTGCTAGGATACCGGAGCATCTGACGAGAAGATCTGGGAGCAGCCTGCATGGGCACCCCCTCCGGAGTCCTTGAATACAGGAGTCCCTTGTGTTAGTCCTGAGGCTGGGCCAGGCAAGAGGGAAAAAAACAACCCTTATCTCACTGAGAGGCTGCAAAATTGCTGCACTGACCCACCCCCACTCCTGTGAAAAGGAAATAGAAGCCAGAATAATAGCAAGAGTGACCACACACACTTCCTTAAGACCTTGCTGTGGGTCTCTCCCTCCCTCTGTTTGTGACATTCACTGGCCGAGATCAGATCAGCTCCATGGGACACTTGAAACTGAAGCCTGCAGGAGAAAGTGCCTAGTACTGCTTAACTAGATGGAGGTAATTTTTATTTGTCTTTTCTGCTGGTCAGGGGCTGAAGAGAAAGACATGGCTGCTCAGTATTTGTCTTTTGTTTCTTCTCAAGGGCAATGGAATAGTTGCTTGGGACGTATTACCTCATTTGATCCTCAAAACACCGTTGTGAGATAGATGCTTCATTTTATAGATGAGAAAACTGAGGATAAGAAAAGTTAAGTGACTTGCCCAGGGTCATACAGCTAGTAAGTGGACCCCCTTGGTTTCAAAGGCTTGTCTACAGTTCTAACGCGGGATCTATTGGGGATAAACCTCACTTTCTTAAAGTTTGGGTTAGAAAACCCCCCTACCACTACCACCACCACCATGAGCAATGAAAAACTTACCATGTTACATATTGAACATGTTTTCAGAATTTTTCACTGTATTCAGCAGTTATGCTGATTTTTTTCCTCCCTTAAAAATACCATTTGTCATGTGGAATTGCTCTCTGGGAGGGCAAGGGCAAGGGATACTTGGGATATCTATGGAGATGTAAAAAACAGAAAATATCAATAAAATTGAAAAGAAAAAATACTTGCCTAGAAATCATAGATCCAGGGGTAGCAGGGATCTTATAGGCTATTTCATCTGAAGCTCCTCCGCTCTGGAATTTTTCAGGGGAGAAAACAGAAGCCCCAGAGAAATGAAAGGCTTTATCCAAGGTCAAAGAGGGAATATGTTTCAGAGGTGCAATTTGAACCACACTCTTCTGACTCCACACCATTGTTTTTTCTACTGTATCTGAGAATGGTGATCACAGGCTCATCAGAGCATAGATTTAGAATGGGGAGGAACCTAGAGGTCATGTCAGCCACCTTCTCATTTTAGAGATGACAGAACTGTAGCCCTGAAAGGCTACATTTGTTGTGATTTGCCCAAGGTTACGTGGGGAGTAAGAAACAAGTCTTGGAATGTTTGTATCATTCAGGGCACATGTTTTCCCACTTTTCAATAAGTAACTAGCATTTGCTGAAAATCTCATTTGCAGGCACTCACATAGGGGAAGTTACAAGGGCAGCAGAAGATGGTGTTTGGCTATCTCCTTTGCTCTGATTAATGAGCCAGGGGTTTCCTTGAATTTGAGCTTAAGGAAAAAAAACCCAGAAGTTAGCATCATAGGAGACAAGAATAGAAGCCACCGCTCAGGGTTTTTCCACTCAGTAAGGCTATCACATCCATATAATAAACAATTGCATTTGCTTTCATCACTAAAGAATAGCAGGGCAGGCTGCATTTATTTTTGTTGGGAGGAAGGAGTGTAAGGTGCTTCTTCTTCTATGAAGCAATCTCCCTGAAGAAAGGTCAGTGGGTGTTGACCCACTAGTTCTGGGGCCCTCTCTGACTTTCATTGACCAAGATCATATCAGCTCCATGGGAGACTTGAATCTCAAGTGACACATTCTCATTTCCTGATCCTGGGGAGTCATTACAACAAAGCTAGGTTCTAAGCTAGTTCCTGTTTTCTAATTGTGAAATTATAGATCTTCTTATTCTAGAGGGTGGAAACTCTTTTGTGCACTTGCTGAGGGTCAATTCAGCTCAATAAAGATATATCTTAAGTGCCAGGCACTGTGTTAGGTGCTGGAGATATAAAGGGAGAAACGAGAGTCAACATGTATACAGATTAAATCAATCCAAAATTTATGCAAAATAAATATAGTGCCATTGTGTCAAGAAGGTGGGGAGCTCTAACCCCTGAGTATATTGGAAAGGCCCCTTGAATCTTGAAATCAGCTAAAGGAGGGGAGGGAGAAAAGTGTTCCAAGTATGGGAACAGTCTATGGAAAGACAGAAGGAGGAGGTAGGATGTTATGAAGAGGGGAACAGTAAGTAATACAGTTTGGGAGATGAGAGTATGAGTAATCAGACTGGAAGGATAGGTTAGAACCAGATTGGGAAAGGCCCTAAGTATCCACCATCCAGAAAGGAATAGTCAATTACCATTGGTATTTTTTTTTTCCTCTAGGATTTAGCCAGTGGTCAAGATGGGCAACCTGAATTTTAAAGCTCAGTACAAAGGGCAGCCCCGGGTGGTGATAATGGGCCTGGACTCTGCTGGCAAGACCACCCTTCTCTACAAACTGAAGAGTAACCAACAAGTGGAGACCTATCCCACAGTGGGCTTTAATGTCGAGTCTTTGGAGGCATCAAAGTACAGGTCCTTGATTGTTTGGGATGTGGGGGGTCAGGACCAACTCCGGTCCAGCTGGAAGGACTATTTAGAGGAGACTGACTTCCTCCTCTATGTGCTGGACAGTACAGATGAAGACCGATTGTCTGAGGCTACAATTGAGCTGGAAAATGTACTGAACAACACTCATATGGCTGGTGTCCCTTTTTTGGTCCTAGCCAATAAGCAGGAGATGCCAGGGGCCCTGTCTCTGCTAGAGATTAAGGACAGGATGCGTCTGGACCGATTCAATGACCGATGTTGGGAACTTCGGGGCTGCAGTGCCCTTACAGGTGAAGGACTAAAAGAGGCTCAGCTGGCCCTGGAGAGACTTCTTAAGTCCTGAAAGCAGATATGTCTTTACAGTTGAGAGTGAATGGAGGGAAGAAGAAGTCTTGACTGCTTGGAAATATTGTTGACTTAAGAACTGGGGAAAGACTTAAGAACTCTGATCAACATGAAGATAAATCATTATTCCAGTAGACCAATGACAAAGAACCCTATGCCCCTTCTGGCAGAGAAATGATAGTCTAAACATGCAGAATGAATGCATTTTTAAAAAATGGCCAACATGAGAAATCGTTTTGCTTGACTATGCACACTTATCACAAAGGTTCTGGGTTTTTTCCCCCCTTTTTTCTTTTTCCAGTAGGGAGGGGAAAGTGGGAAGGAGAGAATCTCTGTAAATGAAAAAAATAAACTTAAAAAGCTTGGGGAACCAACTAATCATTAGTAAGTCTGAACATAACAGCTTATCAGTTAAGAAATTCCTCTGCTCCTGGAGATCATATTTGTTTTCACAATAACTTACTCTCACTTGTGTTTCTAATGTATCCAGAGTACAATAACACAACAAACAACAGCAATCCTCTACCATCTCCTACCCTCAAAGAAGCAACCATCTGCCCAATTGGTTTTTTAATTTCATTGTTCACAAATTAAGATGTATTCAGTCTTGTTTTTCTTTTCAATATCCTTTTGAAGCTCTGTAGCTTAGCAGAGTTTGGGGCAAGAAACACCAGATTTTCCCTGAAACAACGGCTTTATGCTCCTCACGAATATTTTCAACCCCATCAAACCAATGTAAGTTCTCTTTTAGTCTACCCTCCCTCAGTGGCTTTTTGGACTTCTAGCTGACTTGACTGGAACAAACTTCAACTTTCTATTGGAGCGCCCACTGGAGGAAGATGGTTGGAGTGCATTATGGTGCACCTTAAAGTAAGAGCAAACTTGTACCAAATAGGAGCTCAGGGCAGGAGTGCTGGGTATGAGGCAGAGTGGAACCCAACAACATTTTAGGAAGAAGGCCAGAGTACCAGATAACTTCTAAGGTCCATTTCAGTTCTAAATCCATTGAAGCCACACTTTCTGTGGCTGGAGAGCTTAATGTAGCCTTTTTCTCTTTAAAGTCCAAGGTAATAGATCTCACAGTTTCATATTCATCCTTTTTCCTTGCTTTTTTGGGGAGTTGGTGATGCCAAATATTAAGGGAATTCATAAACTCAGAGTCCCCAGAATAGGGAAGAAATCTTTTCCTTTCCTTAGTCACTAAGCAGAAATCATCTTCTATGATCCTTAGTGGGCTCTGAAAAAAATCTCACCTAGCCACTGCTTTTCCCCTTAACCATTTTTTTAGAGCAAACACTCATGTAGAATGGACAAAAATCAATACATATTATCTTAATCTGAAAACAAAATCCATTATAAAAGGGCACACAACAAATACACAAGATTTAAAAAGAAAAGGTAATTCCAAGATGGCATCTCTAAGTAGTAGAAAAGTGGAGGAGCTGGAGAGTAGATAAATTAACCAGGTCCCAACAATGCTATAAGACAGGCACGTTCAAGCAAATAGCAAGTTCTTTTCAAGCAGATCACTCCTTAAGAGGATCCATGAGCCTGACAAAGCTCTGATAGCTATGCTAGTCAATCCAGGGTGGCAATACCCTTTCCTTGCAACAGGTTCCAATTCCTGCTGCATACCTATCCCTTGATCCCCTTTCCATAGAGCTCCAATGTTTCTAACCTTCTATGTCCTGGGCAGCAACTGCCTTTCTGTAACTTGAATCTCTCCTTCTAGCCGGCAAGGCTACACTTGCCAGATGTCCCTTTCCAGTTCTGCCTCTGATGCACATGTGCTGTGTGACCCTGGGCAAGTCACTTATAGTCTTGGTGCCAAAGGCACTTCTCTAAGATTACAAGTGATGGGATAGCTGCATATCTATATTGGTAGAGAAAATTTCATCCTCAGTAGTTCTCAATACCGATGAAATCATGTGTCCTCTCAAAAAAAAATTGGAGGAGTGCCTCTACTTACAGTGATCCTGAGGGTCACACTCTGGGCTAGGCCTGGAAATATGTGCTCCACCATGTTCCTCACTGCTTTGAGCTTGAGGACTTCTAGACTTTTCTCAATAGTTCTTTAGTTTTCCTTTTCTTTACAGAAGCTCAAAATTGTGAAAGTGTTTGGTTCTCCTTTCCTTCTAGCAAAGTGAATCTCTCCAGAGGGACTATGTGTGAGAAGTTCTGAAGTTTAATTGGATAAGGCAGAGATGTCTTCTCTCCTTGAAAAAGCAGTAGCTAAAGAAACAACAAAAAATCCTAATTGGAAGAGAAATTAAGGTCCTATATAGTCTGACTTCTCTTTTTCTATAATATCCCTGACAGGCAGTTCGCATGATGATTTTTTTTCTCTCTCTCTCCATTTAATTGGGGGAAAAAAAATCACCTGAGGACCTAAGTATCTAGATGTAGGTATGAAGGAGGCTATATTTTCTGATCACTTACTGTCACCTGGATGTGTTCAGCTACAGACACCCCTAGGGAGAAATGTTCTGTAATTTAATTTTTAAAATGTACCTAATTTAATTAAACAATTCAGTGTTCAATCAGACTTGTAAATTGTGTTAAGTGTGATAGTTTCACCAGGAAGCCCCAGAAGGAAGAAAACAATGTGGGGTATGATCTTGCTCTTGTCTCCTCTCCTTAGATGTTAAGCCGGTCCTAACCCACTCTGATCTTCAGACCTCTCTCCCCTGGCTTTCATGACATTCTGCAATTAGAAGGATTTTTTGCCTCAATTCTTACCTAGCCTTTAATTATTGAATGGCCATTGCCTCAGACAAACTGAGACCTGTGAAACACCTTAGCTTTAAAAGACCAAGGTCTCCCACTGCATTTGGGGCTATCTCTAGTCCTCCTGATCTATATCTTGCCACGGGACCCAGATGGCTCTTGAGGAGAGAGTGAGGCTGGTGACTTTGCACAACCCTTCCTCACTTAAATTCAATTCACTTGCAAGTCAAGACATCACCTTCATGATGTCATGGTTCTCTTTGAGAACAAAGAACAAATAGCAACAATGATTCTTCTAAACCAGTATTCCTGATTGTGGGCCAGTTGGCATAATAATTTTGAGCACTTAATCATAACTACCTTGCATTATTACATATTTTGTGTTTATGTGTCTTGTCTCCTCAGTTACAAGTTCCTAGAGAGTGGGAATTATATTGTATATTTCATTTGTATCTCCCTCAATGCCCGATACAGTGCTATGCCTCTAACAGGTACTCAAAACCCCCCACAGAGATCAAAGGAAGCTCACAGGTCATCTAGTCCAACCAAGAATCTCTTTTGAAACATCCCTAACAAGTGACCATCCAGTTTCTACTTGAAAATCTGCAAATCTGCAATATAGGGAGCCCAATACTTCCCAAGATAGCCCATTCCACTTTTGGTTAGTTCTAATTGTTAGAATGTTTTTCATAAGAAAAATGAAATCTACGTGAACTCTGCAGAAGACTGGCATGCTATCACCTGCTTCTTGGCCTCAGAGACTTCCCAGAGACACCCCAGCCTGGGATGCTAACCCACTTCTTGGCCTGTTTTTCTTCCAGGGCCTTCTCCAGTTCTCCAAAGGTCACCCTGAGACCAGAATCACATTCCTCCGAGCTCTCCTGTGTTTTGAAGGCACTGACCTAGACTATACCTTTACCTGCTACTGCTTGCTGTTACTTGGGCTTCCTGGACCTCAAAAGTCATAGTATACCATATACCATAAGATTGGATCTTGAGGATCTTGAATATTCTAATTAACTACCTCCCTCAGTGGATCTCCCTACAACAGGAATCCTCTGCCTAGACTTATTTCTCAATTGTTAGCATGGCCACACCCCTTCACATCACCCTTATCACATGCTTATGAGCCTTTCTGCTGCTGAAGTATGAATTCCATTCCCTATCCTCCAATTGCTGTTCTCTTATTCTCATTCTCCTCAACCCGTTTACTTGGTTCATACTCTCTACTTCACAGATCATGGGTGGTGGTGGTGGGGAGGTAGAATACTCTTTTTTCCTGATTGCCACTTCTAGACTTTCCCAATACTACCTCATTCACCCAATGTGCTCAGAAACTTCTCCTCCTTTGAGTTCTGAGCTATTCAAGTTTACCACTTAATCCAGTTCTTTTTGGTCCACTGTCTTTTTTCTTTTTCCCAACTCCTGCCTTCAAACTAGGGGACTTCAACATCCATACTGATGCTTCCTCAAATACCCTCACTTCTCAATTCCTTAGTCTACTCAGTTCCCATGACTAACTCCTACACATAATCTCCGTTATATATATGGATGGTCATATCCTTGATCTTGCTATTACCCCCTCAGTGTTCCACTTTCACATTCAAAAACTCTGAAATTCCTTTATCTTGTTATTTTAAAAATCATTCCTTCATCTTTCTCTATACTTGACAACCCCTAACACTGTTCTTTGTCTTCACCATGACCTCCGATCTCTCTACTCTTCAGATTCTTCAGAAACTAACACCTCTAGATCAGCTACACTTTCTTCCCTTTCCTAGATGAACCCCTTGGTGAATCAGTTTCCTAGTATACCACCATTAATGCCCCCACCTCATAGCAAGTCTTTTGAGGATAGCTTTGTTGCTAAATATTTTGGAAGCCTTACTGAGTTCTACTACCAACATAGGGTTCCAAATCTACTCCATGGTTAGTCTGGAAGTCCTGTATACTAGCAAGATACATGATCCATTCTAGAGCAGAGCCAATGAGGTCAACCCTGGAAACTTCTTGGTCTTGTTTGAGGGTGGAGATCGGCCATGAGGTTGTCAGGAAAAGGATTTCAGAGATTTTGGGTGATGGTGCTATTGCTGCTTAATTGTTTCAGTGGTGTGTGACTCTTTATGACCTCATGTGGGGTTTTCTTGGCAAAAATACTGGAGTAGTTTGACATTTTCTTCTTCAGCTCATTTTACAAGTGAGGAAACTGGGGCAACGAGGATTAAGTGACTTGCCCAGGATCACACAGCTAGCAAGTGTCTGAGGCTCAATTAGAACTCAGGAAGATAAGTTTCCCTGACTCTGGGTCCAGCACTCTATCCACTGTGCCACCTAACTGCCCTTGACAGTGGTACCTAGATATTAATTTTCTGATGGTCCCATTGTCCTGGATAGATGGGAGATCTGAGAGAGAAAGATAAAACCTTAGCATATGGATAAAAAGGGAAGGACAATTGAATGGAGGAGAGAAGACAGTGTATTTCCATGAGAACAGTGCTGGAGTTAGTGTCAAAGGGCCTGAGTTCAAATTCCAGGTCACTTTCAATGTATGAACTTGAGTAACTCACTTCAATCACTCCATCAATATTTATTAAGTGTCTTCTCTATGCCAGGCACTGTGCTAAACAGTAGGGATAAAAAAAAAGAGGAAAAAGACAGTCCCTGCCCTGAAAGAGCTCACAATCTAATCGGGAAGACAACAAGCAAACAGATCTGTGCAAACAAGCCGTATACAGGATAAATTGGGAATAACCAAGAGAGAGAAGGAATTGGCCTTTGGTGGGGCTGGGACAGACTCCCTATAGAAGATGAGATTTTAGTAGGGACTTTAAGGAAGCCAGGGAGGCCAGGAGGAGGAGAAGGGGAGGGAAAGCCTTCTAGGCCTGAGGGACAACCAGAGGAAATGCTAAGAGACTAAGTATCTTGTTCATGGAACAGCCAAGGGGCCACTGTCACTGGATCAAGGCGTATGTGCTAGGGAATAAGTAAGAAGGAAAACTCTTTGGGCCTCAGTTTCCTCATCTGTAAAATGAATGGGTTGGGTTAGATCAATGGTTCTCAATCTTTCTAATGCCTCAACCCTTTATTACTAGTATGTGGGCATATCTGCATGTGGGCCTGGAGACAGATAGAGGAGCTGTGTCTCAGTTCCTAAGACCATCGGAAATATGTGTTTTCCGATGGTCTTAGGCGACCCCTGTGACCCCTGTGAAAGGGTTGTTCAACTCCCAAAGGGGTTGCGACCCACAGGTTGAGAACCACTGGGTTAGATGGTTTCTTTCTTTTTTTTTTTTTTGTCTTTTTTTGGAGGGGGGGAGGGCAGGGCAATTGGGGTTAAGTAACTTGCCCAAGGTCACAGGGCTAGTAAGTATTAAGTGTCTGAAGTCGGATTTGAACTCAGTATTCCAGGGCCAATGCTCTATTCACTGCTCCACCTAGTTGCCCCCTGGATTAGATGGTTTCTCAAAGGCGCCTTCCAGTTCTCAGCCTATGCATCAATCTCCCCAGTGGTCAGTCTGAAGACAAAAGAGTTCTTGAGACTTGGTGAAAAGGGACAGGGTGGGGTGGGTTGGGGTGGGATGGGGTGGAGGGGTGGGCAGGAGTTGAGGGAAGTGTAGGGAAAATAAGAAACAACAAAAGAGCTGAGAAAACGGTTATTGTTTGCCAACCTTGTACCTGAACTTCTCTTTTTGTTCACCTCAAGCATCTTCTTTTTGTTTCCTGGTTTATATATGTCTAGCCTTAGACTAACAAAGACTTTGTCTGAGTGCTCTCTCTTACCCCTTCAGGTGACTGACTTGGGGTGGCCAGACTAAGGTAATTAATTCTCTGATATTCAAGCAGGATTGGATGGAAGCTGGTAGAAACCTCTGATGTGAGAAACCAGAAGGGGTTAGGGGCAAGTGACCCTTCAAGTCTAGCAACTCAGGGCTACATACCAGTTCCTGGCTGCATTCTGGATTGGTCATCACCCTAACTAGCCAGGAAATTCAAGAAGTACAACTGGCTTCTTCGGCACTAGAGCCAGCAGTTCTCAACCTGTGGGTTGCAACCCCTTTGGGGGTCGACCAACCCTTTCATAGGGGTCACAGGGGTTGCCCAAGACCGTCGAAAAACACATATTTCCGATGGTCTTAGGAACTGAGACACTGCTCCTCTATCCTGTCTCCAGGTGGGTTGGCCCACGTGCAGATATGCCCACATAGGAGTATTAAAGGGTTGCGGCATTAGGAAGGTTGAGAAGCGCTGGTCACTAGACTGTCTCTCAAGAGGCTGGGGCTGAGCCAAGGCTCATGGCTCTTAGGATAGGATATGGGATGGAGATAAATTGTATGCTCCACTCAGACAAAGGACTTTTTCACCTCTTGGCCACATCCAAAGAAAATCAAGCTACAATAATATGGGAAAGAGTAATATATCCAAAGGTATCATGGGTAAAAAGGCAAACACCTGGAAAGAAGCTATTTTGGGCAGTTTCATTAATATTTAAAGGCTGACAGAAGGGAACATACCATGACTCACTGGGGCAGCTGGTGGTGCAGTGGATAGAGTGCTGAGCCTGAAGTCAGGAAGACTCACCTTCCTGAATTCAAATCTGGCCTCAGACACTAGCTGTGTGAACCTGGGCACGTCACTTAACCACTTGCCTGAGTTCCTGCATCTGTAAAATGAGATGAAGAAGGAAAGGGCAAAACCCCTTCAGCATCTTTGCTAAGAAAACTCAGGTGGCATCATGAAGAGTCGTATGGGACTGAAACAACTGAACATGATTCACTAGTGGGTAAGATAATCAAAATCCAAAAACATAGCCTAGAGCGTTAAGATAAATATTGTCTCTGGACAATGTAGAGGGATACCAGGAAACTTATCCTCAGGTCACCGAGGCTCATCCACAAAACAGGGTTAAGTGAAGCAAAGCAATTTTAAAATAAGGAACAAAGAATTTTCTTTATCTCTTTATTTGAGCCCCCAGGATCCCGATTGCCAGACATTCTCAGGGAAAAGAAAATAATACAACTTAAGCAGCTATAGACTTCAGGCATTTAAAAATCTTCCCGGAGAACTGGCATTATTATGCCAACAGATACCAGGCTAAAGAAGTACTAATGATTGCCCCCATTTCATTTACTGATAATTTTTGCCACCTACCATGTGAATGAAATGAAAGCCGATCTTTATAACAGCATTTAGCTCTAGAAACAAAAAGTGACTTTAAAACTATAGGTTCCCTACCTATAGTGTGTTATTGATAGAGAACTGATTTTTCAAAATAGCCCTTCACCAAAAGCAATGTTTTCTTATTTTGCTCTTTATCTGAATTGCATTTTGTTAAATGTCTCCTTAAAGGGACAATATAAAATAATCCATACAGAGGTTGATGAGGTTGTAAAGATTAGTAAAAGGGAAAAAGAACCATAGAGAAAGGAATGAAACTCTATCCTTAACTTTATCAGATTTCTATGGATGTGGCAAAAGCTAATAAGATACAAAATTTCCATTAAGTTGCTGGATTCTGAAAGTTATGTGCCCAGACACCTCCCTTTCTTTTATATTTGAAGGTCTTTCTCCTGGTCACCTACAGAATTTGTTGTTTGTCATTGGAATTGGGAAATTTAACCACTATATGCCTTGAAATTTGTTTTGAGCTTTTTTGTTTTGTTTCCTTTGGAGGCAACCTGTAGATTCTTTCTCTTGGCACTTAGTTTTCTGTATTCAAAAATTCTAGGCAATTTCCTTATATTATTTCTTGCATTATGGTGTTTTGGGTTTTTCTGATTTGTCATTTTCTTCTGGGATTCCTATAATCCTTAAATTATCTATACATCCTGTCTTTGAGATCCATATGTTTTGCTCATGTAAAGATCATGTTTTCTTGTAATACCACTGTTCTTTGTTTCTCTTCTTTCAGATTGATTCCTTTGCTTCTATGTATTTGTATTCTCAATCAGTTATTCTCGTTTTGTGAGACTTGCCACCACAAGTTGCCACCAACTTGGATTAGAATTTTTCTATTCTGTCAATTATTTCTGCTGTATAGGCAAATTCTGCTTTCACAATTCTTATTTCTCTTTTAAATCATTCAGGATCATCCTTCTGTGATTCCATGCTTAATTGGGTATTCACAGGGTCCTCTGATTCTTCAAGTGTTGATTAAGTTATCTTTTTCTTGCAATATTTATTCATACATGTCTGGGCTCATTTAGTTGATCTGAAGATCACATTCCCTTCTGTTAATATCTTCCCTGATGGTTTATCTACTTGTGCTCAGTCTTTAACTGAGTTTTCTTTCTCTGTGGGATGCTTGATAATTTTAGTTGGCTATTTTTGTTGTTGTTGTTGTTGTTGTTGTTTTACATTTCCCTATTGCTTACTTTCTAACTTCTTCCCCTTTTATGACAGTTTCCCTTGGCTACAAAGCTGTCTTATTGTCTTCCCATAGCAAAAACAATTGAAATTGCCTAATCTTTATCTAGTAAACTTTTTTAAAAATGTAAAGAACCTATAACTAAAGCTTAAAATAAAGAAGAAACATTTATTACTGAACCCTGGCACCCACTATATGTGACAATAAAATAGAAGAGAGAAGCAGAGTAGAGCAGATTTCCCATTGTTTCAGCTTTTTCTCTGAGAAGCTGTGATTTAGATACATTCTCTTTATAAGCTGAACTGAGAGCTAGGGAAAGGAAAAATCTCCAGGCGCTTTAAGGCTTAGATTCAGTTTCCTGGAAAAACCTCTCCATCTACTACTGGTGCATCTCTCCCCTTACTTTTTCTTCCCACCCCCTCTCATTTCACTGTAATAATTACCAGATGAAGAAACTTCCCTCTAAAACTAGTCAGCAAGTTCTCTACAACTTATGGTCTCAGAGAGTTGTCTAGATTACCAAAAACTTAAGAGACTCGTTTAAGAACATATAGGCAATATGTGCCAGAAACAAGATTTGAACTCAGGTCTTCCGATCTCCAAGAACAGCTCTCTATCTACTATACTGTACTTCCACTCTCTAATCCATCTTACTTTCAGAATAGCTTAAAATGTTTCCTTTTAATTATTCTTAGCATTTGTTTTTGGCAAGCCTTTAGCTCACTTAGGAGTTTGACCTTTCTGAATCTGTTCTCATAGGACCATGCCTCTCTTTTATATTTATCTTCATTTTCATCCTTTGTACAAGACTGTAAAATCTGAGGTGATCAGAGAGTTCCCTATGCAGTCACGTGAGTTTTTTTATAGGCATATCATACATTTCTTCATCAATGGAAGCACATATGTGATTGCATCATTAAACTTTTATTTGTGAATACTCTTTTATTTGTGAATGTTCCTTTTGCACTAATTTCCCATTTAGAATTTTTTTGGTGAATTTTTTAAAAATCTGCTTTGAATTCTAAGGTATATGTTGGTCTATGCCTAGCATTCTTTTGATCACAAACTAAAATGATATGGTCACTTTCTCCCAAGGTTTCTATCACTTCCATTTCACCCCTCATGTCTCCTTTACTGGCAAAGATCAGGTCAGGAAAAACAATCTTTCTCTTCTTCCCCTACCTTCTTAAAGATGAAATTATTGGGAAGGCCTGTCAAAAATTCAGCAGATACTCTACTTTGGCTTGGAGAAATCTCCATAAGACCCACAGATAGTTTGACTTCATCATAGAAATGTTTTGGCTCCAAGAAATTTTTTTTTCTTTGCTTTTTGCAGGGTGGAAGGCAAGGAAATTGGGGTTGAGTGACTTGCCTGAGGTCACATGGCTAGTAAGTGTTAAGTGTCTGAGGCCACATTTGAACTCAGGTCCTCCTGACTCCAGGGCCGGTTCTCTATTCACTGTGCCACCTACCTGCCCTCCAAGAAATTTTTAGAAAAAAGAATTTGTTCTATTTTTTTTAATAAACAAAATTTTATTTTATTTTTTTCTGCTTTCAAACTCCCATCTCCTTTGGAAATGAAACAAAAACCCACATATCATGTGTCAAGCAAAATAAATTCCTACATTGACCAGGTCCAAAAAATGTCTTATTTTGCATTTTGAGTCCCTCACCTTTTGATCAACAGGTGAGGTAGGTTGATTCATCATCACTCCTCTGGAATCATGACTTGTCACTGTCTATCAGAGTTCTTAAATCTGACAGCTCTGTTATCACTTAGGAATGCCTCACCTTTTCCCTCCATCTGTCCAGACAGCCTGTACTATACTTCCACATATTATCATCTTATCTTCCATCATAAGGCAGATGATGACATTAGTTGGGTTGTGACCTAGCCAAACAGGGACAGTTCTCTTTGGCATGGAATTTTTTTTTATCTCTGTTTTCCTTTTTCCTAAATTTTCTGAGCCAGAGAAATACCCCAAGTCCTCCATCTCAAGGGTAGAGTATTTGATAGTGTTGATAGAGTGGGATAATTGGATATGCTGGAATAAACCACTAATAAAAAGGAGACTGCTTTCCAGAAAGTCATATGTGAGCCATATTCTCTTTTTGTCCCTCCCCAATTCCTTTTGAGTTTCTGCTCACACCATTATTTCTCTGCAATGAAAAGGGTTAAAGACAAAAGGACAATTTGACAGAACATGGCTGTGGTCTTTAATGCTTTTTCTTGGCTCATAGTGCATGTGAGATTAGAACTTCATGCAGTTTAAGAGAAAAAAGCAAAACACACTACAATTTAGGAATTAAAAAAACCTCTTTATCTTAGAACCTTATGTATTCATTCCTACTGCTGAGAAAGGCTCACTTTGGGAGGGGAGGGATACTTTTGGATGGACCATTTAATGCCGGGATTTTTAGCCTTTTTTGTGTTATGGAATCTCAGAATAAGATTTTTAAATGATTATAGAAATACATAGAGTTACAAAAGAAAACAATTATATTAGAATAAAGCTATCAAAAAACTTTTTAAAAAATTCACCCATGTGGAGTTCTGGGTCATGTAAGCTACAAAGAAGATGGCTAAACATTTTCTCCATCCCTATGACCTCTCAAATTTCTCCAAAACAGAAATGTTTCAAAGATAAAGCAACTTCAGTTGTTTCCATGGTCTAGAATACCCAGAAGGTAAAAGGTTAAAAAAAAAACAATCTCAGGAACCCAGAAACAGATGCTCACTGACCCTGAGTTCACTCAGCACCCTTCCCCCACCTCCCACGCTACTGACAGCAAGACGGTACCAGCAGACCCAAGGACACAAAACACATTTACGTAAAAACATACCCCTGTCCCACTATTTCCCTCCTCTCTTTTCCCAGTTCTATAGAGACTCTGGCTCTATGCTGGAGATTTTTTTCTTGGGTTTCACCAGCCAGCTTGGCCATAGCCCTTTAGGAGCAAAAGCCTGCCAAGGACTGTAACCTGGAAACACCAACACTGCAAAGATCTGAACTGCTGGCATTCAGGACAACTGCTCTGAACTACTGGTGTCAGGCCAGAGAACTAAGGAACAGAGGGAATAGGACAGGACACCAGGGCAGGACACTATGCATACAGGGAGCTGTGGAGCACTGCACCATGCCTAGAGATAAGGGCATAGCAGTCAGCTAGGGCCAGTGCTGGCCACCCAAAAGTTGGTTGGGGCAGAGATAGTCTGGTAAACCATGAATTGACTAGTGTGGGAGGAGCCTGAGACTCTTTGAGCCCCAGTCCCCAAAGAAACCACAAGGGAGAGAGCCAAGAAGTGAGTGATAAAGAAAATAAGGAGAGAGGAGAGACTGAGAGTACCAAGAATTCCAGGAAGAAGAAATCTTAGAAAGCCTTGAACATAAACAGATAATCAACAGGAAAAAAAAAGGAATAATAATATGGCTTGCAGATTTAGAAACAAGTTCAAGCATCTATAAATAAATATTGCGAAGTGAGGGAAAGTAATAAATAAGCCCACACTTAATGAGACAGAGGATTCATCTGGAAATTAAGGAGAACATAGAACCACAACATACTATTCCTGAGTGGTTTAAAGGAGAAATGAGAATTATGAGAGCAGAATTTATGTCATGCACAGTAAAAATAATGAGCAGAATAGAAAAACCTGCATCTGCAATAGAATCTAAAGAAACAAAAAGAGACCAAAGAAACAAAAGAGAGAATAATAGATTAACAATGCAAATACATGGAAGTGAAAGATAGTCTAAAAGAAGAGATACAAAAACCAAAAACATTAAAAGAAAATATGCTCACTATGCAAGAAAACATATGAATCTCAAAGGCGGGATGTAGAAGCATTGGTCTCCCAGAAGAACAGGACGAGACAAAAAGTTGCCACTGTGATATAGGAAATAATAGAAGAAAACTGCCCATAATGCCTGAACATAGAAAATGAAACTCCAGTTGCAAGAATTCACAGATAGTCTCCAGAAAGAAAACCCAAACAAGCCAAGGTTACAAACTCCAAGACACATAGTAGTTAAATTGAACAGTTGTATTGAGAAATAGCAAGTTTTGCAAGCCATCAGGAGAAAGACCTTCAGATTCGAGTGAAAGGACATTCAAATAGGACAAGACTGTTGTGCATTTTGTTTGTTGTTGTCATTGTTCAGTCCTTCATTCTCGAAGAGGACCAGTGACATCCCAAGGGTAATGCCTTGACTTGCAAGTGAATCGGATTTAAGTGAGGCCGAGCTGTGCAAAATCATCAGCCTCACTCTTTCCTCCAGAGTCATCAAGGCATAGGTGAGGATGACTGATGGTGGCCCCAGAAAGCAAGGTAGTGGAAGGGAAGAAGGCAACTAGATGAGGTGGGAAATATGGCTGGGTTTGATGGTCTTCAAGAAGAAGTTGGACAACCACCTGTTGGAACTGTCCTAGAGAGGATGCCTTCCAAGTCTGTCCCCTTCTTTGGCAAAATGGATGTGTTCTCATTCGCTAGTGTTGCTTTTATGATGAACCTAATACTCCATATGTGGTCTGATCAACTCCAAAGGACAAAGAGTCTATTACCTCTCCTACAGAAATCCCCAATCTGGTGGGTAGACAGTGTGGGTAGTGGATAGTGGACAGAGTTCTGGGCCTCAAGTCAACATACTATTCCTGAGTGTTTTAAAGGAGAAATGAGAATGATGAGAGCAGAATCTATGTCATGCACAGTAAAAATAATGAGCAGAATAGAAAAACTTGAATCTGCAATAGAATCAAAGATTAGTCTTCCTGATTCCATGCTCAGTGCTCTATCTACTGAGTCACCTAGTTGCCCATGTTCTCAAGAAGACCAGACTTCGAATCTAGCTTCAGACACTGACTAGTTATGTGACTCTGGACAAGTCACTTAACCTTTGTTTGCCTTAATCCACTGAAGAAGGAAACAGCAAGTTACTCCAGTATCTTTGCCAAGAAAATCCCGTGGATAGTATTGGCATGTCATGGTCCATAGGGTCATGAAGGGTCAGACATGACTGGATGACTAAACAACAACAACAAATCTGATGAGAAAAGAAGGAATCACATTAAGACTATTCCCAGGGGAGACAGCAGATAAAAAAAGACCCCTACAATCCAGCTATCTTTGGTCTTATTTCTACTAGCCATCCCAACTAGCAATCTCTAGTTCTTGCTCCAGTTTGCCCAGAAAACACCTGATCATCCTCAGTCTCCCTCTTTCCTCAGAAAATCACAGCCTTGAGCCTCACCTTATTCCCCTCACTGAAGACATCCATTTGAATCCTGGACCAGGAAAGTTCCTTCATTCTCTTAGTCCGTGTTACTCCAGTGAGGATAGACCTGGACTTTCTCGTTTAGAAACAGTAAAACCCAGCACAACAGAGAGTCAAAGGAAAGGCTTAGAGAAGAGGACACTGGACCAGGTAGAGTTCAAAGACCTGGGTTCTGATCCTGCCTCTGCCTGGGATGTCACTCATCGTGCTATTTGACTGGGCTTCTTCTGTTCTTATTGAAAAAGCAGGATTTAAACTTGATTTCTTGCGAAGATTCTTTAAAGTTGCAACATTAAATTTCGATTGGGGTAGAGAGTTCAGGATAAAAGATGAAGACAGGGTTAAGGTGGAGATTGTCCCCAAAAGATCTCCATTTTGCCTCTATTTCCTGTCCTATCACAACAACAATGAAAAACCTGGGCACACAGAAGAAGGTTACCATGAATGGATATAGGCAGGTGGGAGCACTGATTAGGGACTTTCCAGATCAACACTCCCTTAATACCCAATATTAGCCCTGCAGGGGGAACTTGCACCCATTCAGGCTTTTTTTTTTGGTCTTCCTTCTGCTATTAGTCCTCTCCCCTCAGAACAATAAAATAAGTTTACTGAGTTAACCTAAAACAAGTCCTTCAAGGTCTGGGAGGACCCTCCAGGCCATACTTTATCTTCAATGCTCTGCTGTTTTTGGAGCCATAAGTACTGGGGATAAAAAGATAAAAGACTATCCCTTCTGTTATCAAAAAGAGGAGAGAATGGAATAATGTGTTCTGAAGATCCCTGGAGTTCAGGATGCAGCCCATGGTGAACTATCCTCCATAAGTGAGCTTAACTATAAGGAACAAAAGATGTATATTCAGTAATAACAAAAAGTCTGAAACGTTTCTGGAAAGACAATCAGAATGGAAGAGATTCTTTGTTTCTCACACATGCCAAACAACAAATGAATAAATGCAGATAGCAACAGCAACAGAGTGACAAAGGAAAGATCAGTAAGAAACTTCTTTGTAAATGTACACAAGCAAACAGGGATGGATGTGGTAACACGGTAGAGCTCACAGTGAAGAGGCCGATGGGGGGCATTATGGCCAGAACCTGGTGACACCCTGCCTACAGGGGAATGCCTTTTTTGTGGGACTACATTACAACACGGGAGGGTACATGAAATACGGGGAGGGAGATGGGCACCAGAGTCAAATCAATGGCCAGTAAGTAGGGGAAGTTGACTTCTGTGGTCTCAGAAAGAGAAGAGTCTACAGGGGAGCGGGTGAAGAGGGAGAAAATATTGAAAGCAGAAGAAAAGGAAGGAGGCCTTACTTTGTAGGTGGGAGGAGGTTCTACTGAGGAATGCTGCTATAGGTGAAGGGAGATGAGGACCTTACACTGAATGAGGCCTAGGGGTTTTACTCTCTTGGGAACAGGGTGTTGGAACCCAGGGGGCAGTTGGGACATAGAATGGGAGAGTGTAGACAGAGAGATTTCCAGGCAACAAGGGGTGGGGGGAAGATAAACAAGAGAGTATGTATATTAGTAGGGGCAGGGGAGGTACCCTACCATGTCTTCTCTGACATCTGAAATAATTGACATTGCTCTGACAGTGGGGCACAATGGAAAAGGGGAATCCATCAGGTAAAGCCCTGGAAGGCAGTGTCAGAAAGGGCCAAGTGGGCAGGGCCTAAAATGTATACTGTGAAGCTTTGATTGTATAAAGGATATAAAGGAAAGAGAGAAACAGGACAGTTACGTGGGTCATGAATGAGAGAATGAAAGTCTAGAGCAGTGGTTCTCAACCTTCCTAATGCTGCAACCCTTTAATACAGCTCCTCATGTTGTGGTGACCCCCAACCATAAAATTATTTTCGTTGCTACTTCATAACTGTAATTCTGCTACTGTTATGAATCGTAATGTATATATCTGATATGCAGGATGTATTTTCATTGTTACAAATTGAACATAACCCACAGGTTGAGAACTGCTAGTCTAGAGTAAACAGAGAGACAATTAGATGGTGAGGTAGCTATAGCACTGGTCCTGGACAGTAGGACCTGGGTTCAAATCCAGCTTCAGATACTAACTATGTGATCCTGGACAAGTCACTTGACCCTCATTGTCTCCAAAAACAGACAAACAAATAAAAAATAGAGTAAAAAGAGAAGGTGAATAATAAAGAGAGTGAAAGAAATCTTTTTCTTTTTTTTTTTGGAAAGGGGCACAAAAATAAGAAAATTAAAAACTAAGGAACAGGACTATCTGAAGGGGAGGCATCTTAAAAGAGTTAAAAGAAAAGAGACAGCCAGAGGTAAGAGAAAAAAGAATAAAAAATAAAGAATAAAAAATAAAAAAGAATAAAAAAAAGGATAAAGTAAAACAACTAAAGGAACATGATACTATGTTTACAGCAGAAGTGGAAACTTGAAATAAAAAAACTTGTACTGAGACAACATTAATGCATCTAGGAGAAGAAAGGAAGTGACCAAATGGGAAAAGAAAAATCCTCATATCAAATTTCTCCGATAAGGGCTTGGTAGTAATTGTCTGGGGGGAGTGGAAACTTCTCAGGCAGGTTTGGATTGTTAACTTCCCTTTTCCTCCTCCATTGCTGCTGTTAATCAGCAGCAAGCCCCCTTTGGGAATCTTTCTACCCCCACCTTCAGTCTTTTGTCTGCTTTCCTGCCTCTGTGGGCCCCTTCTCCCAGCCAATGGGAATCAGGGACAGCCCCAGTTTGCTCCCCCAACAAATGGGAGTGAGGGACAATGGGGGAAATATGACCCGGCTGCCTCGGGATTTAAAAACTGTGTTCGCTGCACTTTGGGGGTCTCTTCCTCATGATCAGTCATGGGGAAGACCACTCTCTTCTCCCAGGGAAGAGAATAAACTCCTGTTCTTATCCTAAGGGATCTCTCTATTTTTAATTAAATTTTTTGGATGGGGTAAATTCATCCCAAACATACCCCTTAGCCCTTCCCCAATAGATAAATAGTCAAAGGATATGAACAAATATGTCTCAAAAGAACTGCAAAGCATTCACAACCACAAGAGAAATGCAAATCAAGCAGATACAGAAAAATCCTTTGACAAAGTATCATGTTCTTTTACTCTAAAAACCCTACAAAGTATAGGCATAAAGAGACCTTTAAAAAAATCATCCAAAAAGTATTCATCCAAAACCAAAGGCAAGTATCATATGCAATGGAGATACACTAGAATCTTTTCCAATAAATACAGAAGTGAAGCAAGGATGCCCACTGTTTTCACTATTATTTTGTGGGATAAAAAGGAGATAAAACTATCTGTTTACTGATGATATGATGATTTACTTGGAAAACCACAGGGGATAAGCAGATATTAAATGAGACAATTAATAGCACCAGCAAAATTGCAGGCTACAAAATAAATACTCAAAAATCAACAGCCTTCCTATAGGATAATAGCAAACACACAAGAAGCAATCATGGAAGGGCAATCCCATTCCAAATAGCTACAAAATACATAAAATATCTGAGGATCAACTTCCTAAAGCACACAAAAACTTGTATAGATTCATTTGGAAAGCATTTCTTAAAGAAATAAAGAACAACCTAAATAGTTGGAGGAATATTCAGTGCTCATGACTAGGTCATGTCAATATAATAAAAATAACAATACTACCAAAATTAATTTATGCTTTTAATGCTATACCAGTCAAATTGCCAAGAGGATTCTTTACAGAGTTTAATAAAATAATGACAAAATTCATTTGGAAAAACTAAAGATATAGAATATCAAGGGAAATGATGAAAAAAAAGTAAGGATGAAAGGTGAATAGCATTTCCATACCTCAAACTATGTTATAAAGCAGCAATCATCAAAACCATCTTTAACTATTGGTTAAAGGATAGAAAGATCAACAATCTCCTAGATGAAGGAGATGAAGGGGGCGGCTAGGTGGTGCAGTGACTAGAGCACTGGCCCTGGAGTCAGGAGGACCTGAGTTCAAATGCAGCCTAAGACATTTAACACTTATTAGCCATGTGACCTTGGGCAAGTCACTTAACCCCAATTGCCTTGCCTTTCCCCCTCCAAAAAGCAAAAAACAAAAACAAAATTAAAAAAACAAATGACAAAGGAGATTAAAAAGCAATAGAATTTAGCAACCTATTGCTTGATAAAATGAAAAACATAAGCTGTCTAGGGGGAAAACTCTCTGTTTTATAAAAATTGCTGGAAAAACTGGAAAGCAGTCTAGCAGAATTTAGGCTTAGCTTAATATCTTACATCACACTCCATAAGACAGTCTAAATAGATACATGACCTTAATATTAAGGATTATACTATAAAACATTTGGAAGAGAAACAGATTATATACATCACACATCTATGGAAAAGGGATATATTCTTAACCTAACAAGAGATAGAGGTAATTATAAAGGATAAAATAGAAAACTTTGATTATGTGACATTTAAAATTTTCTGCAGAGACAACATTAAAGCATCTAGGATAAGAAGGAAAGTGATCAAACAGGGAAAAAAATCTTCATATCATATTTTTCTGACAAGGGCTTAGTACCTAAGATGTTTTAACAATTAAATACAAATAAGATGAGTATCTACTCACCAAAAGATAAATGGTCAAAAGACATGAATGAAGTTCTCAAAAGAACTAAATAAGGGTAGACTAGGTGGCACAGTGAATGGAGCACCAGCCCTGGAATCAGAAGGACCTGAGTTCAAATCCGACCTCAGACACTTAACACTTACTAGGCATGTGGTCTTGGAGAAGTCACTTAACCCCAATTACCTTGCATTCCCCCCTCCAAAAAGCAAAAACAAACAAACAAACAAACAAAGAACTAAGTAAGTATTCATGACCACATGAAAAAGTGTTCCAAATTACTATTAAGAAAAGAAATACAAATCAAAACAATCCTGCAGTTCTGTCTCACACCCTGCAAATTGACAAAAATGGCAACAGTCAATATTGGAGGGGTTGTGGGAAGATAGACACACTAATATATTGTTGGTGGAGCTGTGAAATTGTATGATCAATCTGGAAAGCAATTTGAAATTATGAAACTAAAATGTGTAAAATGTCCATACCCTTTGTACCAGACACTCCATTACTGAGTTTTTACTCCAAGGAAGCCATCAATAAGAAAAAAAGTCCCCACAAACTCCAAAATATTTATAGCAGCACTTTTTAGGATAGAATTGAAATTGGAAAGAAAGTCAATGCCTATCAATTGAAGAATGGCTAAAAAAAAATTGTGGTACATGAATGTAATGGGATATGATTGTGCTATAAGAAATGATGTGTATGATGAATACAGGGAAGCATGGAAAGATCTATATGAATTGATACAAAATGATGTAAGCAGAGCTAAGAAAACAGTCTACACAGTACCTACAACAATCTAAATGGAAAAAACAATGATGCACCAAAAAATTAAAATTAAATGAAACAAAATTATAAAGATTAAGTGGGACTTGAATGAGAATATATGAGAAGATGCCCCCTAACCCATTCCTTTGTGTATTGCATTTGTTTTTTAAAAAATTATTATTTAGAGGGGGGAGCAAGGCAATTGGGATTAAGTGACTTGTCTGAGCAAATGGTGAGTGTCTAAGGACAGATTTGAACACAGGTCTTCCTGACTCCAAGGCCAATGCTCTATTCACTGCACCACCTAGCTGCCCCTTGCACTTGTTTGTAGACTTTTTTTTTTCCTCCTCTCTAAAAAAATACTATTTGTCATATGGACTGGCTCTTGGGGAGGTGCTGGGATACATGGAGGCAGCTAGGGGTCTCAATGGATAGATACTCTTAACAGGATTTTTACTGAGCCAGTCTCTAATGAGAATGATGAAACATCAGGCCAGAAACAAAATGCCAGTAATCAAGTAGCCATTTAACTAATTAGTTTCGTTACGAGGACGAGATGTGCAAACCAGGAATTCTGATCAGAATTCCAACTTGCTAATGTGAAGACAGAGATTATAGACATAAATCACAAGTGGGAAGGGAGGGGGGAATTTGGATTACAAGCAATCGTTTCCAGGGCCAGAGTGGTCTCCCACAACAAACCCACAAATGGAAGAAAATACAACAATTCTGGAGTCTTGTGGGAGCAATATCGCTCAAGTCCTCAGAGGTGGTTAATTTGGTGGGTCACAGGACCAGAACTCTGTGATGGAAACAGGTTCGACAGTCTCTGATTCGCTTCACTTCAGGTATGCAGGCCTAACGATACCAGTGATTGTGAGCCTTGTCAAAGTTTGATTGATCAGTTCAAGTTGCATTGAGTCTCACTCACGAGAGAGGCAGTTCTGGAGAATTCTAAATTATTAGTATATTCTTTATACATATCAATTGTTGTAAAAATAATAATTCCCTCCACAATACTCACTAGCTGTGTGACCTTGGGTAAGTCACCTCAACTCTGTCTGACTTGGTTTCCTCAATTGCAAAGTGGGGATAATAACAAACATTTCCATTGCAGGGTTGTGAGAATCAAATGAGATAATTCTTGTAAAATGCTTAGCACAGTGCCTGACACATTAGTAAGCACTATGTAAATGCATTATGATTACTAGATTATCTCTCAAGTTTCCTCCAGCTCTAAATCTATGGACTATACTTATTTAATAAATATGTCTTAGAATGCTGTTATAAATCTGTATTGTTTATTCCTCTGTTGCTTCTGGAAATCAACCTTGTTCCCCTTTCTGAAAAATGAGCTGATTGTCCATCTTGATCTTTAACTCTGAATCTTACCAGATACAAAATGAAGAGATAAAAACCTCTCTGTGTAAGAGAGAGGCTGTAAGGATAAAGTCCTGTATTGGTAAGAATTCTTAGGTGAGCATTATGGATTGGGAAACAGGTAAAAAGCCTGTCTGATTTTGTTATTAATATAGCCATGGGTTCTGAGGTGCTGGCAAAGAGCTCCCTGAGGCCCCTGGGCCACATATCCTTACTTTCCTGTAGGCAGGTCCCAGGAGGTTTGACATGTTTGAGAGGGAACCTCAGGACCTCTCTGCCAACCAGTTCATTACTGGCCCTTCTCAGGACGTGTTCTGATTAATGCCTTGGAAATGCTTTGGGTGACTATTGGATGTTGGAGCTAAACATGACAGTTTTCAAAGTTCCCTCTCTCATATTCTGCTTTTTTTCCTGTTTCTATTTCTCTGTCTCTTTGTCTCTCTTTCTCACACATCCCCCATCCCACACACACCCCTGTTACCTGTTTACTTTAAGGTCAAAAACATTTGTGTCTGTTTTTACCTCATAGAGGAGTCTCTGACAGATACAACAAGAAGCACCACCACCTGTAAGTGGCTCAATCCCAATCATTACTGAGGTCAGGACAAAAAAACACAAGTTCTCCCAAAAGAGCAGCCTGGTAAACAGGAACAGCTGAAACTCAATGTGGATTCCATTTTCTTAAGAGCAGCCTAGAGAATAAAACCTGACTACAACACAGTTTTGCCTGGTTAAGTTTATATTCCCCAGTCTAATAAAAAAAGAAAATCTCTCTGTGTGTTTGTTACATGCCACCTGGAGATCTTCTGGTTCAACATGTGCCAGGTCACCAAGGCCATGAAGAAATGACTCTTCCCTTGTGACTGGTGATGAGAATGAGCAGCAGCTGTCTGTTGCTAAATGAACTGTATCTGCTTATTGCCTATGTGTTTAACCCAAGGCTCATTACTGAAGCTCTTCATTCTTAGAGGTTTATCAATAACTCATACTGTATACGGCTCATGTGCCAATCTAGAGAATTACAACAATAAACAAAATGAATTCATCCCTGAGCCTATAAATAACCCCTCTTCCCTCTCTGGTGAGCCGCCATCTTCCTCACATATCTAAACAGTCTTCTAGACTTACAGGGCTGCTCTTGTAGGCCTCCCCTCTCCCAGCACAGAGAAAGAATTCAACATTGCTAGGGAGTCAAGCAGGGGCTCCCTTGTGATGGTCCCCACTTCTCTGGAAATCTCTATAGCCTTTCCAGGCTTATATATAGACCATTTTGAGGTTGAGGCCCTTCATACATGGAAAGACCTTGGCATCAATGCAGAGTCAACCTCCATCTCCCAGACATGGGTAGTTCGTATGAAAGGCATTTGACACAGGTCACAGTACCAGTGGAGGGCAACATGACAGTCTGCCTTTCTTCTCTTCCATTCTGAATCTGGAGCATGGTTCAAGAACTTTTGTGTTGGACTTATATTCATGAAGCAAAAACATGATGATGATAAGACATATTTGATGAAGAACAAGACATATTTGAGCACACATTTGGGAATTCATTTTGCTTGACTGTAGATTTGTTACAAGGGTTTGGGAATTCATTTTGCTTGACTGTGCAGATTTGTTACAAGGGTTTTGTTTTTCTTTCTTCATGTGGCAGTGTCTGAGGTTAAGAGGGGAACAGAGAAGAAAGAAAGAAAGAAAGGAAGGAAGGAAGGAAGGAAGGAAGAAAGAAACAAAGAAAGAAAAAGAAAGAAAGAAAAGAAGGAAGGAAGGAAGAAAGAAAGGAAGAAAGAAAGGAAGGAGGAAAGGAAGGAAGGAAGGAAGGAAGGAAGAAAGGAAGGAAGGAAGGAAGGAAGAAAGGAAGGAAGGAAGGAATGTAGGAAGGAAGGAAGGAAGGAAAGAAGGAAGGAAGGAAGGTAGGAAAGAAGGAAGGAAAAAAGGAAGGAAAGTAGGAAAGAAGGAAGGAAG
>CM053588.1:88847628-88872960 GCA_028646515.1 Pseudochirops corinnae | reverse complement strand
TTTTTTTTTTTAATCTCTGTGGAACTCTGCTTCCAGAGGGGAAAGCTCTGTCTCAAATCGCTGGGGTTTTCCCAGCTGCTGGAGCTTTTAGGAGGCTGCTGGGTCCCTCCCCAACTCCGGCTCACTGAAAAAAACAAACAAATCCAGAACCAATGCCCAAGACCGCGATCCAGATCCAGGCCGCTCAACGCGAGAGCACTTGGCCTCTGAACGATCGCTTGGTCCCCCTGCAGTCTGCAGGCCAGGAGCTCTGAAGTGGCAGTGTGGAGGCAGGTACAAAACTTCCACTTCTGTGGCCTCGTTGCCCTGGAGGCTTTTTGGCCAGACCCGCTTTTCCCCCCTGATTTCCCCGAGCTCCACTAACCTAATTCTGGATACTGCCACAGCTGCCGCAGATCCGCTCTCCCGAAGCTCCAGCTGGGGCTTGGCTTCTCTCATCCAGCCACCTCTGGGGCAGAGCCGTGGTTTCAGGCTAGGCTGGTTTCAGCTTGCAGGGCTGAGATGGTTCCTTGTAGCTGAGCTGACTTTAGTGGAAAGTATATTTGTGTGTGTTTTGGAGTTCTAGAATTAGTTTAGAGTCATATTTTATGGGTATTTTGGGGTGGCTATGTGACAGCTGCAATATGTTGCTGCTCCTACGCTACCATCTTGGCTCTGCCCCCCTACCAGATTCTCTAAAATGATTTAAGGGGAAAGTAGCAACTCTTGGAGGGGATATGGAAAAATTGGGACACTGATCCGTTCATTGTTGGCGGAGTTGTGAACTGATCCAGCCTGGATTCTCTGAAGGTCTGCACTTACATCATTTATTACCTGTTGCAGGAGAGAGCAGAGAAGTTATCCTGGAGGCTTGGTTGGTTTAGGGAGCTAAGGTCTGAGTTGTTGATGTAGCTTCCCAGTTAGCTGGGTTTGCATAAAAAGACCAGCCCACGAGGAGTCAGGGACTCTGACTTAGCACACTTTCTACTGCTCTGTGAGGCCTCATATCCATCATCCTGCTGACTAGACATTTCTATGTGAAGTGGAGGAAGGAGAGGATGGTGTCTGTCTGAAGCAGTGCTATGTCCTTGTTCAGCATCCTTTCTTTTTTGTTAAGAGTTGAATGGTCTAGGTGTGACTCATTTCATCTTTTTCTCTCCCTCCCTCCCTCCTTCCCTCCCTCCCTCTCTCTCTCTCTCTCTCTCCCTCCCTCCCTCTCTGGTGAGTCCTAGCCTTCTCCAACACTAGACAGTCTGGAAAGAGGCAGGTCCCATTTCATTCCAGTCCTAAGCTTGAACCACTGGAACAGTGTGAGGCAGGCCTGGTCTACAACAGAGGGGGCAGACTAGATCGTTTCTAAGGCCCTGACAGGCTCCAGAATATTCATGTATAGCCAGGGGTGGATGGAGCAGTACCCACAGCAGGAGAGTGTCCTTTCAGCTGCTAAGAAGCAGATCGTAGGATCTCAAATCTGAAAGAAACTTAAGTGGCCATCCACTCTAACCCATATCTGCCCAGTCTCAACAAGTGTCTTCTCTGGAAATCAAGCCTAAATTTTCCTCTTCGCCACTTGTAGGTCAAGCAGAATAAATTGAATCTTTCTTTCATAGGGCAGCTCTTCAAATACTTTTAGAAAGCTATCATGTCTCTGGTATGTAAAACTCAACATGATAGTCCAGATGTGATGAGACCAGGGAAGAGGAGAAGATCATCATCTCCCTAGTCTTGGACATGATGCCTCTCCTAATGCAACCCAAGATTATGTTAGGGTTTTTTGGTTGTAGTATCATAATAAATGTTTAACAAGTGCTTATTGACCAACAGACTGAATCTAGCAGAGAATACAAGATTGAAAGTGATTATCGGGGAGAAGGCCTGCTGGAAATAGCATGACAACTCCAGAACACTTAGACAGCCCTGTAGTATCAGTATATACCCCCACATATGTATTCTGGCCATGAATACTTATATACACATGCCCTTCCACCTCCTCCTACATGTGCTCTGGCCACAAGTGCTCCCTTCATGTGTATTCCCCATTAGTGTTCCTAAAAGTTATTTTCTGGTCTTCCCCTTGATAATTTATGGGAGAATGGGCCCAAACTTATGGGGGGGGGATGCTTTATCTCTATGAAATTACTGTGAATTAGTGTAAAATTTTATTAAGTGTCTTTGTTTTGAACTAATTCTGTTCTTTGGCTGGGTGATGAAGGTATAGACATTAGCCTAGACCTGTCAGTTATGACTGTGAGTGGATGTGGACCCACAGGGTACATTGATCTGAGGATAGCAATATGTGTGTGTGTGTGTGTGTGTGTGTGTGTGTTTATTGAGGGGGAGCCACTCTAAAAGTTGGAGGATGTCCTCAGGAGCTACATACTTGATGAAGGGGTAGGGTAGGGGTTAAATTTAACTTTTTTATTCTGTACTTAAATACCAAACATTGAAAAAAATTCCATATATACAATAGAATAGAAAAAAGATGATTATATAGGAATCCGAGAATCTCTACTATGTATAACTTGCTTTTTAAAAAAGTGTACTAAATCCAAGATGTTGCTTTGTTTTTGGCAACGTGATCACTATATCCTCATCACTTCCCCAGTGAGAAAAGAGAATCCAAACTCTTTTTAAATAAATAACCATAGTCACATCAGCCATATCTGAAATATACATCTGTCAGGAGATGGGTAGCTTGCTTCATGATCTGTCTTCATGAGTTCTGGTTGGCCACTGCATTGATCAGAGTTAAGTCTTTGAGAAAAATTTTTCTTTTAAAATATTATCATATAAGATATTATTATCACATATTATTATCAGTCTCATTTCATTCTGCAGAAACATTTTTTGAATCACAGTGTAAGATCTTATTCCTATTTATGTTTCATCTTAGTCAACCTAATTAAATGTTCCAGTTCAGGGGTGGGCAAACCATGGTTTGTAGGCCAATTCTGGCCTGCCTATTTTTATATGGACTGTGAGCTAAGAATGACTTTTATATTTTAAAATAAAATATAAATATAAAACAAAATATTTTAGAATGAACCATTCTTAGCTCTCAGGCTGGGGATATACCTCCCCCCCCCCAAAAAAAAACCCACATACACACACATACAACAGGCCCTGGACTGGATTTGGCCTTTGGTCATTAGATTGCCCATGCCTGATCTACTCTGACAAGGAATTTTTTTTCTGTCTCTGTTTTCCAATACATTAGCTCTTCGTTTCAGTTTTGTGTCACTTGAAAATTTGATAAACATGCCACATTCGCCTTTATTAGTTTGTTCAGTTGTGTCCAATTCTTTGTGACCTCTTTGACCATAGCACATTAGGCCCTTCTCTCTTTCATTATCTCCCAAAGTCTATCCAAGCTCACATATGTTGCTTCCATGGCACTATCTATCCATCTCATCCTCTGCCATTCCCTTCTCCTTTTGCCTTCAATTTTTCCCAATGTCAGGGTCTTTTCCAATGAGCCCTGCCTTCCAATTATGTGTAAGCTTCAATTTTAGTATTTGTCTTTCCAATAGGTAGTCTGAAATAATATTTTTAAGTATTGACTGATTTCATCTCCTTGCTGTCCAAGGGACTCTCAAAAGTCTCCTCCAGCATCACAATTTGAAAGCGTTGATTCTGCAGTGCTTGGCTTTCCTTATAATCCAACTCTCAGAGTCATATATTGCTACTGGAAAAACCATAGCTTTGACTAGACAGACTTTTGTTGGCAAGATGATGTTTCTGCTTTTTAGTATGCCGTCCAGATTTGCCATAGCTTTCCTTCTAAGGAATGACTTTTGATGTCATGGCTGCAGTCATTGAATACAGTGATCTCTGAAGCCCAAGAATATAGAACCTGACATTTTCCATTTCTTCTCCCTCTATTTTGCCAAGAAGCAATAGGATCAGTTGCCAAAATATTAATTTTTTTGATGTTAAGCTTCAAGCCAACTTTTACACTCTCCCCTTTCATTCTCATCAAGAGGCTACTTAATTCTTTTTCACTTTCTACCATCAAAGTGGTATCATCTGCATATCTGAGACTATTTGATATTTCTCCCAACAAGCTTAATTCTGGTTTTTGATTCATCCAGCCTGGCATTTCATATGATGTATTCTGCATGTAAGTTAAATAAATAAGGTGACAAGATACAGCCTTGGTGTACTCCTTTCCTAATCCTAAACCAATAAGTTGATTCATGTTCAATTCTAATTGTTTTTTAACCCTCATACAGGTTCCTCAGGAGACAAGTAAGATGATCTGGTACTCCCATCATTTTGAGAACTCGCCACATTTTGTTGTGATCCACACAGTGGAAGGCTTTAGCGTAGTCAAGAAAGCAGAAAGAGGTATTTTTCTGGAATTCCCTTGCTTTCTCCATAATCCAGTGAATATTGGCAATTTGGTCTCTAGTCCCTCTGCCTCTTTGAAAGCCAGTCTGTTCTGATAATTCTCAGTTCACATATTGCTGAAGCCTAGCTTGCAGAATCCTAAACATAATCTTGCTGCTGTGTGAAATGAGTATAATTGTTCAGTAATTTGAATGCTTTTATACTGCTTTTTAGTAAAAAAAAAAAAAAAAAAAAAAAAAAAAATATATATATATATATATATATAAACTAGCACAGGGCCAAGTTAGCAATCCCTAATGCATTCTCCTAGATAACTCATTCCAAGTTGATGTTGGCCCATTAATGACTACTTTTTGGGCGTGGCCATTCAACCAGTTCAATCAAAAATTGTAGTCTAGTCTAGACCATATCTTTGCATCCTTCTCACAAGAATAGCATAAAGGAAAAGAACCTATATGTTCTAAAATGTTTATAGCAGCTCCCTTTGTGGTGGCAAAGAACTGGAAATCACAGGGATGACTGTCAATTGGAGAATGGCTGAACAAATTGTGGTATATGAGTGTGATAGAATACTACTACTGTGCTATAAGAAATGATGAGTTCAGTGATCTTAGAAAAACCTGGAAAGACCTGCATGAAATCATGAAGAATGAAATGATCTGAACCAAGAGAAAATTATAAACAGTAACGGCAATATTGTTTTAAGAATGACATTGAGCAAATAAATTATTTTGATCATTGTAAATACCCAAATTAGCTATAAAGGTCATATGAAGAAAGATGCTATCTACATTCAGAGAAAGAATTGATAAATAGAAGTATGTGTAGAATAATTTTACATATATACAAACACATGTGTATATGCATATATACAGACATATATGCATATGCATATATATGTGTTTGTGTGTGTGTGTGTGTACCCATTTGTGTTTAATGGTAGCCATCTCTAGGGTGGGAGGATAATTTTGTTGCATATTTGAAAGGAATAACAAGTTGTGTTTAGATTTGCAGTTTCATATGCAATAATCTTTTTTATTGTACTATGTTATGAAAACACTTGTTCCATTCCATAAATTAAAAATAAAATTAAAAAAGAATAACATAAGAAAATTTGTTAAATTCTTTGCCAAAATCTATTAAAAACACTATCAGAAAAGGAAATGAGATGAGTCTTACATGATGCCTTTTTGTTGAAACAAAGCTGATTCTTTATGATCTCTACTTTCCTTTCTGGATGTTCATTAGCCATTCTTTTAATAATGTGTTCTAGAATTTTTCTAGAAACTGAAAAGAAGCTCTTTATAGTTTATAGAGTCCATTCTCTTGCTTTTCTTTTTTTTCTTTCTTTCCTTCCTCCCTCCCTCCTTCCTTCCCTCCTTCCCTTTCCTCCTTTTCTTTCCTTCCTTCCTTGCTTCCTTCCTTCCTTCCATGCTTTCATCCTTTTTTTTTAAATCAGAGAAACATTTGTTCTTCTCCAGATCTGTGTATCCTTCTATTTTCTATGATCTTTTAAAGATCACTGGTGACATGTCAATCATTTCTGCAAGTTTTTCTTTGCAGTACCCAAGGATGTAATTCATCTGGCCTGGTGACTTCAGCTCATCAAGCATTGCTAGATGCTGTCTCACTATCACCCTCCTTATCTTGGCTATGAATTCCCTATTAGCTATTTTTAATCTGCCCTTTCCATTCCAGAGAGTATTCTCCTTGGCAGAGATGATACAGTTTTCTCTTTTTCCACTGTCACAAATATAGCAAAGTTCATTCTAGTGGATTATTATTTTGGCAGAAATATGGGTTTAGAGGAACTAAAAGTGACTGAAAATAATCTCCATGTTTCAGGTGTCTTTAAGTGTTTGATGGACTACCATGGAGAGGAATTAGACTAATTCTGCCTGGTTCCACAGGGGAGAACTAGGAGCATTGAGTGGAAAATGCCAAGTGGTCCATTTAGTCTTGATGTAAGGAAACACTTCTTAAAAATTTGGGCTATTCAAAAGGAGAATGAGCTGCCGAGGGCGGCAGTGGGTTCCTCCTACCTCCTCTCACCACCCCTGGAGGACTTCAAGAACACGTTGGACAGCCACCTGTTGGGTACGTTGTAGACAGGGTTTCTGTAAGGTTCAGTCATAGGTTGAATTAGATAGTTCCCAAAGGCCCTTCTAAATTAGATTGAGAGATTTTATGATCTAATGTTTTCACTCAATCAGTCAATAATAAAGCATATATTATGTGCCAGGCACTATACTATTTCTTGGAGATAAAAAGAAAGGCAAAAGACAGTCCCTGTTCTTGAGGATCACACAGTCTAAAGGGGAGACAATGTGAATTGTTGATCACTTTATTTAAATCTCACCTTATGGTTTTTCCTCTTCTTATTTTCTATTTATCCTTTGATGTGAATCATCTCTGTGAAATTGTTCTATATGTGCAAGCTACTATGTACAGATATTTCCTAAATCCTATTCTGCAGCCTGAGGTTCTGTCAGAAAATTTCAATCACACTGATATTTTTTCCTCTAACATATTGAAAAAGAAATTATATATATAGCAAAACTGCTTACAATATGAGACAACTTGGGGTTGTATAAATGGGTGTAATATCTTCTATTTTGTTCCAAAATCTTTTTAGCCCTCCTCTTTTATCCTAAATATATTTCTATATGCGGAAGTCCCCAACCATCATTTCCAGATTCTGTTGATATGTTTCAAACTTAACAGTATTCCATGACAAAATTATCTTGGAAAGTGATGATCTAATTTGAATTTAGCATTTCTATTTATCATCAGTATTTAGCAAAACCAATCTCCACTAACTCAGAATTTGAAATAGTTCAGATATAGTATATGTGGATTCTTATCAGGTAAGAGGTTTGAAATAATTTTCTTTCCTAATTTCCAGTGAAAATGGGATAAGACTTAGGATAGACCAGCACTTATATCCTAGGTGACTTTGGGAAAGTCATTTAGACTCTCTAGAAATCAGTTTCTTTAACTTTTAAATAGTCTTAATATCTATACTATCAAGAACCAAAATTAGACAAGGTAGTGAGGGAATTAAGTGGATTAGGACAGCAAGTGGTTAATTGTGGAAATTGAGTGAACCATACCAACACTATTTTGTGACTCAGTTCTGGAGCTAGCTCAGTTCCCTTTCTATTCAATTATGGGCCTAGTTCAATTACTGTCTTGAGAGAAAATTTTATTCAGTTATGGAAATTGGAGAAAACCTTATTGTAGTGTTTGAACCCAACCCTACATAGCTGGGAAACTGTACCACCCCTCTACCTGTTGCTTAGAGACCTTTAACTAAAGACCTAGGTTACACAGACCAGAAACCCAGTCACATCTGAAGGCTGATGCAAGCAGTTTTCTTACAATTATACATCTCAAGTAACTCATGTGTCTTATCTGAAAACTGGCCTCATACTGATAAGTTATTATTTCCACATTCCTTTGATTGTTTACAGACACTTTGGGGGAACAGAACACCTCTCTTTCTGAATTCAGAGAACTGCACATGTTCACTTTCCCTCCCAACTTGGAAAGTTTCTAATCTTTCATTCAATTAGATTACCTATGTTGTATTTTTCTACTTAATTGATCGTATTTGATTAATTGCTTTTAATGTATAAAAGTCTGTCTCCTCCTGCATTTGGGATCCAGGGCCAAAGCTGAGAATGTTACTGGTCCTGATTTGCTGGGCGATTGGCATACGTTGCTTAATAAGTCAATATGCTTGGAAGCTCGAACCTTTGTCATTTCATTTTTTACCTGTCCAAGTAGACAGTGACCTAGGCTGCAAAACACATGGATGCACAATGGTAGACTCTTTTATTTTTCTCCCAAACCTACCATTCTTCTGAATTTCATCCTTCTAGTCTCTCAGTTTTGCAACCTCTTCATTCTTCTGAATACCTTGCCCTCCCTACCTTACATATCCATCAGCAATTAAAAATTTGTTTTTCAAACAGATGCCCATTGATTTGGGAATAACTAAACAAATTATGGTCCACAGATGCAATGGGACATTATAGAGCTATAAAAATGATGAAAGTGATGAATTTAGAGAAGAATGCAAAGATTTACATGAACTGATGCAGAGTGATGTAAGCAGAGCCAGGAAAATAGTATACACAAATATTAAAGGAAAACAATCCAAACTGAAGGCTGTGAAATTATAAGAACCAGTTTGGCCCCATAGAAGAGATATGAGAAGACATCTCCCACTGCTCTTTTTCAGAGGGTGGGGCCCACAAGTGTGTGGGACATTGAATATAACATCAGGGTTTTTTCAATGTTTTGATTGGTTTCAATAATTCCCCCCCCCCTTCTTCTTTCTTCCCTATAAGGGATAGCTTTCTAGGGAGAGGGAAATAATATAGGATAGGGATGGGGGGGAACTAAGTGAGACAAGTGAAAGATATCAATAAAAACTTATTTTAAAAATTAAAACAAATCCAAATCATTGTTTCTACAAAATCCTTCTTTTCTGACAAAATCTTTCACAAATGTCCCCTTCTCTCTATTAAAATGGCCATCATCATAATTCATGTCTTCTTCTCCTCTTCACTTTCCTGATCTCCTCATCAACTAGGGCCTTCTCCTCAAAATTACCACGAATTTGCATGTAGAACCAACTTATGTCTCTTTCCAAATAATATGACTAGGAAACTATGATTATATCAAGGTTGCTCACCCCCAAACTTTGTCATACCAATCATAGCTTTGCTCTATCAGCTATTGTTAATGTCCAGGAACTGTATTGTTTGCGATGCTTGTGTTGATCAGAGTACATAATGAATTTCATGTTGTTTCCTCTAATAATGCCCAAATATTGTCAATAAAACCGGGTTGCAAAAAAAAAAATTACCTTGTATTTATTCAGGATGTATGTAATATATGTGCATGTGGTCTTCTTCCCATACAAGGAGATGTCTTTGAGCGGGGGGAGAGAGGGAAGAAGAATTTTTCAGTAATCACCTACAATGTGCTATAGACACCAGTATTACCTCATTTGATTCTCATAGTAACACTGTGCCATTTTACAGTTGAGAAAACTGAAGCAGTCAGAGATTAAATGACTTGGCCAGGGTCACATAGCTAGTATGGATCTGAGTGAGGCCAGATTGGAACTTGATTCCAGGTCCAGTACTCTAACTACTGAGTACCTTGGTAGGAACTATTTCATTTTAGTATCATTTAGTATTTAGTATCATTTATGTATCCCTAGTACATGTCTGGTACATAGAGGCACTAAATGAATACTTGTTGATTGATTGATTGAATTGCATTTTTATAAATGCACCTATTACATGCCAGATAATTTTGTTCTCCATTGTTTCTAGGTATTTATTTTGCAATAGATTTTCTAGTATGTAGACTAGTAAAGGTTCAAAGCTGTTTATGTGCAGGAACACAGAGGGTGCAAATTTCAAACCTTCTCTAGGTTTGCACGAGTACTTTGATCCAGCTCTGGTTATCTATTTACTTCAGAAGAGAATGTATGGAAAAGGGCTAAAGCTGTAAAGAAACACAACAAAGTATTGCTCTTTCAAAATCAGTCGCTTTCTTCAAAATAGACCCAGAACCAAAGTTGTTTTGTATTCCCACCTCAGTCTTCCTGTCCCTCCAGGCTGTCATGAAAGACAGATGCATCTATGAGACTTAAATAGAATAGGTATATGGATGGATCTCTCAAAGTGGGCACACTTGTGCTATGAATCCAAAAACTCAAGAGAAAACATTCACAAAGCACCACAGCTCCAAGGCCTTGAACCAAAGTTTTGGCAAAAATGAACCCACCTGATCCTTCTCCTAAGAACACAAGGCTAAAAATAATCTGCGTGTGTGCCATCCACCAAAATGGCAGCCATGTGATCGGCTAGAGAACCTCTGCCACTCACACAGCAGATGTTCAAAAGATTTTTTTGAATGAATGAATCTCCAAAGTGAATCAGGCCTGACCCAGGGGTAGCAATGATCACAATGGCTAACGTTTTATATTGTTTATATAGTTATTGCACCTCAGGTTTTATTTTACTCTTGCAACAACCTGATTGTTGATAGTTGATTGTTGATAGTACAGATGTCATCTCCCATTTCACAGTAAGGAAACTGAGGCAAAGTGATTAAATGATTTATGGAAGGTGATAGATAACAGTAAAGAGGCAGAACTTAGGTTTGACCCCCAAGTATTGAGTCTAAATTTGGTATTTTTTCCCCATTACCCCACAGCTGCTTCTCCATCAGTGTATCTGATGGAGCTAGGTTCACTTCTTCCAAAGCAATGAACCCATTAATACCTCACGGTTGGGGCAGCTAGGTGGCTCAGTGAATAGAGCACTGACACTGGAATCAGGAGGCCCCGAGTCCAAATCCAGCCTCATACACTCACTAGCTGTGTGACCTTGAGCAAGTCACTTAACCCTAATTGCCTTGCCTTCCCTCCTCCAAAAAACAAAACAAAACAATATCCCATGATTACTACCTCAAGAGTCAAGATAGGAGATGTTAGACAGAGAAAGAAATGATATTGCTTTTGTTGTGAGGCAGAGAAAGAATAACTGAAAAAGAGAATGTGGGGCATGGATGCATGAGAGAACAAACAGGAAGAAAAGTATCCCACAAAAGGAGTGAAGATGGTGATGTATTTTGTGTTTAGAGAAGAGTTGGTGTTTTTTCTCAAAACAGACCAATTCGATTTGTAGTATGAACATAGAGCCACCAGATGTCACTGTAACAGGACCAATGGCATTTCTGAACAAGTGACAAATATTCCTACCTCTGAGGAGTAATAGGATGGAATGAGAAAGCTCCAACTGCAGCATCTCCCCTGCTTTGGGCTCTGATTGCTTAGATGCCTACAGGATTTAATGCATTTCTGTGAAAAGATAACTAAGGACAGTGAATACAAACCTTTCACAGTAGGAAGTAGGAAAGCAACCACCAAATTAAACGTGACCCAGAAATGGAAGATAAAGGAAGACATTTTCTTCCCAAGCTCAAAATGTCCAAACCAGAACTGATTATTTCCCCACCCCCTAGGACCTATCCTCTTTTCTCATTTCTGTTGAGGGCGCTTCCACCCTTCCAAGTCCGGATTCCTAACTGTTGTAGGAGTGGCACATATTTTATGTAAACAGGGACAGATTCCCTTTCAGAGGGTAGTGATTGTTTGTTTGGCTTCCTTGACACCTGAAGCATAAAAGATTCTGGGGAATTGGTGTCAGAGGTTTGAGCAGAATTCTCGCTGCCTTGCAGAAATACCCTTTTAATCTAACATAGATGGTTGCTGTGGTAACTGCAGAGGGGGAGGGGAGTAGCCATGTTAAGCTAAATACATAATAGCTGTGTGATTTTGGGAAAATCACTTTACTTCTTTGGGTCTCAGTGTCCTCATCTGAAAAATGAGCACTCCAAGATCCCTTCTTGCTCTAAGAAAACATGATCTGATAGTTGGTGGGCATAGGTAAGTGAAGGGAAGATAAGTCAATCCCTAACATTTGCATGTTTAACTATCATAACTTCAAGCATTCTCCTGATTTTATTAATAACCCTGTTTTCATTTCAAGCTGGCAAAAGCATTGTTAGTAGTTATGCACAGTGGAGGAAAAAAAGAGAGATGTGATGCATGTAAGTTTGTGGAAAGCCTGGTATCCTATAAGGCACTTCACTGGCTTTGTTCACCCTACCCCATAAAGAGCTCCCTGCACATTCATTGCATATTTTCATTATTTACCTTTAAAACTCAAGTTTTATGCTTCAATTATACCCCCAAAGCTAGTGTGAGTCCTTTGGTCTCTAAGCCCAAGCATGCGAAGCGCAACTGTGGCTTAGTAAGAAAATAAAGGTGTTCGATAAACCCTGTGTTGTAATGTCTGCAGCTGCTGTTGGCCTAACTGACCAGCTGGCTAAATCCCATTATCCATCACTGCCTCAATGTTAAATGTCAACTCACCTCTGCCATGCTCCCCTACTCAAAGACCCTTAAGGATCTCTGCAGGAAGCAGATGTTGCTGAGAGATTATTTCAAGCTCATGCATCCTTCATGATCTCCAACAACATCCACCAGCCCTGAAGGATGGAACGCTGGAGGTGATGTTGAGACTTTGCCAGTCTCCGAGTCTTCTGACAACAGTGACTAGAGTCCTGTGGTTTTCAGAGGGCTGCCAAGGTAGAGAGGTTAGTAGCACTATAGTATACAATACAATGTCTTCACACTGCCATCTGACACCTTGGAAAATAAGATTCAAGTTTAAAATGTTTTAGTTTTAAGAATTTTTTGTGTAGTATTTGTGGTTCTGTAGATTTCATGTGTTATGAAAAGTGAATATTGTCTGAATTCAATTGTTTTTATTGAGATGTTAGCACAAAAGGTCACAGAATTCTAGGGAATTACTAGTCAGAAAAAATCTACACGTTACTAATTTTATTTTGTGTACTGCATTTTATGGGTTATTTCATGATTACTGTGTTTTACTTATTATCAGAATTAATGTTTTATTATAAAGAACAATATGATCCAACTGGGACTTAAGATACACAGGCACTGTGGTAGGGAGATCCATCCTGCCCTACCGGAAAGTCAGAGGGGTGATGGGGGAGGACATAGGAGAGAACAGATTGGAGGAGGGGTTATACAATGGGATGGCTGTTTTGGGGTGGTGGGTAGGGGAAAGATGGGGTGAAAATTTGTAACTCAAAATCTCGCGGAAATGAATGATGTAAACTAAAATAAATAAAAGTCAAAAATGCAAAAAAAAAAAAAAAGAATAATATGCAAAGTGTATTTTCAGCAATCTCTAGTGAAAGATGACAGTTTTTGGTGGTCCCAGGAGCATAACCCCTGATTTTCCTATAGGTTCACTATATCAACATTCATGTTTTTCTTTCATGCCATTTTCTAGGAATGTTAGCCCCTCAGAAGTTGAGAACTGACTATATATACATTTTGTCCCATATTAGACTTACGAGGTACATAAGTAGTACAGAAAATGAACTTCTGTCTGGAGTACTCAGGGCAGACTTCCTGGCAGAGGTGAGATTTCATAACTTTTCATCTAAAATAAACTTCCTAAAGCTGCAATAGAAGTAAACCTTCGGGGCTATTATATTTCACTTAGACTTTAAAATGAACTAATTATTATACTAAGATGTTGTTCTTGAATTGAAAGTAGTAACTGGGCTCAGTGGTCTCAAGAAAGTCATTCACGTAAAGCTTAAAGTTGTCTTTAAAAACAAACTAATTTCTTTGCTATCTAATGGTGTAAGTATGGAAATGCCTCGAGGAGAGAGTGCTGCTCATTGATATTTGTTGTAAACTACTTTGATGTAGTCCAAGCTATTTAGATTCTTGGGAATCCTCGGCCCTCCTATTTGCACTAGCAAGGCTGGTCAGCTGGCTGCCTCCCTCCCTCCAAGTTCTAAAAGTAATTCTGAGAGGGTGAGAGTGATTCTTCTAATGCTATAAACCTGAACTCCCATTTTAGAATCTTCTCAAAACTAATCATCCATCTATACATTTGGTATCTCATCTATAGCACTGATTGACTCAGTGATGAGTGCTTCAATGTACTTTGCCAGTGGATATTGACTCAATGTTATCGATAAGCAATTAACGTTGTTGTTTTGTTGCTGTTTGGTGGTTTCAGTTCAGTGTAGTCTTTATTGACTACATTTGGGGGTTTCTTGGCAAAGATACTGGAGAGGCTTGCTATTTGCTTCTCCAGCTCATTTTACAGATGAGGAAATTGAGGCAAACAGGGTTAAGTAACTTGCCCAGAGTCACACAGCTAGGAAATGTATGAGGCCAGATTTAAACTTAGGAAGATGAGTCTTCCTGACTCCAGACCTAGCACTCTATTCACTGTACCACCCAGCTGCCCAAATAACATTAGTATCTTATAAAAGGACAATGATATAGCAGGAGTCTTGGCTGCCTGCCATCAATCCACTGCTCTGCTGGGTTCCTAAGTTACTCCTCACTGGGCTTGCCTTCTGAGGAACTGGTATAAACTCCAGTTCCTAGATCTTCTGACATCTCCTAAGGCTTTGTACTAAAGTAACTTAGACAAACAGGTGGAGGGCAACTATCTCAGATACAACCCTGCCCAGAGGCCTTACATGTACCTGGCCAACCTGATGTGGGAAAGCACAAACACCTTCCCCCCAACATACACACATATATACACTGGCCCTCTGGAGCCCAGAGTCACTCTTAGTAATACAGAATATTAATATGCATATCATCAATTCATTCACAATTATATAATATATAAATTATTAATATATTTGTAATAGATATATTAACATATGTAATATCCATAAATATTCTAGGTACCATCAGGGTGGTCATAAGGTATCTTTGGTACTCTTTCATCTCTTCTCTTTAGCATTGCTCTGCTTGGATATTCCATATCCTCATGCTTTCAGGAGTCCTCTGGGCTTCCTCCATGGCTTGTCTATGAAAGGATGATTCAGTAATGCTAGTAATGTCCCATATTCTAACTTCTGACTCTCCTTCATCAAAATTTACCTCTGGGTCTAAATGTGGTCCAATGTCCTGTTCTCAGTTGGCTATGGAAATCCATCTTAAAATGATAAAATACTGGAATTAGAAGGAATTGTAGAGTATATGTGGTTCATATGGCTATCACCACCACCATTTTGCAAAAAGTCTAGAGATTAAATAATTTTCTTAAGTAACAGCTCATTTGGGCAGTCAGGCTGGAATCTGGGGTTCCTGATTCAGTCGAATGTGCTTTTTAAAATAATAAATATGCTACTTCACCTTTTTTTTTTTTTAAAAGCAAAAGGAGCCACTAGTTTGTAGACAAAGCTTTATTTGTGACACATAACCAACTTGTATCGACTCTGTCAGAGTCAGGAGGAGTACAGGTCTGAGAAGTAGTTACCAGTCACTAACATCAGAATGTGAATTAGTTTCATATATTCTTTCATTTTGACATTTTAAGAAGACTGTGGCTAGATCTCATATGGAAATTATTCTGTGCTTTCAATCATTCTAATCTCTTCCCTGCAACCAAAACCTGTCTTTTTAATACCACCATTCTCCTAGAGATGCTAAGTGGATGTAAATTATAGAATTCATAATCTGCTGATGACGCAAACAATGAATGGTGGGTATGAGTAAGCTGCAGGACATTAGCAAGATAACACGTGAATTGGATGCCACACAGAAGGCATTCTCAATGACCAAAAAAGGAGGTGGGCCAGCCATATAGCCAAAGCCAGAGAAAATAGTTGGACAGCCCAATTTTTGTACTGGTATGAAATATTTTAAAAAGCACAGCAAGGTCTCCAATACATTGTGTTAATCTTCTTTGGAGAATTTGTGGAAGGATATGGACAAGAATTACATAGGACAAAAGGGTAAGGATGGATTATGTCTGCACTGTGAAAATATGTATCCACACTAGGTATTTTCTGTGGGAAAGGGATCTCCTCAAAGTATACATCACAGGATACAAGGCAGCCATCTATTCCATCTCTACATTAGGTCTTTGCTAGTGTAGACCTCAACCCTCCCCCCGCCTCAGATTCAATCCTCAGAGATGGTTACTTCTTCTCAGGGTTCTAGGTATATCCCTGAGGAGATTAGGGTATCTTATTCTAATGCTATTGGTTCAAATCACCATTCCAATGTTTTCCCCAATATCATCACTAACGTTTATTACCCCCGATATCAGTTAACCAATTAACATCAATTAGCTTTTACAAAGGGATATTTACTAAAATAATATAGCAGGAACCAAGGTAAAAAACAAAACAAAACAAACATCCTCTTCAAAAGGGAAAGGGGGATACATGTACCCCTCTATCACCTCAATCTCCAGGGGGAATAGACTTAATATACCTCCTCCCTTCTTTTCCAACCCACAGGTCTAAATTCATAAATTAAAATATCCTACATTGCAAAATAAAGCATGATATTTGTTAAAGAAAGATAAATCCACTGTGCAGATAAAGGTTATTTCTATACCAGCAGGGGAAGACATACTATTTGAAGAGACAATTCAGTGGACAATTTACAAAAATAGTTTGGTGCTTTTCCAACCAAACAAAAAGACTGGTGGATTTTAATGAAAATCCTCCAAGTATTCTTATCTGGTGAGATGACTTTCATTTGGATTTCCATCTGGTCTTCCTTCTGATCAATTGAAAATGTTTGCAAACTTTGGATTAGACCAGGAAAAATCACATCAACATGTACATCAAGATTTAAAGAACTATCAAGATTAATTAACAATTTCAACAAGAGTTAGGCTTGTGCAAACACCTTTTAAAAGCATCCATTTATAAAAAAAAAGTAATTCATTATGAATCAATTTTATCAATTCATCAAAGTAGGTCCCATAAGGATCTCAATGATTTAATACTTTTTAACATAGTTCTAGTTTCTATATGTAATTACATTTCTTTAATTGCTTATAAATCAGACTTTTCATTAATTTAGTCTGGTCCAACCACCCCTTTTCCCCCTGCCTCCAATCAAGCTGAATTAATGAGTAACATCATGAGATCTGAGATTTAGAGCTTGAAGGAATCAGAAGTTATATAGGCCAGACCCCTTAATTTACAGTTGAGGAAACTGAGACCCAGAAAAATTAAGTAACTTGCTAGAATTAAAGTTCCTTGACAGTAAGAATTGTTTCCTCCTATTTGTTATCTTCAGTCTTGAGAATAGCACCTGGTACATATTAGGTGTTTAATAGCCACTGGTTTATATTGATTGTCCAAAGGCATACAGGTAGTAAATAGCAGAGTTAAGATTTGAATTCAACTTCTGACTCTAAATCTGTGTTCACTACACCAAATTCTCCAATTCACTTAAATAAATTCAACTCAATAAACATTTATTAAACTCCTACTATGTGCTGGCACTGTGGATACAGATTTAAAAAAAAAAATCTAGTCCCTACCCTCAAGGAGCTTACAATCTAATGGTTGAAGATAATAGACAAAATGAAGCTGAAAAGCATGGCGGGAGGAGTGTTACTAGGGGGTACCTGACTGGCGCATGGTGCCATAGAGTTGAAACCAAGCAGAGCTGCTGATGGATGGGAAATGGAGCTACCAGGAAGGTTGTGAAGACTCTCTAAGGCAGTGGTTCTCAACCTTCCTAATGCCATGACCCTTTAATACAGTTCCTCATGTTGTGGTGACCCCCAACCATAAAATTATTTTTGTTGCTACTTCATCACTGTAATTTTACTACTGTTATGAATCTATCTGATGGCAGGATGCATTTTCATTGTTACAAACTGAACATAACCCACAGGTTGAGAACTGCTGCTTTGAAGGAAGGCTTTGGGAAGAGTGAAATGCTCTGTTGTTCTAGCCCTCCAGTCAGAGGGGAGAGGCAATTGAGGGTAAGCTGGGATGGTGTTGAGTATCAAAACCTGAGGTCATGAGATTTCAGGTGATCAGTTTATCCTCCAACTATCTGAACAAATAAGGCTCAATTCCATCTATCTATCTATCTATCTATCTATCTATCTATCTATCTATCTATCTATCTATCTATCCATCCATCTATCTATACTATATAAAAACATAAGATGTCAAATTACTCTGGGAATCACCACAGTTCCCTAATATCATGCTGGTGATTAGAGCAATCAAAAGAAATATGGGTAGGGGGGAGGGAAGTCACTCCTGGGAAAAGGTTTGAATCCAAATGCAAATTCAATTAGCATACTTCAAAAATCAGGCTAGGTAGAAAATCTGGGTGTGAGATTATCTAAAACAACAAAATCTCAGGGGACAAGTGGAAAGTCAGGAGAATGCAACTTGATACTAGATCAACAGGGAAGATCTAGAGAGATGCTGTCAAGTTGATTCTGGCTCAACTTACTTGACCAAAACCTTGACCTTTTTGGTATACTTCTCATAGGAAGCTAAATGGTACAGTGGATAGAGCACTGGGCCTAGAGTATGGAAGACCTAAAATCAGATTCAGGCACTTACCAGCTGGGCAAGTCAGATAATTTCAGTTTCTTCAATTGTAAAATAGAAATATAATAGCACCTATCTCACGGGGTAATTGAGATGACCAAATGAGGCCATATTTGTAACATGCTTAGCTCAGTACCTGGCACACAGTAGACACTTAATAAATGCTTATTTTCTTCCTTTCTTTTTAAAATGATAGCTTCATATACTCTATCCTTACCCTTATATTCCAAGCTGATGTATCAACATGGTTATGGGCCAGATCTGCAGTCCCCTCTCCTGACCTAGGGCTTAGAGGCCTGTTACCATCAGCTTTCTCTCAGATGCCAACAAACCAGAAAGTATAAAAACAAAATAAAAAATTGGATTCATTTTTGATGTTTACTATGGTGCCCACTTAAAGAATTCATGGGAAGATAATGAAGCTTTGTTTAGCTTTTTTTTTTTAACCTCCCAATCAAGGGATTAAAACAACACAGTATACAAGACTCTATAACAAATCATAATATTTATTAATATAGTACAACTGAACAATTTTATGAACTTCATTATTGGCACAAATTAAATTGTAAAGTTATCCTTATATTTAATTTAAAAATCCTGAACCCCTGATTCCTCTGTGTTTTACTGTTAAGGAAAACAAATCAGTTTACAAAAAACAACTGGAAGAAAAGTAATTTGAAAGGATTGGTTATTATATCTTTGACACACAACAGTAGGCTAAAATCCTCAATGACATAAACAAATGATACAGTTGTGATATTGAAAATTTATCTGAACTTTTTTCCTGGCTTCATTTCCTTCTGGTGCATTTTCTTGAGTCCTATCCATGACTGCCACAGTAGTAGTCCTGGAATCAATACCCATAGACCATTAAAAAACGCCAAGTAGACCCAAAGATAAAGCCAGTTGCTGGTGTTAAGGTTGGGGCTTCCAATAAGCCATTCTGGACAGAAGGTCATCCACCCGCCATACAGTTCACACACACACAGGGTAATCTGAATGAAATGCCTGTTGAAGAGACAGGAGAAAGGAATGAGAGGCACCTTGGAGCACCGTTGCACCTCTGTCATGAGACAATTTTCTTCTTCACCAATAACCATTCAATCAAAGTTTCTCATTACAAACAAAACAAAATAACTCTATCAAGACTGATCCTTTTGTGTACTGGAAGCAAGGGCAAAGCAGATCTCATTACTGATGACTTTTATCATTTCTACAGAGAACATTTTGATAAAGGCAACTAGGCCTGCCGTTAGGTAGATGGCAAGAACACAACTGATCGAGAAGAGAGATGATTGCCTATTAATTTTAGTTGGACAAACATTTAAATGACTGAATGAATGGAAAGAAAGAAGGAAGAAAAGAAAGATGGAAGGAAGGATGGAAGGAAAAGGATAGAAGGAAGGAAAAATGGAAGAAAAGAACTAACAATGAAAGGAAGAAAAGAAGAAAAAGATCTAGAACTGAGGAACATGGTACCTGGGGCAAACTCTTTGGTACCTGTTTATTACCACCAATATATCCAGTAGATGAATAAATTTAATATTTTAATTGTTCCATAAGAACTGGGGTAAAACCAAATCAAATTTAACAAACATGACAAGTGAAATAAACATTTATTAAATGCCTGTATGCAAGGCCCTGTACAGAATTCTAATATATGGGACATTCTAAAAGTCTTAGTAAAATTTTAAGGTATTAAAGTTTATTCAAGTAAGTTTATTAAACAAATGACCACATTGCTGTTAATTTAGCACCAGTCTTGACAGCCATCCACAAGGCAGTATCGATGAGCTCTCATCTATTTTGTCTTGGGGAGAAGCAAAAAGAGAATAAAGGAAAATTAGCAATGCCAGTAAAAGTCTCTCTGCTCTTCACCATAGTACAATGCATACCCATATTTTGGTTTGTGACTGTTATTAATAATGTATCCATCAACTCCTCAAAGACAACATTTTAGGCTAGTTAAAAAGAAAAGCAATATAAAAAAAACCATCCAATGCTTTTAGGAATCATTGCTTTTTACATTGCACATCAAACTTAGAACAAATGGCATAAGCATAATTTACTTTTGTGGCAGGCGGAATGTGGTTGTGCTGCAGACACTGGAGAAGACTCAGCAGAAATGCCTCCTATTTGCTTTAAAATATCGGCTGGAAAATGATGCAGCCTCCTGCTCTCTTGTGTATGATCTCCAAAGCCCACAATTAGATTGCCACCTGAGATCACATTTCTCTCAGTCTTGATTTTGAACAGCTTGAAATTATCCTGATGGCCACAGAGTCACGCAACTAAGACTGCACAGTTTTCTTTCGTGTGCTATTTTCCTTCTAGCTACTTACTTTGGCCAGCTCACCCGGATTTCATTATCAGACACTTGATTTTGATAAGGACTGACTACCAGCACTTACCGATAGTACTTCTCTTTTAATATGGCATAAATGAGGAGCAAGATTAGCAATCCAATCAGAACAACAGTCACCATCTCCAGGGATACAATGGTGGGATCTGAATGAAGAAATCTTGCATCTGCTTTGCCATACTCTTTCCCTAAAAGGATGAAATGATGCCTTGCTTAGCATGTGATCAATTCTGCCACCATCAGCTCAAACAACCTTCTTCTCTTAGGGAGATATTCCAACAATTCTCCCTCTATCTGCTTCAGAATGTTTTGGTGGAAAGTGACTAAACTCTTGAGCTAAAATCAGAAAAATGCTTCTCAGAATTAGGAAGCTCACTCACTCTCATATTTCACATTTGGATATTGCTTAGCTTTTTCCAAAATCATTTTATGTACATTGGATTTTCCTCCCTCCCTTTCCCTCTCTCCCCCAAAATTAATTGCAACTACAATGGAATTCTAAATGAATTCAAGGGACATTATTTCTTTTAAAAAAGGAGAGCAGTCTAAGCTAAAGCTTTCAAAAAAACGACATACTCTTCAATACATGCCTTTGACATATTTGAATTCTTTGCCTCAACTGATTCAGTGAGAAATTTGCAAGCAGAATTTAGAGATGGGAAATTGTAGGCAAATACCTCCGTTTGGTAATAATTCCTGCTCATTGGAGGGGAGACTACATTCAGAGAAAGTAGTGGGGGATAGGGGAAGAGTTAAGGACTATCAATAAGCCTGGCCAACACAATGTAGCAAAAATAGACAAAGAGGGTATTTTAGCCCTGCCACCAATACAGAAAACTCATTAACAATAGCTGTGGCCTGCAGTATCACTTATATTGATGCTGCAGGGACGATGGGTCTGTATCCATTAAGACCTACTCTCAGAATGATTTCTCCTTGAACATATAATAAGATCATAAAATCTTCTTAGAGATGGTCTGATGGAAACCTACTGGTAATATAATCCTTTTCCTCTTTAAAGCTGTTCTATTCCCATTTAGAAAAAGCATGAGTAGCCCCAAATTAGCTACATATCTCATCTGTATTGCAAGACTTGAGTTCTCATAATGGACAGAGGAACTATTCCCTAGGGTTCAAGGGCAAAGAAAGTTTCTAATGAAAAGGCTGCCCTCAGGGAGAAGACAACCAATAAATAGGTATAACTACTTAATGAAATAAAACATGAAGATATCATGCTGAGAAGAGACTTACAAAAATCCAGAAATAATGAGCAAGAGAGGCTGAGAGCTATTGAGGCTGGCACTAGCTAGCTGTTTGTGTGAGTTTTCCTGTATCTATATTATATATATATTAAAGTGTAGGATTGAAAACAGTATATTTTGTTTTCCTGAATTCACAGATGATGTATACGGAGCTCCAGAATAAACAGATACGTGTGTGTATGTACATATATATATATATATATATATATATTATATAAATATATATATAAATATATCCACATATATAATATACATGTGGGTGTGTATGTGTGTGTGTACTGGGACAGCTAGGTGGTATAGTGGATATAGCACTGGGCCTGGAGTCAGGAAGATACGAATTCAAATCTGACCTCGGACACTTACTGGCTATGTAACCTTGGGCAAGTCACTTAACCCCTATTTGCATCAGTTTCTCATCTATAAAACGTGGACATACTGGAGAAGAAAATAGCAAACCACTCCAGTATCCCTCCCAAAAAACCTCACGGACCAAAAATCCATGGGGTTACACAGAGTTGGACAAGACTGATGACTGAACAACAACATGTACACATAAAATACATATGTGCATATTTTGTACATATACGTAAATAATAATAATATTTATATACTGATTACTATGTGCCAGATACCGTGCTAAGCACTTTAGAATTATTATCTCATTCGGTCCTGATAGCAACCCTGGAAGGTAGGTGCTATTATTATTCCCGTTTGACAGACAAGGGAAACTGAGGCAAAGAGATTGAGCAATTTACCCAAGGTCACACAGCTAGCAAGAGTCTGAGGTTGGATTTGAACTCAGATCTTCCTGATCTCATACCCAACAATGTCCACTGAATTGCCTAGCTGCCCACAATATATATGTGTGTGTGTGTGTGTGTATGTATGTAGACATGCATCTTTTAACGGCAATGAAAGATATTTTTTAAGCAGACTGAAGTGTTGTTGTTGTATTTAACCAATGATGATTTGTGTCTAAGAAGTGATATAAAAGGCATCAGTGCCATTTAAAACTGAAAAGGGAAGTAGGCTGGTTATGTATTAAGAATAAGGAATCAATAGATCTGGTCTTGCACTTACATTCAGAAAGCATTTAAAAAGAAAGCCTTCAGGGTGATGAGTGTATCCCCCACACAATATTTATGGAAACACATGGTCAAAAATTTCAGAAGATGAGGCGACATGAATGAATAATATATACCATATAACAATGAAGGACATGACCTCATCAGTGAAATCATGCCATAACTGAAGAACCAAAAATGTAGATTCCACCCCCAGTGCATTAGCTTTATGGTCCAAGGTCGAGAGAAATGCCACCAAAATCAAATGTAAAAGGCTGACTTATAGAGACTGAAGTAGATTTTACATATTCAAGATTGTAATGATCCATTCTTCCTTCAAAATGCCATAAACTAGTATATTTTTTTATTTAACTGAACTTTTATTTTTTGAATAATATTTTATTTTTCTCGATTACATGTAAAAACAATTTTAACACTATTTTAAAAGAAATTAGAGTTCCAAATTCTCTCCCTTCCTCTCTCCCTCCATAAGAAGGTAAGCAATTTGATATAGGTTATATATGAGCAATTATGCAAAGTATATTTCCATGTTGTGAAATGTTATGTCATGTTGTGAAAGAAAACAGAGACCAAGAAAAACATCCCACAAAAAACAGAGTAAAAAATTGTATGCTTTGATCTCCATTAAGACTCAAAATGTAGTAAGTACATTATTGATTGTATGGGGTCTAATAGTTTAATTTTTGGATTATCCAAGCCTGTGACTTCTCTTTCCATTTGGTTGCCTTATTTTCTGGGTACCGCACTACTAATACCTAGCAAACAGAGAATTCAGGAGCTACGAAGAGTTGATTAAGCAACTCCAAAAATACAGTTCTTTTGCGATGGGTTACTAAATTTAATGGGAGATTTGGCCCTGGATAAGGGTAGACTGATAAATGGAAGAGATGTAAGACATTCATGCTACTCACTGCTATGGGAAGCTGAAGTGAACAGGCTATGAGTCAACAAGAGGGTCTAAAGTACCATCTGCCCAAAGCTACCTCCATGATGAGGCTTTTCAACAGGGAGTTTGCCATAGAACTACCAAGAAGAATGACAGAACCCTAAGGATCTAGCTTCAATTCTATGGTGACCTGGATAGAGGGCACCATATTTATCTTTCTACCAGGGGTGAAGTAAGTGCTATTCACACCTGAAGAGCAGGTTTATCTTTCTCCTAAGAGTTCATAAGAGAGTTAGAGAAACACTTCCAGTCAAGTCAAGAGCATTTCTGAAGTCCTACTATGTGCCAGGCAATGTACTTAGTGCTGCTGATAAAAAGAAAGGCAAAAACCAGTCCTTGCTCTCAAAGAGTTTGTGGTCTAATGAGAGAGACAAAAAGTCAACAATTACCAAAAACAACATATAGACAGGATAAATTGGAGATAATCTCAGAGGGAAAGTGTTAAGAAATGGAAGAAGGGCTTCAAGGGAGAAGCAAAGTGAAAAGGGGTATGATGAGACAGAGGGAAAACCTAACCTGTCAATAGGCTGGAAGGTGAGGGAATGTGACAAGGCAGGGAGGGAACAACAGAAACCACTGAATACTTGGGCCTAAGTAATAGGCAGGCAGCTTTCTGCATTGAGGGTGGACCTGGACCCTCTGAAGAAGCAGCAGCTACTGGTGCAGCAAGGGGGATGTAATTCTACATGCAACAGTGGCACCAAAGAAGAGGTAAGATCATTTGTTTTGACATTTCTTCCAGGATTTCCCCCTCCCTCCCAGAAAACCATCCCATAAAAAAAATTAAGAAAAAAAAGAAAAAGAAGAAAAAAATTCAGCAAAACCAATCAATACATAGCAAAAATATGAAAGCATATGTAGTTTCACACTGTGGACTTCCCATCTCCATAAAAGAATGGATGTTTTCTCATATCTTTTTTTTGGGAGCTAGTCTTTTAGTGGATGGAGCACAGAATTTGGAGTCAGGAAGACCTGAGTTTAAAATCCTGCCACAGAAATTTAGAAGCTATACCACCTTAAGTCACTTAATCTCCCTTTGCCTCAGCTTCCCCATATGTAAAATGTGGAAGGAATAGGGAAGGGGATAAGCATTTATGTAGTGCCAGGCATTGTGTCAAGTGCTTTTGACAAATATTATTTCATTTCATCCTCACAATAACCTTGTGAAGGCAGGTGCTATTATTATCATTCCCATTTTATAGTTGAAGAAATTGAGGCACATAAAAACTAAGTGATTTTGCTCAGTCACACAGTCAGTGTCTGAGGCTGGATTTGAACTCCTGCCTTCCTGACTCCAGGCCCAGGGTTCTGTCCAATGTCCTACCGGCTGCTACGGCGGGGGGGGGGGGGGGGGGGGGGGGGGGG
>CM053588.1:88832090-88847128 GCA_028646515.1 Pseudochirops corinnae | reverse complement strand
TTTCTCCTCCTCCCTCACCACCCATGCCCACTGGAAAGACAAGCAATCAAATACAGGCTGAATATGTGAAATTATGCAGAGCCTCTCCATAGTGAGCACACTGTGAGAGTCTGATTAAATGTTCCTTCTTCCTATCCTGCCCGGTAATAAAATATTGAGAAAAGAAATTATTTAATAGCAGTTTTGAGGTATTCAGACATCACTTGTGAATTTAGATCCACATCATATACCATGTTCAGATGGACCTATGATTTCATCATCTCCTCCATCAGTGTAGATCAAAGCATCCATGTCAGTCCATTCTGGGCAAAGTTACTTCCTTAAGCACAGATCTGGATTTATGATTCCTCTACTCAATCACTCTTGTGACTTCTTATGGGCTCTAGGATAAAATAGGAGTTCTTCTGTCCAACATCTCTCAAATCCATTGCCTTCTCTGCATTAACATAGTACCACCCTAGTTTCAGCCCTCACCACTTCTTACTGAATAATCGCAGTAGCCTTCTAAATACTTTCCCTGCCTCAGCTCTCTACTTCAAGCCTGTCTACCACACAGCTACCAAAGTGATTTTCCTAAAGTATGGGACTGATCATATCATACCTCTATTCAGTAAAATTCAGTGGCTCCTTATTAATCTCAGTATTCAGTAGAGATCCTTTTTTTTGACAGTAAAACTCTTTGTTTTGTCCCCTTCCTACCTTTCCAGTCTTCCTAAATTCTGCTTCCCTTCACAAAGTCTGTAGTGTAGTGATATTGGCTTTATTTGCTATTCATCAAACACCTCCCATCTCTGTGCCTTTGCCACTGGCTATTTCTCATGCCTGGAATGCTCTCCCTCCCAACTGCTAAATCTTAGAACCCCTAGTTTGTTTTAAGATTCAAGTCAAGCACCACCTCCTCCAGGAAACCTTTCTTGGGAAACCCCCAGCTGTTAGTACCATCCCCTCTAATATCACCTTTCAGCTATTCTGTAATCATATGTACTGATTCATATTTTCTCATTTATTAGAATGTTAAGCTTCTTGTGGGCAGGACTATTTTTCCTTTTTCTTTGTATCTCCAGCTATTAGTACAGTACTTGGCTTTGAGGCCAAAGGTTCCTCACTCCTTCCTGCATCAGTAGTGTGATGAAAGAGATACAATTTACTGTGGAATAAAAACCTGCCAGTTCCATTATGATATCTTCATTAAGCCCTGGACATCTATTTAGTTTATTCTTAAAACATTTTATATAGGTGGAAAAGAGGACATTTGGGTCAGTAGTTATTAATTTTTTTTATCATTTTTTTTGGGGTAGGGATAAAGTCTAAAAGTTTCCTCACACTTGTGGTATTTTGTCTTCGTTAAAATATTTTTGAGAATTGATACCTTAATGCCCTCAGAGTTGTCTCAAACATGGACTTCTTTGTATTACGTGTGGTTTGGTTAATTGCTGTTTTCAATAATAAGGGATGTTATGCCTTATTGAGATTATCAAGTTTATACTATTTTAAAAGTATTTTCTTTAAAGAATAATTGAGAGACCATGTATTTCTTTGTTTTGTTCTGAAACTTAGAGGTTAATCAGAGAAAGGTAGAAAGGAAATATGCTTTGATAATAGTGGCAGTAGAGGGGACAAAAATGGAAAGACAAATGCTAGATTAAGAGCAGAATTTATAGTGTATATACGCAGTGTGCAAAGGGAAGTAAGATAGTATTTCAAGCAAGTTGCATTTTTTCAACTCTTAATATTTTGAAGAATTTTTTGTTTTATATTCTCAATGCCAAGTATTTTTCTTTCTTCTTACTAGCAGTAGTAGACATGAATTTTCAGTAATTTATATTTGAATGTGAAAATTGACATGCAATGATAATTTTAAAATATTAACCTTTGTTTAGTTTTTATAAGTATCATAATGGTTGAAAAAAATTATACAGAGCATTATAAACTTTATTGATCTTTTGTTTTAGGTTTATATAGTTACATATCTTTTTTTATTTGTCTTTTTAGACTATGAGAAGACACAGAAATGAAGTAACAATTGAACTCCGTAAGGTAAAGGATTTATGATTTTGTTATTTATGTGGTAATTTTTTTCTAATGTTAAAATTATATTTAACCTGAATTATAATATGTGAATGTCTTTTGAAAACTGATCTTCATTGCATATTCCTTCTGAAACTATGTTACAAAATGAAAGCAGCAATGCATGCTTTTCTGAACCCTCAACATCTCTGTAACAATATTATATTTGATTCAGCAAGGATTTCTGTGTCTACTGTGTTCACATCATTTTATTCCACTTTTGCCCGTTGTTTTGTCCTTAGCATTTTTGTTAATTATCTTTTGCTGCTAACTTTCTAATAGAGAGGGTTTCTGAAATTTTCATCATAATTACAGAAGATTTATCAGTTACTAGATAAGGAGACAAAATTTTTTAATAGTTCAATTTAAGAATATTGTTGTTAATTAAAATGTGTACTCTTTACATTTCTCTCCATCTCTGAACTCCGTATTTAGAATTGTTCCATGCTCAACAATCCATTTTCATTTACCTTCTTGAAGCTTCTCACTTTTAGAAAAAGTACAGACTAGATTTTGTCAAGCCTTTGAAAATGGGAATTTGCAAAGATAGTAACATTGAGAATATGATGTAGCAGAAAGAATAGTGCACTTAGGGTCAGAAAATATGAATTTGCGCCTTGGTTCTTGACATTTACTGGCTTTATGACTATGAGCAAGGCACTTAATTTTTCTGAGCCTCAGTTTACTCCTCTGTAAAATAGGAATAATAGTGTTTGCTCAGATATCCCACTTCACAGGGTGTTTTAAGGAAAGTCTCCCTTGTCTTGTGTAAAAGTACATATAAATATGAGTTATTGTTCATCATTGTATATACTACTCTTAACAGATATATTATTTCTGGTTGATATATTTACATTAATAGGTTCTTTGAAGTTGACTAAACATTTATTTCCATTAGTTAGAATGGTTTTCTATAATCCTGCTAAATGAATAGAGACTGTAGTACTTGGTTTTATTGTTATCTCTTTATTAAACTTTTATAAAGAGGTAACCTGAACATAAAGACTATATCTGGATGTCCCCTACCCTGCAAAAAAATTTTTTTTATTTTAGTAAAACATGCTTTAAAGTTATTTTTAAAACTTCTCTCTCTTTTTTCAAGTTTAAAGAAGCAAAATCTATATTCAGGTATTCTGGAGATATTTGCCTTTCTACTGTTAATTTATTTTTCTGATGCAGTTTTTCAAGTAACAACAGCTTGTAGTTAGAGGATATATAAGAAATGTAATATTCTTGTTGCAATTGGGAAAGTAATTTCAATTCAGTAATGTTTATTGAGTACTATATGGCTAGTACTTGACCTCTGTTTTGAATGGCAGTATTTATAGCTTAGAATCCAATAACTATAAGGATTAAATCTTCCTTATTGTCCTTCAGAAGAGAAGAGAACCATGGAAGGAAGCAGTTTAATTGCCTTCATTTGGCCACTGATAACATTCCATCATTATTAAGACTGTAGCTTTAATTTACCTATAGAATTTATCTTTGACTCAAAAATTTCATAGCTTTTTGCTTTAGATAAAATTTGGTATGCTAATATATAAGCTTCCTCATACCCTGATAATTTTCCATCCTTTTTGGTAGAGTCAGTAGATTTAGTGTCCTGTCTGAGGAACATCAAAGAGACCAATGTCACTGGATGGCAGAGTATGTAGAGGGGAGTAGTTGTGAGAAATCTGGAAAGGGAGGAAGGGGCCAGGTTATGAAAGGCTTTGAAAGTGAAAAAGAGGATTTTATGTTTGGTCCTGGAGGTGATAGGGAGCCAATAATGGAATTTATTGAGTTAGGGAGTGACTTGGTCAGACCTGCACTTCAGGAAAATTACTTTTGCAGTTGAATGTAGGATGGTATTGAATGAGGAGAGACTTGTGGCTGAGAGACCAGCCATAGCCTATCATAGTAATACAGGAATGAGGTGATGAAGACCTGCACTAGGATGATAGTACTGTCAGATGAGAAGGAAGTATATGTGAGACACATTGCAAAAGTTAAATGCAATAGGTCTTGACCGTGAGTGACTGCAAAGAGTCAAGGAGGACACATAGATTGCTCAGCTGGATGCCTAGGAGGATTGTGGTACCTTCAACAATAATAGGGCAGTTAGGAAGGGGAGAAGGTTTTGGGGAAGAGGTCAGTTTTGTATTTGCTGAGTTTAAGATGCCTACTGGACATGTCTAGTAGGCAATTGGAGCAGAGACTGGCAGTCAGGAGAGAAGTTACGGCTGGATTTGTAGATTTGAAAATCTTTGACATAGAGATGATAATTGAATTCATAAGGGCCGATGATAACACCAAATGAAATAGAAAGGAAAAAAGCGAATAATGCCCAGGTAAGAAACCTTGGGACACATATCATTAGTGAAGGGGAAACTAAGGAGTGGTCCAGCAGATAGAAGGAGAACCAGGAGACAGTCGTGTTATGAAAACCTAGAGAGAAGAGAGTATCAGAAAGAAGAGATTGGGTGATTGACAGTTTTAAAAGCTACAAAGAGGTTCAAGAAGGATCAGGCTTGAGAAAGGATCTTTGAATTTGGTAATTAAAATTGGGATTGGGAAGTTAGATGGTACAGTGGATAGAGTGCCAGGCCTGGAGTCAGGAAGACTCCTCTTCCTGTGTTCAGATTGGCTTCAGATACTTATTGGCCTCAGAGCAAGTCCTTTAACTTTGTTTGCCTCAGTTTCCTCATCTGTAAAATGAGCTGGAGAAAGAAATGACAAACCATTTCAGTATCTTTGCCAAGAAAACCCCTAATGGGGTCATGAAGAGTTGGAAACAACTGAAAAATGACACAATTAAGACATCATTGGTAACTTTGGAGTTTTAGTTGAATCATGAGGTTAGAAGACAGGTGATAGAGTTAATAAAAGAAGTGAATAGTACCTATCATAAAGTGGCCTTTTCAAAGAGTTTAGCCACAAAAGACAGTAGAGATGAACAATAGAAGGAATAAATAGTTTTTGAGGGTAAGGAAGGCATTTTTGTAGGCAACAGGGAGATAGCTAGTACACTGGGAGAGATAGAGATGGTGGGGGTGATAGAAAGGGAACTGTGTTTTAGAAAAGACAGGTTGGAATCGACAGCTTATGCATGTGTAAGATTTTTGCCTTGTCTTTATGAGACAGGTGTGAAGGAGGAAATAGTAGAGGAAAACATTTGAATGATGTGAGATGAAGAGCAGGGAAAAAGGAGCTCTCAGCTCCTTCAACCTTTTCAATGAAATATGAGCTCAGATTCTCAGCTGAAAGGGGAGGGTCTGCAGGAGCCATTGGAGGTTTGGAAAGTGCTCACAAAAACAGTAAGTTCAAAATCTCAAACCATGAAGTAGTATAGAATCTGAAGTTTTGCTACTTAGAAGTACAATAGGGAAATGCCAGCTCACCAGTTTAATGGTCTTGGCTAAAAATATTAACTGCAGTTGAGGAATCTAAAACTGAGATGAGGCCAGGTAGAGATAATGAAAGATGTCAGTTGTCTAAATATAGATTGACAGAACACTTGATTGTGGTAAAAATGGGAGGAGATTTTGGTATAGGACAAATTCCTGCTTTCTAGAACTGGTCACTTTAAAATCCATAAGAAAAAGAACTGTATTGTATTTACTCTTGAGTACTTAACAGGAATTAATTATCTCTCAGTGAATCGATGAAGTCACATTATCATTACATTAAACATTCTGACCGGAAAGGAGATTAACTGTATAAATACATCTGAATAAAGAAAAAAATTTAAAAGTTCCTTGAAGAAGTATAGCAATTCCCACTTTTCTCTCTTTTACTCATTCCCTCTATGTAATTAAGGGTCTTATCTTGCTCGTTCTACTCATACCACGGCAATTTATACAGTGAGGATATGATCTTGTTTATTTTATGCCTTTTTTAGCAATTCTCTCGTGGGAGATGTTTTGAAGCACCTTTAAAATAAGTCTACTAATGACTTAGTAAATGCTTTTTTGACTTCTCATGAAGTATGAAGTACATAGATAGCTTGTTGACAAAGTATCATGTACCAGAAGTCATCTTGATAGTTATTTGTAACTTTCAGATGACACTTATTATCTATTGAAATCTGGCCTACTTCATTTTATTTTGTAGGAAGAATTTTGGCGCAAGGGAGAGGAGTAGCATCTGAACACTTTTTAGTGATTTAGGGGGATTTTTGCAGAGATCATGGGACAGAACAACCTGAATGAATATGTTTTGCCAAGCCTTCTTTGGAAAATTTAGCCAGGCTGAGAAAACTACAGTGGCTAAGCTGCCTATAGCAGAGAAGGACTTATAACTTAATGACTTTTTAAAATGGTTCCTGGTGACAGTTGATTTGGGCTGATGCTGAGCAGCTGCGGTTGAAACTTTGATTAAACTGAGGAGATAAATGAGATCGAAGGGGACAAATGTTAGGTTAACCATAACTTTTAAAAATACTTCTTAGTGGGAAGAATAATGCTATTATCATCAGCAACAAAAAAACCTTCATTTATACCGGCTACTTTTATCAGTGCCCTAAGGCCAGTAGAACATTTTTGAATGTCTCTGCCCCTACTGGAAAATTCATCTAGAGAAAAGGATTAAGTTCATACTTCCTTGGATAGATTTTTTTTTTTAAAGAGACCTGAGCCATCCAAATCAGAGGTGTCAAGTTTACCAGGACAGCTAGAACTAGATTAAAATGTAATAGAGAAATGCTTAACAAAATAAATAAAAACACAACATATATAATGTTAATTTGTGGTTTTCTGAGTCAGTATGTACTCCCAGGGATCTGTATTTGAGTTTGACACCACTGATCCAAATCATTTCCCAACAGTCTTTCTAAATTATTGTTGATTAACTTTTAATGTTTCTTCTAGTAATATTAGTTTTAGGTCAAAATAATGATGCAGTTGAGTGGTTTTTATTATATACATTTTATTATACATCAAGCCCCCTTGTATAATCAGTGTATATAGTAATATATGATTCTAGGACTTGTAGCATAATTTTATTATTTTAAATTATTATAGAGGTATGTCATCATATATTTAGTGACATATTTCTAGTCATAGCTGTAATTTATATGATGCCAAGTCCTTGATTACAAATGAAACCCCAAATATATCGTTATTCTTGTAGAAAATTAGGATCTGTCTTATGAAAATATGCTTTATGACAATTTCCAGGAACCTTTTGATGCACAAGTGAAGAAGGATGCTCTTTTTAATGCCTTAGTAGAAGCCCAGGATAGATGTGTACCAAGGATAAAGAAGACCAGGTGCTCAAAACAAAGGGGGTGAAGGGGGAGTAATACTGCATGGATTATTGACAGGTTAAGACTCTGGTAGGATAGAAAAGCTTTTTCCAAAAAATTACTTGGTCAAAGAAAATAAGAGGAAATCAACTAAATGTTGCAAATTAGGTGCAAACTAGATATTAGCCTAAATAAAACATAATGCAAGGATTATCTTGTAAGATGTTTTTAAGACTTCGAAGAGAGAAAGCTATTTTTAGTAGTGACCTCAATGCAAAATGTGTACTCAATAATATTCAAAGAAGATTGTAGGATCAAATTGGGCTTTCAGAATTAGAAAAAACTTCATAGATATTATTTAGTTGAGTCACCTGAACAGTAGTTATCTGATTTAAAGAACTCTATTAATGGGGGCTCCATTACCTCTTTAGACAGCCTGTTTCACTTTAGGTTAGAAGTTTTTTGTTAAAAGAAGGAAGAGTATGCCTTTCTGCAACTCTCACTCATGCCTCACAATTCTTCCCTCTTAGGTCCAAATTAAAGAGTCTCCACCCTTTGCAAATACTTGAGAACAGGCATCATGTTCCCTCCTAAGTTTTTGATGAAGATTCCCAATTCCTTAAATATATTCTCTTGATTGCATGGCCTCCTTGCCACTTACCTTCCCAGTAAACCAGACGCCCTTTCAAATGGGATGCCCAGAATTGAAAATATTGTACTGAATTGTTATAGGACCAGAACAGAGTACAGTGGTATCTTTTCCTTCATTTTGGGTATTATACATTTTATAATACAATCTTGGATAGCATTTTGACCGCAGGTAACCTTTTACATAAATTGTGGTTTAGCCATGCTTCTCTCCCATATTTGTGCACCAGATTTTCTGATCCCAACTGTATTGTTTTACATTTATCCCAGTTGATTGATTTGCCCTCATCACTATAACCTTGTTTTATGCCATATATATTCTTAATAAGCCCAGCACCTGTGCCTTTTTTCAATTTGTTATTTTAAAATATTGATCAAAACAGGGCCAAGACCATCTCTCCGATACTCTGCTAAAGAACTCGGGTTTGCTCATTCGACTAGTTGTTGATTCATCTGACTATACTATGACAGTAGCCCAAATCTCTCCATCCTGTCTATAAGGATAGCATGAGAAACTTTAAGAACAATAGATAGCATTTATAACACACTTTAAGGTTTGCAAAATGCTTTGCATGTATTAACTCATTTGATCCTCACAACAGTCCTGTTGTTATCTCTGTTTTACAGGTGAGGAAACTGAGGCACAGAGTAGTTGTATGTCTTGCCCAGGGTCACACAGTTAGTAAAGGGATGAGAAGTAGATTTGAATTCAGGGCTTCCTGACTCCGAATTCTACCCTTTCTCCACTGTACCACCCAGCTACTTCATCCTTTGTCAAAATCTTGGCCAGAATTTAATCTATGAAATTTGTCTTTTCTTTATAATCTAACTGTTCTTCCCCAAATGAAGTTGTTTTTGTGGCGTGTCCTTTGTTTGATAAGAATGCCGTTACTTAGTGATTACTGTTTTACCAGGTTTTCACAAACCAGATTAAAAGCTTAACAGTAAATAATAACCAATGAATGTAAAAAATGAGAAGTAAAAATTGCACATGAAGTAGTCCAATCTGAGTTTTAGGCAGAATGGTTTTGACAGTTGAGTGTGGGAGATAGATTGGAGTGGAGAAAGACTTGAGTTATGGAAGCGAGCAGTGGGCTACTGTAATAGTGGAGGCATGGAGTGATCAGGGTCTGTAAGAGATTGATAGCACTATTAGAAGAGAGACGGGCATATGTGAGAGATGTTACAAAGGGGAACAATAGGACTTGCCCGTTTATTGGCTCTCAAGAAAAGGAAAAAAATATCCAGTGCCCGTGCAGTTCATCATAACTTGGTGACTTGAGTTCAGCAAAGACATATTCTTTACTTATTTTGGGTCCAGTCCAAACATTGTTCTGCTTGACAGAGAAAATACAACAAATTAGAAGTCAAGAAGCTCTACCTCCTCTCCATGGTTGGTTATCATCATTCTGTTCACCCAAAGAAGTGGTCCTGTCCTTTCTTTTGTCCTTCAGTTTTCCCCAGTGTACCCCCAAGTATCTTCATTGTGTTCCTTAGCTGTCCTCCTCTGGCCTTAGCTCCCAGGAGTTTTGAGCACTCTTGACATTCATTATCTGCAAACTAAGTTTCCCCAGATACCTATGCTGACTAGTCTTAGGATCATTAGAGCATGGAGTTAGAGCTGGAAGGGAACCTTAGAGGCCATCTAATCCAACTACCTCATTTTAGATGAGGAAACTCAGTGTTGGGTAAATGACTTGCCAAGATCATGTAAGGTAGCAAGTAAACAGATCCAGGATTCAAACCAACTTCTCTGCCACTAAGTACAGTGTTCTTCCCAATGTAACATCCTGCCTTGTAGTTAACATTTTCACTTAAGATTTGTAAGAGGAAGTATCCTTCTAAATTTTCTGGTTCATAGTCAATACCAGTGAGATACCATGTTGAAGATTTCTTTTTCAAGCAGGTAGAAAAGTAGTTGATAGACTTTAGTGTAGGCAACTGCAAGGCAATGAAAATTCAAGGGGAAGTTAATTGAAACTATCATACTGGATGCCATATAGAATGTACCTCTTTGAAGTTTTTTTTGTTTTTGTTTTTTGGCCTGATTTATAAACCAGTAGTCAGGGAGAGAGAAACAGGAAAAAAAAACTGTATACATCCAAGTTAGATACTGTAAAGAATTCCTACAATGTAGGAAATTTAGCAACTGAGAAAAGGAGAATTTCAAAGGACATAAAATCCAAGAAATGAACTAGCAAGAAAACCCATGGCCTCAAATGTCTCTTTAAAGATACACATCATAACAAGCAAGGTAAACAAGGAGACAAGGAGACAAATTTGACTTAATATATTTCACTGAGACTTGGTGGGTTGAGACTTGTGACAGGAATATGACTAGAAGTATACATCTTATTCAAACAGAACAGAATAGATTAAAGGAGCAGACAACTGAGAGGAAAATAACGTATATTAAGAAGATATATTGATATGAGGAGGTCCAGGAAGCTTGATGGAAAATAAAGATCAGTGAAGATAAGCAGAAGTGATGTAACCATTGAAGTAATTTGTAATCACAAGAATAGTAGTTGAGCAGATTGTGAAAATGTTTAGATATGCAAGTGAATAATGGACTTCTAGCAAATCTGAAGTGTTAGCAAGTAACTTCTTAATTTTTTGAGATTGTTATTGAGTAAGAAGAGAACCATTTACCACCATTACAGACAGAATAATTGTTTGGATGGACCATTAATCTAATTAACCCAGTACAGCAATTTTTACTTAATTTTTTAAAAATGGAATATATGCTAAGCAGCTAACAGTTCCTCATAGAATATATTTTGAAAGTAGCCAGTGAGTGTTACAGTCAATGAAGTGTTGTGCCTAAGGTATATTTGGACTTAGTAGCTATAAACAGTCTGCAAGATGCTTTAACATTAATTATTTCAGAACAACTCATTTGATGAGTGCTTTCTAAACAAAGCAGTGTACCGTGATATAAGGAAATAGTGTGCAGTGACCAGGGTATTTCATAAGTGTCAGTGTTTAAAGATGTTTGCTTGCACATGGATTAAAATGGAACTAATCTGGATAACCCAGGAGGGCTTTTACAGCCTTTTTTCCAAACCAGTTTTAATTTTCAACTTTTCACTTGATTAAAATAGCAACATAAACAATTTCTAAATAAATATTCCTATTAAAACTAAATAATATAATATATACTATATGCTTTATATTGAGAGTTGTCACTTGGTTGGTTACTCATTTATTGGCAGAAAACAAGGTATAACTTTTTTTTCTATTCATACTCTGCATAATTGAATCAGATTAATCTTGGATAGAAACAACTGTGATTTTCAACTGCTCACTTGTTAAAGCTGAGGTACAAAATCTTAGTTTAAATCTGTTTTCATTTTTAAAAAAGATCCATGATTGATGTGTCATAATTATCAATAGTATCTTTCCCTACCTATTGACCAGTTAATTACCATTTGCCTTTCAGAACAAAAGAGATGAACATTTATTGAAAAAGAGAAATGTTCCTCAAGAAGAAAGCTTAGAAGATTCTGATGTTGATGCTGATTTTAAAGCAGTAAGTTGAATATTGTTTCTTTAACAGTTGTGAAAAGAAATTTTTAACATTAACTCGTAAGACCAGTTTTACAAAGAAAATTTGGGTATGTTTGGCTCAAACTGTTAGCAATATGTAGACTATTTATATAAATATTTTAATTTTGCAAAAATTTTTACCGAATTATTTCTCTTTCTTTTTAAGCAAAATGTAACACTAGAAGCTATATTGCAGGTATGTTATTGATTTAACATTTTCATTTTAAAAGTTTGTATTCAATGTCTTCTGAATTTCTAAACTTTACATTTGGTGTTACAGAATGCCACAAGTGATAACCCAGTGATCCAGTTGAGTGCTGTGCAAGCTGCAAGGTAAAACTAACTTTTCCCAAGAGGGAGTTGTTTTATCATGTGTAAGGGCATAGCTATGAAGTTAAGAAATTAATAGCTCCAGTAATTCTTTTGGTTCAGACTTTGATCTTTATATAACAATTCTTTCCTCATTTCTTTTTCTAGAAAACTATTATCCAGTGACAGAAATCCACCGATTGATGACTTAATAAAATCTGGGATTTTACCGATTCTAGTCAAATGTCTAGAAAGGGATGATAAGTAAGTATAGGTCTGTTTTGCTAGCCTCTTTTTTCCCCTCAATTAAAGACTTGGAATTTTTAGATAATCATTTTGGTTCAGTGCTTTCCTCTTAAAGTTCAACTGTCTCATATTTATAGTACTAGTTTTTTATCATCACACATTTTTGATACTGTATTTTTGGTATACTTGCCTTTGGAAATCTAAGATGCTACTTATTTGAGAGCCTATGAGATCTGTGTTTTCTAGAGTGTTTTAAAATTTTTTTGTTCCTGAATGAATCCAGTCGCCTTATTCACCAATTTTTTACTTAATGTTTTAAAATAGCTCTGAAAATTTTGTTCTAATGAGAGCCTTAGGGCTTTCTTATCAAACTATATATAGACTAACCACATGTCAGAGACAACATGAACTGTTCCAGAATCGAGTGACTCCCACTTAGATCAGGAATGTTCTCAGCTGATCCACTGAACTTATGCATATGCTTCTGCAGCACTTGAGCCCATATGCTCTTTTGTATTACTACGTTCTTTATTTGTGACTTATCAGAAATAGGAAATAGATTTTCCTTGCCTAGAAGAGTTGGAAGTAGGGAGAGGGGTGGGGAGGTGGGAACGGAAGAGGCAACATTTGGATTTAGGGGCATGGAACCCATTTACCAGCAAGAACTAAGAATGTTAATTTATGATATACCATAAAACCTCAGCAATTTGGATTAATTGGGTAGTACAAGTCTGAATTATCTTAACAGACATGTAATTTTATTGTTTTCAAATGCAGGTAGTAATTAAAATATAGTAATTATATTTTACTTATATGGGCCAAATAAATATCCTGAGGGAACTTGTTTTGAATTAAACAGAATGATCTATATTTGGCATAGCAATTGTTTGAACAATAATTCAGAAGTGGGTGCTTTCTAAGTGCTTTTTGCTGCTTGAAATTGTGTATAAAATCCGGTCTATTCCCTGTGAAATAATCTGCTTCCTCTGCCCCTCCCCTCATTATCATTTGTCTTATGAAACTTTGCTAAAGGAAAATATAAATTAATCAGCATCAGATTAATTCAGTTTTATTATGATTTTGTAGTTTTATGTGCATTAAAGTCTTATGTACCAGTCATATTCTACTCATCTTCGTGACTTTAAACCCCAGAAGATCATTATACAAACCCCAGACTCCATCTTCCACCACTTGATTCTGTATTTCCATCCCCCCCTCAAATCTCCCATTCCAGAGTTCCAACCACACACCAAACTTTTCTTCCAATGTGCCTTCTACAGTGCCTGTTTCATAGACAACAAACTTCCTTTTATCCTAAATCTTTTTTTTTCCCCTACTCCTTCCATCTTCTAGCTATTACTGAAACCTGGTTCTTCCCTGATAATACAGCCTCCTTCACCACCCTTTTTAATACTGGCTATATCTTATTCTCTGTAGCCTGCTGGTCAAAGATGGGGAGTTGGAATATTACTATTGTTCCCTGTTGTCACTTCCAGGTTTTCTCCTTACCTTTATTACTCCTTCTTTGAGGTTCATGCTGTTCATCTCTACCATCCAATCAGAATCCTAGTAGCTATTTTTTTTATAAACCTCCAAGTTATTCCTCATCCAAACTAATGAGTTTGGTGCATGACTGTAGCGTCAATGCAATATTCACAGCACCAATGGCAACTGTGAATATGCTGGCACAGTTCTGAATTGTAAAATATATCAGACTTTCCATATAGAAGACAGAAGCAAAACATTTGTTTAGACACCGGAAAACCAAATCCCAAAACAAGAAAGTCAAATCCATCATAGCAACAAATAAGTGAATATACCATAGCACGGCCGGGAGCCACACCAACTGTTAGCATTCCCACAAATAAACACTCACGAGCCTTGCTGTTTCCTTGGCTGTATCCTCTCCTCCCTCCAGCTCTAACTGCTCAGACTCCCAGCTCTACTCTGTCCTTTTCTCTTGATTTCCTAGTCATATTATCATTTTTCTGATTATGCTCTGTCAGGTCTGTCTTGGATCACTCCCAGCATTTGCTGCTTTGCTCCTGCACATGTGCTGCTGAATGAAGGTGGAGAAAAGTCACACAACGTTTCTGATTGGGTCTACTACAAATTTATGTTATGTAATCTTAACTGGCCTCTCATTGCTGCTAGGTGTCTCCTCCAGACCTTTTCTTCCTTCCTCAAAGCTCCTATCCCTCCTCCTTTTCCACCTTCTCAGCTGAGAACCTTGTCTCATATTTTGCAGAAAAAGTTGAGACTATTTACTATCAGCTCCATCATCTTTCCATTTCTTTATCTCACTTTACCTTCTGCCACTATCTTCTCTTTTACCCTTGTCTCACATGATAAAGTGGACTTATTCCTCACCAAGGCTAACCTTTCTAATAGTCTTATTTCATCCAGTCTTCTCCAACAAATTGCTTCGTTTCATCTCTGCTCTGTCACTTGTTTTCAGTCTCTTCCTGTTTACTGGCTCATTTCCTCCTGCCTAAAAACATGCCTCTTTCTCCCCCATCCTAAAAAAAACCTCTCACTTGATCCTTTCATACCTACTATCATCTTATATCTTTTTTTGCCCTATGTGGTTAAGATCCTTGAAAAGGCTATCTACAACTATTGCCTCTGCTTTCTTTTTTTTTTTTTTTTTATATTTTCATTTTTATTTTTATGTTTTTTTTATTTACTTTTAGTTTACAAGATTGAGTTCCACAATCCGTTGAGTTTCAGATTTTCTCCCTTCCCTTCCTCTCCCCCCCCCCCCCCCATGGTGGCGTGCAATCATGTATAGGATCTGCAAATACTTTCACATTGTACAGTAGTCTGGTTGTATAGAAGGGTTGTAACCAATGAGTGCTCACTGGGAAAAAAGAAACAAAACCAAACATGAAAAACAACGATAGCATGTGTTGCTTCAGTCTTCATTTAAACTCTAGTCTTTCTAGATCTTTCTCTGAATGTAGACATCTCCTTCCATCCTGAGTCTTTTAGAGTT
>CM053588.1:88800992-88831590 GCA_028646515.1 Pseudochirops corinnae | reverse complement strand
CATTCATATACCCTAACTTGTTCAGCCATTCCCCAATTGATGGGCATCCCCTATATTTCCAGTTTTTTGCAACCACAAAGAGAGCTGCAATAAATATTTTTGTACATATGGGTCCTTTTCCCACTTCTGTGATCTCTTTGGGATACAACCCCAGCCTCTGCTTTCTTTCTTCTCACTCTGTCCTTAACTCTTTACCGTCAAGCTTCTGACATCATAATTCCACTGAAACTGTTCTCTCTAAAATTAACAATGATCTCTTAATTGCCAAATGCAATGACCTTCTCTGTTTCCATTCTCCTTAACCTCTCTGAAGCATTTGACATTGCTAATCTCACCTCCTTGGCATCCTCTCCTCCTTGACCCTCATTTCTCCAGGTTTTCAGGGCACCACTCTCTCCTGGTTCTTCTGCTTCTCAGATCACTCTTAGTCTTATTTCTTGGTTCCTCATCCTGATAGCTCCTGCTAATCTTAGGTGTCTACAGGGTATTTTCCTAGATCCTCTTCTCTTTATTTAATGAGATCATCAGCACCCATGGATTTAATTACCCATTTGTATGCTAACAAATCTTAAATCTGCCTGTCCTGCCCGAACTTCTCTGCTGACCTCTACTCTTTCCTCTCCAACTGCCTTTTAGACTTCTCAGATTGGTTGTCCAATAGATAATCTTAAATTCAACATGTCCAAAACTGAATTCTTTATCTTTGTCCTTAAAGCAAACCCCCTCAACCTCTTCCCTATTACTGTAGAGGGCAATACTTCCTTCTATCCCTTAGACTTGCAACCTAAGTATCATCTTCCAACTCTCACAATCTCTTCCCTATATCTTTTGCCCCCCAACCTCCATAATAGATGTCAACATTTGTTGACAAGGCTTGTCAGCTTGACCTTTGCAACATCTCTCTAAAATGTTCTCTTCTTTAACATTACTATCACTCTGGTTTAGATTCTCATCACTTTACTTGGTATTGCCATAGTCTCCTACAGGTGGGTCTACCTTCGTCTTACCTCACCTTATCCCCCCACTGTTGGTGCAGAGAATAAGAGTGAGCCAAGACCTAAGTTCAAGGTAAATTTAGATGTGATTTTATTGATCAAGCGTTGTGACTACCCAGGGTATGAACCCAAATTAGATAGCCCTGACTGAAGGTACAAGCGGTGTTTAAAAAGGCTAAAACCACAAAAACACAATCAGGGAGGGGAGCTAGTATAAGCAATGACATACAGAAGCCAAGAACAGCCATTGGTTAGATCTATAGCTCAAGGCTAATTTGGGAATATGGCCCAAGGGTACAAAGGTGCAACATTCCTGGAACATGGGGGTCCCTTCTATAACAGGGTGGAGAGTCATTGGGTAAGGGGGAGTGGAGAATAGTCAATTCCCCAGAACAGGCCGGGGTCATGTTCTGGGTGAAGGGTGTGGGGACCCTGCTTGGTCAGTGGAACAGAACAGGTTGGTCTCTTTTTAAGATAGTCATACTATAACCCCAGTGCTGATTCAGGGAGAATATACAGAATGCTGATTGAGGAAGAAGGGGGTTAGGGTACTATGCCTTGGGCAATGCCCATGGCTATAAGCTATTACAGGGTGTAGGATAGAGACAAAGACAAAAAATATAAAGGGGCTTAATGATGGGCCACAAATCAGGTGGTGTGTAGTGTGACCTGTGATTTGGGTTTGGGTACACCACTACCACCCTTTGTGATCCAGCCCCTTGCTACCTTTCTAGTCTTGCCAGACTTTACTTCCCACTATGTACTGGTTGAACCAGTGACAGTAACCACCTTATTTTTCACAAACAAATTCTATCTCTTCTGGGCATTTTTTCTGTCCATCCCTCATGCCTAGAATGCTTTCTCTTGTCATCCCTGCCTCCTACTTTCCCTGGCTTCCTTTAGTCTCAACTAAAATCCCATCTTCTACAGCAAGACTTTCCCCAAACCTTTCTTAATTCTAGCACCTTCCCTCTAATTTATCTTTTTTATTTTTTGTATAGCTCATTTGCCTATATTTGTTCGTTTACTGACTTCCTCATTAGATTGTGAGCTCTTTGAGGACAGGGATTTATCTTTTTCTTTTTTGTGTCCCCAGTGCTTAGTCCGGTGCCTGACACATAGTAAGCACTTAGTGTTTATTGACTGACGGCTACTTTGTGTTTAATGCATGAACCAGTTTAGTTTGGGAAAGACTTACAACTATTAACTAAATGGTAGAATACGATATTTATACATTAAACTTTTTGACACCAATGACTTGCCCATAATCATCAACAACATTGTAACATTCTTTAGAATTTATTTTAATCTAAGCCATTAATGGAAACTAAAAAATTAAATGACCCACCTTAGTTCTCAGCTTGTTCTTTTATCTTACCTGTAGCCCAGCTCTCTTCCTACCATTTCTTCTTTTCCAAAGAAGAGATCGAATTGATATCTGTCTCTAGCAAAGACAGTTAAACTATGAAACTTCTTTTATCAAACTCTACTCGTAACTGCCTAATAGGTGAAGACTAGATAGTTTAGAATCAACCTTGGATAATTTCCTTCAGCCTCCTCATCTGGTGCAAAAGATTCCTTCAACAATAACAAATGAGAGATGGTTATCCAGCTTCTGCATAAACACTTCCAGTGTAGGGAACTTATTGCTTCATAATGTTATATATTTCATTCTTGTATAGCATACTAATTGTTCTTTCTTTGTCTTGAAGTGAAATAGTATGGTGTTGATCTTGAAGTTCTGGATATTGATCTTGAATTATCTGGATATCTATTAGAAATTTTTTCTCTGTACAGTAAAACTCATGATAAATTTATTACTTATTTTGCCGACAGGTACAATGCTTAGGAGATAGAGAGGACAGTGGTATTCACTGCCATTCTCTAAGTGTCACCCAGAGGAAATAACTGTTCGGGCATATGGAAACAGTGAGCATCTTGGGACACAGTGAACATATATGTAATCATAGCCTTTGTAATGTTGAGAAAGAGAACATGGGATATAGACAGATACTTAGAATGTTAGGAAGCTACATTTTAGAAAGGCTAAAATGAAATGAGAGCCACAAATAAAAAAATGCTAATGAAAGAACTTAGTTATATTAAGAGACTGCTTTGGGTAAATGTTAATTTACAGAGCAAGGCAAAGTCACTAACTCTCATTTCTGTCATTGTCTTCAGACTAAATAAGGTAGCACAGGGAATTTAAAGTAGTAAGAGGGTACCTGAGTAATTTAAATGAATTCAGGTCTTTCAGCTGAAATTAATTGCATTTCAAGGTACTTATACATATGAGCCCAAAATTGCTATAGTTGGTAATCTCCAGGAATTGTGGGGAATGAGAGAGGTGCTAGAGATTGGAATTTACAAGTGTCCTAATATTTTAAGTGGGGGGAGGCTATATTACAGAAATTATAAACCAATGAGCTTGACATTACTCTCCAGCAAAATTCTAGAAAACCATGCATTTTCATACTTAGAAAAGGAATTATTACAAACTAGAAGTGAGCTTGGGATGTCTAAGAACAAATCAGGCTAAACTCATCCATTTTCTTTTTTGATAGTTCCTATACCTCACAGAAATGTTATAGTTGTCTTGATTTCAGCAAGCTATTTGCTAAAAGTCTCTAATGATATCCTTGTGAATAAGATAGAAAAATCCAGCCTATATTATACAACAGATAGATTCTTAAGATCAAATCAAAAGAGAATGTGTGGATTCTCCTTAATTAGATGGAGATCAATAGAATTGTACCACAGGGCTCTTGCCCTTCCGACACCTTTATTATCAATTTGGCTGAAACAATAGAAAGCATACTTATATGGTTTGTATATGACACAGAAATAGAAGGGATAGCTTATACTCTGGGTGACAGAACTAGGATCTAAAGAAATTTCAGCAGGTAGGAGCAATGAGTCATATCTAGCAAGATAAAATTTAATACTGATAAATGTAAAAGCCTGTACTTATGCTTAGGAAATAAATAGAAGGATAGTGGGTCATACAAAAATATTTAATGTTTTAATGTTCTGAAAATTCAGTATGAATAACTGGCAACAAAAATAACAAGAGAACCTAAAGTACTACTGAGCAGCAATGAAATTTTAAGAAGGAAAGATCACTGAACTTCAAGTCGATACTCAAGTTGGAAACCTACCTTTGAGACTTCTTAGCTGCAGGACTACAAACAAATAAGTTAACCTCTCTGAGATTCTATAAAATGGAGATTACAGTATTTAAATAATCCATTTCACAGAGTTGTTGGGAGGAAGGTACTCTGTTGTAAATTTCAAATTGCTATATATTAGCACAAGTTATTGGGTTCATTAATTGATGTATAGTGTTCATAACAAGAGAAATAATATTCCGGTTGTACTCAGCCAATTCCCATCATATCTAGAGTGTTGTTGTCAATAGCAACCAGAATGGTGAGGGGACTTAACGCCAGACTGTGTGAGGAATTGTTGATGTTTAACCTGGAGAAGAAATAGTCATTCAAGAAATATTTACCTGCTGTGGGCTTGGTGCATAAAGGCAAATGGAACAGCCATCTCAGGGAGCTTGGGGGATGGTAGCACATATCATGTACATATAAAAAGTCCTAAAGAGTCAGCACAAGGACATTTTCTAGCTAATGGGATTAGCATCTGAGAGAATCCAGAAAGACTTCATGAAGGTGGGTTTTGAAATGATTTTAGAAGGGAACAAGATTCTCATAAGAACCAGGACAAAGGCCCAGAGAAGGGAAATGGGATGTATAAGGTATAAGCCAGTCTGCCTGGACTTGCTGAGCATGAGAAGGGGAATGCTCTGAAATAGGGTCAGAAAGGTTTGTTGGGACCAGGTTTCAAAAAACTTTAAAAGCCAAACAGTTTATGTTTGAGCCTAAAGGCAAAAGAGATCAATGGAGTTTTTTAAATAGTGGAATGACTTTATCCAGCCTGCGCTTTAGGAACATGACTTTAGTGAGATTCGAGTAGAATGAGATTAAGTCAGGGAGTCAAATTAGAAAACTTATAATAGTCCGAACAAACAGCAATGAAGACCTGAACAAGAGTGGTGGCCATGGGAATAGGGGGAAGGAGATCTGTCAATTTATTAAATATGTGGGAGGGAGAGAAAATGAGGTGTTGAGGATGAGGCAAAGGTTGCAAAACTAAGTGGCTGGAAAGATAACTACTTTCTCCCCGGAAATAGAGAAGTTTAAAGATGGATGAGTTTTGAGGAAGATAGTGAGTTCTGTTTTTATATGTTGAATAGATGCCTTTCAGACTTCTAGTTTGAAATGTCCAGTGTGCAATTGGAGATGTGCAGCTTGAGGAGAAAATAATTTATTTTTGAAAAACAAAAAAATTAAAGGGGCATTTGATAGTTGTCCTGTGCAAGAGAGATTAGATTTATTGTGTATCACTCCACGGGGCAGAACTAGGACCAATGTGCAAAAGTTAAAGAGAGCTGGTTTGCAGCTTAATAGAAGGAAGGACTTTGGAACAATTAAGGGTCAGCAAGTCAAGAGGCATTAAGTGCTTACTGTATTTCCGGCACTGTGGAAATAATAAAGGCAAAACATGGTCTTTTCTTATGAGAAACTCACATTCTTAATGAGGTGACAACGTCCAAAAAATTGACCACACGTGATATATAGAGAATATATGGAGGGTAATTTCAGAGGGAAGGCACTAATAGCTGAGAGGACCAGAAGAGGCCTCCTGCAGAAGGAAGGATTTGAATTGAGTCTTTGAGAAAACCAAGGAAATAAGTAATCAGAGGTGAGGAGGAGGAGGAGTATTCTAGGTATTTGGGTAAGGGGTAAGAAGAAGACTGGAAATGTAGGAATGGGCCAACCAAATAGAAGAGTTATGATCCTGGATGTAAAGGGAATTACGAGAAGTTATTGATCAGAAAGCAGGGGGTAGTTGTGGGGTGACATGGGTAGATCTGCTCTTTAGGAAAATAACCATGGTGTTGAGTGGAGGATGGATTGGAATGGGGAGAGCCTTGAAGCTGGGAAAGCAACCAGAAGGCTACTACAGTCATCTTAGGGTGAGATGTATTCTGAACTAGTGAGGAGGCTGAATGAGTAGAAAAGGGCATGTATTTTCAAGGGATATTGTGAAGGTAGAAATGTGTGAGATGAAAGAGTTCAAAGTCTGAATCTAAGGTCAGAAAAGGTCTTTATTCTTTCTCATGGGAAAGGACTCTGCCCCTGTTGCCCACATGGCAGCAGGGAGAGAGCAATAGGTAGAAGCCAGTCCATGGTTATATAATCTTCTAATTCCCCCCACTCCCCCCACTGGCCTTCACTCTTATTGATAAGGAGGCTGGCCCACAACTAAGCGTGGGAGACAAAAGGGCCCAGAAGCACGTGGGTGTCCAATGAAAGCAGTCTTAACCTTATTTGGCATATCTTCTACTGAGTTGGCACTGGAGAGGGTCTCCATTGCTCTAAGCCCCAGGTTGCTGGAAGGTCAGGTGACTTCTAAACAGGCCTAGAGAATACTGAAGCCATTCTAGATTTGATTTTTCAGAATGGGGAAACTTCACTATAAATTATCCCCCACAGAAATAACAAGCTTTGGCAATCGATTGGATATTTGAGGTGAGTGTGTGGGTGAGTGAGTGAGAATTTGAGGATAATAGTAAGGTAGAGCCTAGGAGACTTGGAAGGTGGTAGGACCTTCAGTAGATAAGTTCAGGAGAGAGGGGGGAGATCAGTTCTGTTTTGGACATGCTGAGTTTGAGAGGCCTACTGGACATCGAGTTTGAGATTTTCAAGAGTTATCTAAAATTCGATTGGACCAATACCGGAATTGTTTGAACAGAGGCTAGATAATAATCATTTCTTTGCTGACCGATGGACACATAATCTCTCCAGAAACTGTCCATTTCACTTTTGGACTACTCTAATTGTTAGGAAGTTGACTTTTTCCCCCCATATATTCAGCCTAAATTTGTTTCTCTGTAACTTATTGCTCCTAGTTTTGCCCTTAGGAACAATAGTACACCCCACCCTACCCCCACTGCCATTTCTGCCATGGATAAAAGGAACAACAAGGAAGGGATAAAAGGAACTGGTGAGGTGCAGAGAGGCTGGTTTGAAGGCCCAGAGGCAATAGCCTTCAAGAGCAGTAATACAAAAAGTAGACCTTTAGTTCCCTGCTTTAACCTCCTTCTTTATCCTTCCCTCCGCCCCAAGACAGTGCAGGGGATTAAAGAGTGATACCCTGGTAGCTGCCAGTTCTACTAGAACACTGGGGAAGGCCAAGGGCCAGGTGCCCAGCTTATCCATTTAAATTCTCCCTTGCTAACTCCTACCCACTTCCTCTGAAACACAGAAAGTTGAACAGAGCAGTAGGAGAATTTGGTGCTTTACTTTATTGACTTTATACTACCTTACATGTGAGTTCCAAACTTTTTCATTAAAGAACCTTAATAGTATGGCTCCAAACCTGCCTTTCTCATTTATCTCCTACTGCCCATTTAAACAAACCCCTTCTAAAACTTGAGTCAGACTGACCTTACCATCTCCCAAATATGCCAAGCTTTTTCCCATTTTCACTACAGTTCTTTGGAGTTGGCATGGAGCTAAGTTCAGGGATGTTTCTAGCTAAGTACTCACCCATTTCAGTTTTTTTATGGGTGCAGCCTTAGCTTTGAAATGATGTTTTTTAAGTGTATTCATGTTAACAGATTTTTTTCTTAATATGCTTTTTAGTCCTTCGTTACAATTTGAAGCCGCATGGGCACTGACTAACATAGCATCAGGAACTTCTGCACAGACTCAAGCAGTGGTACAGTCCAGTAAGTAATTTAAACTTCCTTTCTCACTTTTTGAATGGGTATGAATGCTTAAATTTTATATTTAACTTTTTAAAGTATGTGATTATAGTGTTACCCTTGATGATTATGATCTTCCCTTAAAAGGCTTTGTTTGTCATTAACCTATCAGGTAGTTTTTTGTTTCTCTTTCTCTCTCTCTCTCTCTCTCTCTCTCTCTCTCTCTCTCTCTCTCTCTCTCTCTCTTTGCGTTTGCTTTTTTTGGAGGGGGGAGGACAGGGCAATTGGGGTTAAGTGACTTGCCCAAGGTCACATGGCTAGTAAGCGTTAAGTGTCCGAGGTTGGATTTGAACTCAGGTCCTTATGATTCCAGAGCCAGTGCTCTATTCATTGCGCCACCTAGCCGCCCCTGTTTCTCTTACTGTTTCAAGAAGCTATTTTCTATGTGAGATAGCTTGAGATTTGTATTTTTATGCAAATTATTTTCTAACAGCATGCCTTAATGTTCTTATTTCCATTATTGAAATGTTGAATTGTTTATACTGTTTGGGCTATAAAACATTTTGCAATTTTCCTCATATAAATTAATATTACTCTTACCAAAGTCACCTGCCATACTTATTTCATCATTTGAAGAACAATAAATGTAGGGAGGCCCAGCAGAGAAATTGAGGTCAGTGTCTACACAGAAGAGGAAAAAGGACAGGAAGAGTTTCCTGGCCCTCTAGCTCCTCAGTAATCTTCCTCAGTACTTTAGGAGTATCTAAGGATCATTTCAGTAAATAAAGTGTGTTGAGTATAAGGATTCTGTTAAAGTATAATTTCTTTGATATAAAGTAATCTTATTTTATGATTACTAAGTAGTTCTTTCACTATTGTGAAATGTTATTGACCAGCTTTTGGTAGGGATTTGTGATTATGGGAACCTGTTAAATTAACACTCACAGAGTTTATGTAATCAAGGTTGAGGCCCATTAGAACCTGTTAATATAGCTTTTGTTTTCAGAATAGGAAAGATTAGATGTTTCTATCTTCATTTACTTAATATTTAATTTAATTTTAATTAATTTAATGTGTACTATTATAGGATGCTGACTTGCAAGTCTAGCAGTCTGGTGCTTTTTTGGAACATTATAACCTTTGTTTTAGAAAAGTTTTTAAATGCATTGTTAGAATTTAAGTTTGCAATATGGCATAATAAACATTTGTGTGTATATATGTACATGTATACACATACATACATATCTGTTTATAATAATTTCTTAAGGTTGAAACTTAATTAGTTCTTTTTTTCAGTTTTTGAAAATATTTTTTAAAAATTGTATAATTATAATTATAGATGCAGTACCTCTTTTTTTGAGACTTCTCCATTCACCACATCAGAATGTTTGTGAACAAGCAGTATGGGCCTTAGGAAATATTATAGGTAAGTTGTATGGGATTTGAAAAATGGCTAAAACAAGGACCATTTAAGAATATTATCTAACTTTTTCAACGTTGGCATTACCAATACAAACTATGTTTCCTCTATATATAACATGCATTGACTTCATCTTTTCACCTTGTAGAGAATATCTTAGCATATCCTCTTGAAAAAGATGTTGTGACTTACTATCAGCTTCTAGTAGGTTATGTTGTATGTTCCCCAAAACAGAAGGGGAAGGAACAGAAATATATTGTGCATTATTAGATTAATGGTGAGGAAACATAGAATATCAGCATAAATCATTGCATACTTTTCAGAGTTTTCCATCTTGAATGTAATTTTTTTTTAAATTGATTTTCATTTCTGTAGGTGATGGTCCTCAATGTAGAGATTATGTCATATCACTGGGAGTTGTCAAACCTCTTCTGTCCTTCATCAATCCCTCCATTCCCATCACCTTCCTTCGGAACGTCACATGGGTCATAGTCAATCTCTGCAGGAATAAGGATCCCCCACCACCAATGGAGACAGTACAGGAGGTAAACAAAGAATTATAATGGCCAATTGAGATATTTTCCTTATCTTTATGCTTTAGATTTTAATGAACAATTGCATGCATCAGTATTTGATTGCAGACACAAGATACTCTTGTTCATCTACATTTTTTTAATAGAGCCTTATTTTTATGGCTGAAAAGTATAATGAATAATACCTAATTTGTCTTTAGCATAATTTTTAAAAGGGGGAGAAAGAAAGTTTGTTAGTGTTGAATTGCAGTATTAAATTATGCAAGTAATAAAATTATTTTATCTCTTAATGTGATATTTACAGTAATCCTTTACCTAGGAACTTTCAAGTTCAGAATAAAAAATTTTATAGGACTTACATCTTGAATTAAAAATTAATCTCCATAGTGCAATGAAAAAGAACTAGAAAAACAGTCAGGAGAGTTATTTGCATCTCTGCTCAGCCATTAACAAGCCATGTGTCATTTGGCAAGCCATTTATTCTCATCTGCAAAATAGAGACAATAACACCTGTGCTTCCTGCCTGCCAAAATTGTTATAAAGATTACATGAGATGGTGTTATTGTGTTTGTAAGCTATACAGTGCTGTATATTTAAACCTGTTTAAGTGAATACAGATTTATTTACATATTTTTAAAATAACAATGTATTTGTAGATTGATTTGGTTTTTAAAAATTAATATTTAGCATTCATTCGTCATTTGACTGCCATAATGTTATTTTTAATGTACACCGTTAATCAAGAACAACCAGAATTTGATAAGCTTTTTATTGCTGTGGAAAAATTTTAATGCATCCTTGTCTTTTAAAAAGTGAAATATACAAGACCAATATTGGAAGATCTAAGTTTTATAAAAGTAAATAAAATTATGTGTCTGTGTTTTTTGCACAGACTTCACGATAAACCCTGTTCTTCACAAAAAAGTGGTTAATAAGTAAAACTTGCCTCCACTTAGGGAGACCAAATATTGACTCTTTAAATACAGCTTTTCATAAATAGCTACAAAAAAATTTTTCATCTTCAGTGTCATTCTTCTACTTGTCATGTATGCCATGAAAAGGACTATTTCGTAAAATGTTTTTCTTCTTTCTCCTTTAGGTTGATTTTATTACTAGCACAGAATAGTTGGATTATGTAAATGAAACTTAAAATGTCTTCTTTTAATTTTCTGAGATGATCATTTTCTAATAGAGATACATTTATTTCTGTCTACCCATTTAGTTTACCACTCTAAAAAATTGAATTTGCTGATGTTTTAAGAAGTCAGACAAGTAGCACTTAAGTTGATGAATCTTTTATCTTTATTTTCTCAGATTCTACCGGCATTATGTGTCCTCATATACCATACAGATATCAATGTAAGTAAAACTGAGGCTAAGCTAAGCTGTGAGATTTCTTAATTGAGATAGGAGGAGTATTATACGTCCTCTAGGATCATATTAGTTTGTAACATATGTCAGGCAAAGTTTTCATCATATTTATTAAGCTTCAGCAGTATAGCTGTTATTCAAAAATAGGATTATGATTTTAATGGGCTTATGTTCTAGACTGCCTATACAGCATAAATATTCATCTGGGATGGGTTAACATGGACTAGTTGCACGACCAACAGCTTATCATGTTTTAATACTAGAATATTATTTAAGGCAAGAATTGAAGATTAGAGAATAAAATTTAAAATATGAAGGTTGTTACTCAGGCAGATCATTTATTTTGCTGACTAAAGTTTAAGTAAATTTAATTCCTCTGTTTTCGAGACAATATGTGATTTTAGAATATTCCCAAAGCTAATAAAAAAATGTTAAATAACCTTAAAGGAAGTAAGAAACCTGATAAATTTCCTTTTCAGTTCTGACATTACCACCCTGCTATAGGCTGGGTACTGTAAGATCATTCTCTGAGCAGATTTGGTTATGTCCAGGTGGTAAATGTAGTTGTAGTTTTATAATCCTGTCCTGATTGGCAGTAAGATTAAAGGCAATTAGATGTATATGCTAAATCCAGCATGAATATGGTGGGCTTTTAGGAACAGAGGACAGGCTGGCCAGCCCAAGTCAGAAAAGCAAAGCAGGTTAAATTTCCATGCCCATCAGTATTAGCAGTAGGCCCATGAGTGGCTACTATACTTCCAGCCTGGACAAAATAGAACAATGTAAAAAATGCTCCAAGTTACAAAGGAGTTATTGCTCTGCATTGGGGGAGGGAATTTCCACAAAAGAAACTGCTCACACGAGGTTGCTGATAAAAAATTGTTTTGTGCAGCCTTGAAGAATTATTGAAATATGTGTCAGTTCTTGATTTCCTATGTATAAATCCTTCACTCGGTGTTTTATTTGGGGTATATGACAATTTCAGACACACTTATTACCCACTTATGAGGTGCTTCTTTTAACTGTTAGGAATCCTTAAATCTAATCTTGGCCTAAACAAAATATAATTATTGAGGATGCCTAAATAAAACAGGAGAAGAAATAATGGTCAGAAGTGAAATATGGTGTAGTGATCAGAACAGCCATGGCATCAAGAAGACCTGGGTTCCAATCTTGCATTTGTTTCACACTAGCTTTATAACTATGGACAAGTAATTTAATCGGACATTGTGCCAGGCAATGCTCTTAAAACATTGTGAGTCTGCAAGATTCCTCCCCAGGAGTTCCCCAAAGAAATAAAAGCATGAGTCTTAAGAAAAAATAAAATAAAACTGTTGAGAAAAGAACATGATGGAGGAAAAAAACAAGATAATGCTGACTTTACCTGGTTATCTTTCTTCAGAGTGTCTTCTGTCTCTCCTTCCTGCTTCCCACATAAGGTGCAAAGGCTCCACCAAAAACAAGGGACCTCAGGTTAGACCAAGTAAACAGATGTCAAGAGGTAGAGGAATAAACTTTTCAACATAATGTAGTTACGACATAGACCAACTAGAAAGGAATATGACCATATCATAAAAACAAAGACAAGCTTTTATAGCAATAGTATTAGCTCAGGAATTTGCTCAGCAGCAATATCCAAGCAGTCACAGGCTTTGGCAAAGCAATAGGTAGTAAAATCAAGTGAACAAACTATGTTCAAAGGCATAAACGAGGTAAGAGGTTGGAAGCAATGGTTTAACAATAGGTTTAGGTTATGTGTATCCAAAGTTGCAATTTCTTTGATCAGCCAATGGTACCATTCCATCCAGAGAACAAGAAGATAGACACACCTACTGATTTCATCTAATATGATACAATAAGACCCTACTGATGCCAATGTGATCTGGTGAAAAGCAGCCTAGACTAAGAATTAGAAGATATGGTTTGGGTTCTGTCTCTGTCGCTCAACTTGGTGTAAACTTGAGCAACTTAACTTCTCTATACTTCCATTTCCTCATATGCAATACAGAAGTAAGAATACCTAACCTGTTTATCTCATAGTATTAATTTGAGGTTCTGATGAGATAATGTATATAAACATACTTAGTGGGCTCTAAAACACATTAAATACAAAAATGGTATTATATTAAAAATTTAAATCTTTTGTTCCCCACAAAACAAAGTACATTGCTTTTAACTGGAAATCAGTCATGAAATAGATTTTTCTTCCTGTTGGAATTATTCTCAGAGGAATAATTGGAGATTGCATTCCTGACTATTCAAATAAAGACATTTGAAACCATTTTAAAGAAGTGACCTTGGGCAAGTTTTTTTCATAGTATTAATTTTAAAAGACTTGAGGCCATTTAGTACAACCCATTCCTTTACCAAGAATCTCTCTCTGCAAAATTAGTAACAAGTGTTTATCCCAGTAATGGGAAACCTACTATCTACACAGGTGATCCATTCAATCTTTGGATAGCTCTAATTGTTAGGAATTTTTTTCATGCGTCAGACCTGAATTTACCTCAATAACTTCCACTCACTACTACTTGTTATTTCTTCTGGCATCAAGCAAATTGAGTCCAGTCCATCTTCATCTCTTGTGCAGACCAAACATGCCCAGTCTCCTGACCATCCTGACTACCTTCCTCTGGATATACTCCACTTTGTCCATTGTCCTTACTTAAAATCTCCTTCAGGTTTTGCTTCAGTATCTGTAAAAGGAGCCAATTGAATCTGTTATAGCTTTCCCAATATAATAGTGCTGTGAGTTTATAACCAACGTTATTCCTGAAAGCAAAAAATACAGCTTCTATAAACTGTGTTAATTTTAAATATTAAATTTAGAATTCAGCTTATAATTTAGTATTTTTAATGGCTATCTATTTTGGCCCATTTTTCTCACCATTGTCAGTCTTTGGCATGTTATTAATTTTTAATTATTTGCTCTCAATGAATTGAATCATTGTGAATAATAAAAAAACTGAGTAATTTATTAGTTGAACAGAAAGGAACTTTGCCACAGGGAGGGGGCTCAGTTTCAATTTTCCCTCCTGCACATTTGGATATGGACTCGGAAAAGAAATTATTTCTGAAAAACTGTGATACTTATGAAAATAATTAGAAGTCGACATTACAACATAATTAATTCTATCTTTTAAGTAAATGAGCTCATCATTGCACTACGTAGGGTAGAAAGCATGGTTTTTTCAGTTCAGCAAACATTTTTTCTGTTTTACCACCAAACATTTTTTTTTATGTCCTTTAAAGACAACCTTGGGAACAAATGTAAATGTTCATCAACTTTCTTTTGTTTGTGTTTTTTGTTATTCCCTATCCCAACTTCTGGTGATTATAGGCACTGAAATACGTTTGTTGTTGTTTGTGGTTATTCACAGTAGGTGGTTATTTGCCAGACTAGTAAAGTGCTTACAAACTTAACTGTTTCCTGTTATGATTGTTTTTGTCAGAGATGACCCTGCTAATGATATAGCCACCTTTACTGACTTGACAGTAAGAGCTGATGGTCCCTTCTGTTCCATATAGAGCACGTGTATACTTTTCTTACTGGCTACATTCCAAGTCAGACGTGTTCTCTCTCACTCGATTCTTTGCCATTGGGAAGTTGCCCATTCAATGCAAGATCCAAATTAGTCATCCATTTCTGATTTCATGTGAACGCTAGCAGTTAGTAATGTGCTCTTACACTTGAACGGATCTCTGTTGAGTTTTCATAACATTTATGCTACTTTCAGTCCTATTCAGCTTTAGTTTACTGCACGTAGACTGCTTCCGTATCCTCTTCTCATCTTCTGCATCTCTATCTAGTTCAGTAGAACTGGCTCAGGTTGCAGCTCGCATGGCTACAATCCTGATGTAAGCCAGAATTGCTCTAGAAATTCATTGTTTTTCAGTGGATATAGTACATAGATGATTTGGTACTTTTCTAAAACTTTAACCCAAAATCCTGTACCATTTTGATATACATTATCATTTAGTTTTCCAAAGAATATATTTTGTTATTCTTCATTATGGTATTCTTCCATTTCATCTATTATTGTACCCTTTATTGGTCTGTTGTAGAAATAGCAATAACAAAGATAACATAACAAAGAAATAAAAGCATTTGTTTTTAGCTTTTTAGATTTCATGATGAAGATCTTTGGTTGCATATAGAATTTCCCTACCTTTATATGGTATCAGTTTTCACATAGAATTTGTTCATTTTTAACATTGACTCTGCATAGGACCCATAGCCTCTTTCATATCTGCTGCTATATATGTTTTTGAGATAGAGTCATCAGCGTGTAGTGTATAAAGGATTTGTAAAGCACAATAACCCCTCATTTATTCAGAAGTCAGGCTTCCAGCAGCTTAAAGCATTTGGAATAGTTCCATACCTAAAAATAATAAAGTAAGTGTCTTTGGCAATAAAGAAGCAGGAATCAAGCAGTTAACATTGATTGAAACAGCCAAGAAGAACTCAGAACCCAAAGATACTACAAAAGACATTCTGTATATGGTCAGTTGGATGTTCAGAAAGAAGTTCTCTCATTGACTCTCTGGATATAAAAGCTATTTGTCATGATAGTTAAAAAAAATGAGAGAAAAGTAAAAGAGGGGAGATAACAGAAGCTACTGAAGGACTGGAAGGGACAGTGATAAAGAGGTTAGAAGAGTTAATCAGCAACAGAAATTCTTGTAATGGAGAATAAAAGAGCAATAGTATGATGAGATAGTAAGAAAACTAACACCTCAGTAGCATTAAGGGTTTTTATTGTCTTATGCTGATGGCCTCTAAATCAAAGGAAAGCCCTCTGATCTCTGGGACAGAACTTGATAAAAGGGCAAAGTAAACCATACTTCGATATCCTCATAAGGCATCACTATACGTAGTCACAGGGTGCATGGTGAAAGCATAATGTGGAGGGGCATCACCCATCATACATGTATGCTCAGTTGAATACCTAATGTAAAGGAAAGGACATCCAGGAGACTTCAGTGCAAACACATAGCTGTATGATTTTAGGCAAGTCATTTTACTTTTCTGGGTCTTAATTTCCTCCCCAGTGAAATGAAAGGTTAGACTAGGCAATTTATCAGGCCTTCCTCTTGTAGCATCCTATAATTATAGTGATTGCTTAAGGTAGAAAATATTACTTTACTTTTCTATATTCTTATCAATGTCTTGCCCACATTAGGTGTTTAATAGATGTGCATTGAATTGAATACAGCAGAGTACTATAGCCAAGACAGTAGTGTAAACACAGGCAGCAGGACTAACTAGGTCTGTTTCTGGACTCACACTATAATATGTATCCTAGACTTTCTGTTGTGAAAAGACGTACTTTTCTCTTTTATTCAGGGTTATTTGAAAAAGCAAAAGATTTTCATGAGTAAATGCAGTTGACTGAGTTGTGTGTGTCTTCCAGTCTATCCAATGTCTTGCAGTGGATATTTCAGAATGAGGCATTAAAAGGGTAAAAATATTATGCAAACTGTGATGCTTCAGACCAGTTTAGGAAACTAATTGAACTTGCCATTGTTACATGTTAATGCTCCCTAGGAAAGAAGAACAGAGTCAAGTGGGAGAACAGGAACCAGCAAAGGAGATAGAAAGCAGTAAGACCAAGAGAATAAGAAGAGCATAGTGTCATGGAAGCCAAGGAAGGTTAGAGTTTCAAGGTGCCCAAGGATCTAAGTGAGAAAGTCAGACCAGGCTGGAATGGCTATGAAATGCATAATTTTCAAGTAATACCCCATCTATCCTGTGGTCAAACTTGATAGCAGCCTCAGACTTTTAGAAAGCCATTGACTTGAAAGTAAAGGTATTCTCCTTAAAGACCAATGGGAAATGCTATACTTTATCCTTTGTTAGGAACCAGGTATTGTTTATATAGTTTTCTCCTGGTGCTATAACCATTCAGTTCTGTTCCTGGTTATCATTAGAGAGCAAGAGGTGAACATCAGAATCTCCAGACTGTAAGTTGGTAATGGTAAGACCCACTGATAACAGAGAGATGATATAATTTCCATCAGAAATGGTTAAAAGGAAAAAGGTTTTATGAGTTACCCTGTGGTTGGAACATTTTTCTCCTATGGAAGGTTTAAGAGAGTAAAGGAGAACAGAAAACAGAAAAAACCTTTGGCCTCATTTGTTTTTTAAGTGAAAGATCAAGGTGCCCAGCCTTGCTTTCTCTATCTCCCTTGGTGTACGTGTGCGTGTAAAAAATATCTTTGACTTGATAAAAGACACAAAGTAGTAAGCAGTTCATAAATCTTAAAGTAGACGGGATAGCTGCTACAGGTTTCCATTCAGATGAGCAAATGATGTTATAAATATCTGTATTTTAATTAATAACCAGGCAGATGGAGCAAAAAAAAAAAAAAAAAGCAGTTTTCCATTCTCATAAACTGATACTTGCTTCTCTCATGTAAAAGTGAGGGAATTAGGATAGAGGTCCATCTTGAAGGCTAGAGGATGATGACTGAGGGAATGATACCTGCTGTTTGATAGGAAAAATCACAGGTAATTAGGCATTTATAATCCTCAAGTAAATCTTGATATCTCTACTTTTTCTACCACCATCTAATGTTTTGTGTACATGAGATGTTGAAATTAGTGTGCAAAATGATTATTTTTTAAATTACTGTTGTTTCCTATAGATTCTTGTGGACACTGTTTGGGCTTTGTCCTACCTAACTGATGGAGGTAATGAACAGATTCAGATGGTGATTGATTCAGGAGTTGTGCCTTTTCTTGTGCCTCTCCTGAGCCATCAGGAAGTTAAAGTTCAAGTGAGTATTGTTCCACTTTCTTATAAACATAGAATCCTGTTGATTTAAACTGGCATAAATTTCAGTTATTTCTACCAAAAACCATTATTAATTAAGATTTGATTGCCAAAACTTAGCTTGATGTAATGAACTATTTAAATATGAGTGAAAGTTTTAACCTTTATTAAGGTCCTGTGTCAAAAATGTATGGAGAAAAACCTAAGTTCTTAAAGCCTCTGCTAGTAGAGATTAGACTGACGGATTTCAACATTCTAGAAAGGCTTCAGGTATTGGTGTAGGCCTGTCATTTTCGAAAATCTACACAACTAAGTAACAGCTTCACATTTCATCATGAGAAGGTTAACTATTTCATCATAGATTTTTTTTTTCAGCCACAGGAATTTAAAAAGACTGTCCAACAAGGACAATCTTGTTAAAGAGGGAGTATTGACACTGATGAAAATATGGATCCCTGAAGTATTAAAGTTATTTGAAACAAATTTTTTTTAATGTTGTTCATTTATGACTGGTTTTCCTATTTGGACCTGTTTTACTTTACATTCCACGTGATTTTAATTATATGGTATAAATTTATTATGAACATCTGAAACTTGATTTTTTTTTCAAAACAACATTCAGGATTGTACAATTAAAATTTAAATTAGCCAGAATATTAAAATAATTTAATTTCCTGGTTAACTGGAAATCAAATAGAAATAAATGATATTTAGCTTTATGCTTGGCTCTATCGAAGAAACAAAAGAAGTCAGAATTTTTCTAATGTGCCAGCTTGAGCTTGTCTGACCATATACAGTATATCCTCAATCTCTTTGTCATTAAGAGCTAACCCCAGACTGGTTTCTTTAAACCATCCAAGGGCTTCCATATGTATCTTCATAAAATGCATTTACTGCCACAAGAGAACTGGGAATGAAAAATGAGATACTGATGTGGAATAAGGCAGCAAGTAGGTAAGGGACAGTTTCTTATCTGCTGTTTATCCCAGGGTTGACAGGTTTGTTTTTTTAAAACTACAGAAATTAGCTCAAATCTCACTTCCACCACCATACTTCAGGCAGAACAGGATAAAATGTCAGTATAATGAAGCTGGAATACAGTTAGTTAGCAAGCTAAAAAAAAATCAGCAAGAGTCAAATAACATTACAAGCTCAAATATGGGTAATGGGTAATGCTTATCTTCCCAGCTGGTTTCCAGAAAAGGGGATAGTTCAGAACTAGCCCTAGTGCCCACAGTAGATGTGACCTTTCTGCAAGCCCTCTTACCATTCACTGTTAATTTTCCCTGAATTCAGGCACCCAGCTTTTCAAAGATGGGTCCTCTTGCAGCTCAGACTCCCCTATCTTGGTCCCCTTATCCAGGTTTGTCCTCCTTCTATAACTCATTTTCCCAGATTACCTTTTTCCCTCTCATCTTAATCAAAACATTTATTCCCTCATTGTACTTTATAACCGCCAGGTAATAAGGAGAAATCATTCTGTTTAAACTAATTTACACCAAGGTATAAATGATTAATGACCTACTAATCCTCTCAAGGATTTTGAATTTTAGAATGAAAAGGTCCTTGACCCAAATGAATTGCTGATTCATGGGGTATCGGGCAATGTGACAGAAGTGTGAACAATTTTGAGAAGATGGAGAAACTTTTTAAGGGTCATTGCCTTTGTATCCAGTCACATAGGTGATAGCTTTACAGAAGTAATTAAGTTGGTAAGTTAAATGGATGAATATTTACAAAAATATAAATTGCTCAGATCAACAGAAGAGGAAATAAAATATTTAAATAACCCAATCTTAGAAAAAGAAATTGAACTAGCCATCCGTGAACTCTCTAAACCCTAGGTCCAGATGGATTAACAAGTGAATTCTACCCAAGGACAAAGAACAACTAACTCCTGTACTATATAAACTATTGGGAAAATAGGTAAAGGAGTCCTACCAAGTTCCTTTTGTGATACAAATATAGTGCTGATACCTAAACCAGGAAAAAACAAAACAGAAAGAAAACTTTAGACCAATTTCCCTACTGAATATTGTTGCAAAAATTTTAAATAAAATACAAGCAAGGAGATTACAGCAATATATCACCAAAGTCATACACTATGACCAGGTAGAATTTATACCAGGAATGAAGACTTGATTCAATATTAGGAAAACTATCAGCATAATTGACCATATCAATAACAAAGCTAACAGAAATCATATAATTATCTCAAAAGATGCTGAAAAAGCTTTTGACAAAATACAGTATCCATCCCAAATAAAAACTCTAGAGAACATAGGAATAAATGTAGACTAGTATCTATCTAAAAACCATCCACAAGCATTATCTGTAAGTGCAAATAAAGTAGAAGCCCTTTCAGTAAGATCAGGGGTGAGGCAAGGATGTTCATTGTCACCATTCTTGTTCAATATTGTACTAGAAATGTGGGCTTTAGCAATAAGAAGAAAAATAAACTGAAGGATTTACAATAGGCAGTGAAGAAACAAAGCTAACACTCTTTCTAGATTATATGGTGGTATACTTAGAGAATCCTAGTGAATCGACTAAGAAACCATATGAAATGACAACTTTAGTAAAGTTGCAGGATATAAAATAAATCCATATACATCACCAGCATTTCTATATATTCCCAACAAAGCCTACCAGCAAGAGATAACAGAGAAATTCCAGTTAAAATAACTGCAGACGATATAAAATATCTGGGCATCTACCTACCAAGATAAACCTAGGAACTATATGAACACACTGACAAAACACTTTTCACAAAAATAAAGACTGATCTAAACAATTGAAAAAATATTAATTGCTTATGGGTATGCTGAGCCAATATAATAAAAATGACAATTCTACCTAAATTAATTTACTTACTCAGTGCCGTACCAATGAGACTACCAAGAATTATTTTATAGAGCCAGAAAAAAATAACAATAAAATTAATGTGGCAGAACAAAAGATTGAGAATATTAAAGGAATTAATGAAAAAAAAGCAAAGCAAGGTGACCTAGCCCTACTAGATAAACTGTATCATAAAGCAGCAATCATCAAAACTATCTCCTCCTAGCTAAGAAATAGAGTAATAAATCACTGGAATAGTTTTGGTTCACCAGACACAGTAGTAAATGACCATAGTAATCTAGTGTTTGATAAACCCAAAGTTCTTGAAAGCACAAGAAGAGTCTTATTGTTCTCAGCTAGCATTATGAATGTAGGAAAAATGATGCAATAGATTAATATCAAGACAGAATTGTCTTAAGGAGGAATATAACTTCAATAGATCAAGATGCTATTATTAAGCCGTAAAGAATGAGCCTTGAATTACTAGTTCTTCATGTCTTCTCTTTTCATTCCACTCTTAAATCTTTTTTTCTATTACATTGCTTAATTTGGGTTTTTAATCTATATTTTTTTCATAAGCATTAGATTATTTACTTCTGAGGTCAGAGACCTTTGGTATTGCCAGCATTTATGTGCCTGGCACTTAGTAGATGTTTAATAAATGCTTATTGACTGACTAACATAACTTTATTTAAAAATTCAGAAATGCTTTATCTAGCTTTTGGTTAGGATAAAGTATTAGACATTCCTCTCAAGTTCTCAGTATTCTCAAGTTCAACCAGATTACTTAAAGAAAAAATTCATTTTCTTTAAGGAACAAAAATTTATTTCCTCTCCTACCATTATAGACAGCAGCTCTGAGAGCAGTGGGCAACATAGTGACAGGCACTGATGAGCAGACGCAAGTTGTTCTCAACTGTGATGTTCTTTCACACTTCCCAAATCTCCTATCTCACCCAAAAGAGAAGATAAATAAGGTATGTAGTAGAGTTTGCCTATTATATTTTTCTCTTTTATTTTCAGGTAACAAAAGAATATTACAATTACCTCTTGAGTTCGTTTTGTTTCAAATTATTCTGTGTATGTGACTAACATAATATCAGCTAGAGCAGTGCTTTGATCAGGACAGTTTTTTTTAAATGAATATTGTTCTTTGTTGCCCTTAACATAGCTGATTTGATTAAAAAAAAAAAGTTAGGGACCAGTACTCACCTAGTTTATTCATTCATTTATTTTCAATCAGGAATCTGTCCTCTCTCCTTCCTGCACTTCCTTTCTACCACCCAAGTACAAATGGAAGAAAAAGCAAACCTAATAAAACTTTTAATGGTTTAATTCAAGCAAATTTCAAATTCAAAACAGATTTCCATGTTGACCATGTCTAAAAGGAAAAAACCATACAGACATCTAAATCTATGCATATAGCTTTAGCTCTATCATTCTGTTCTCTGGGTCTTTGTTCTCTGCATCAGGGTTGAATGTCATGCTAAGTCTTTAAAAGTTTGTTTTTACAATACTGTTGTCATTATCTAAATTATTCACCTGATTCTGCTCACTTTACTCTGCATTAGTTCATACGAGTCTCCCCAGGTTTCTCTAAAACCATTCCTTTAACCATTTCTTACAGCACAGTCATATTCTATCATATTTTTATAGTAACTCAACCAGTCCCCAATTGATGGGCACTCCCTGAGAGTCCTGTTCTTTGTCACTTCAGAGGAATAAATATTTTTGCACATCCTTAGAGTCTATTTTACTAAGGATTAATCCTTTCCTTAATTTGCCCTGCCCCCCTCTAATTTCACTTACTCCTTTTTTTCCTCCTATTTTTATACCCAATGATGTATGTATTCTTCCTTCCTTTGATCAGTTCAGATAAGCATTCAGGTGCTAACCATTCCCCACTACCCCTTCTGTTTCTTCCTTTTTTCTTTTCATTGACTTCTACTTATGCCCCCTAATTAATTTCTTCTAACCTTTCTTTCCCCCTCACCCCAATATATTATTCTTTTAAGATAATCAAGACATGACAGAACCACTCCCATGCCTCCTGTCTGATTAGACTTCCCGTGACTCCTGATGATGATAGGGTCTAGAGGGGACACACATATGCTCTCACTGTATTAGAATATAAGCAGTTTATCCTTGTTCATTCCTTTATCATTTTTCATTTGTTTTTACAAACATCTTCTGTATCTCTTAACGCCTATGTTTGATCTTTAAAGTAGTTTTTTTTGTTAGGAATATTGAAAAATTTGCTTTCATTAAAGATACATTTTTTTCTCCTGTAGGATTAAACTCATTTTTACTGGGCAAGTTATTTTTGACCGTAAGCCTATATCCCTTGCCAACTGGTAATGAATCTGGAAGTAGGGACCAGTACTGAACTTGGAGTCAAGAAGACCTAGGTTCAGATCCAGTTTCAGACACTTAATATTTTCAGTAGTCTTTGGAAAGTCATTCAAACTACTTCAGTTTCCTCAACTGGAAATGATAAAATGGAATTAACAATAGCACCTACCTTCCAGATTGAATCAGATGAGATATTTGTAAAGTACTTAACAGTACCTGGCACATTTTAGGAGTTTAATAAATAGCTTGTTTCTGTCCTTTCAGGCTTTCCATTCTTTTATAGTGGTAGGTGCTAAATCATGTATGATCCCAACTGTGGCTCTTTGTTTTTTGAATTTTTTCTTTCTGGCTACTTGAGACATTTTTTTCTCTTTGACCTGAAAGCTCTGGATTTGGGTTAGAATGTTTCTGGGAGTTTTCATTTGGAGGTTTCTTTCAAGGAGGTGACCGATGGATTCTTTCTTTGCCCTTTGGTTCTAAGAGATCTGAGCAGTTTTCTTTCAAGATTTCCTGAAATGTGATGTCTAGGCACTTTTTTTCTTCATGGCTTTTAGGTAGTCCAATGATTCTGAAATTTTTTTCTTCTCTTCATCTTTTGACTTTGTTTTAGTATTTTCTGTTGACTCCTAGTATCTTCTCTTTGGTTCATTTTAACTTTGAGGGAGCTTGTTTAGCTTGTTGCTTGGGCAAAGTTTTGTACCTGTTTTTCCAAGCTGTTTTTTCCCTTTCCAGTTCTTTGTTCTATAATTGGCAGTTCTTTTCCAGCTTTTTCCTCTAGATTTCTCATTTCATTTATAAAAATCAATTTGAACTTTTTTTTAAACTCTTGCCTGAGGTCTTCCAGAAATTGTAGTTGAATTTGTTCCCAGGCTGTGTTTCTCTTTGAGGCTTTGCTTGTAGATATTTAGGAGTCATTTTCTTCTGTGTTTGTGTCTTGAGTGTCCCTGTCACCATGATAAGATTTTATGATGGGATTCTTTTTCTGTTTGCTCATTCTCCTGGCCTACTTTTTATTTCAGACCAACTTTGTCTGGATATCAAAGTTGCATGTCTCTAGGTCCTTTCTTAGCCCCGCGTTTGTCCTCATTATAACATTCCCATCACGACCACGTCTGTATACTTCATTGAATTTTTGTCTTTCAGTCCAGATAAAAACAGTAAAATGATCAGATTTTACACATCTCTGAAAAGAATATTCCAGCACCCTTTAGTATATCTGTGTTCTGGTTGTTCCCTATTAGTCTCTTGGTGTGAGCAGTCTGTGTTTAGTACTGACTGAAAATCTCTCCTTGCCTTGGATGAGACTGTGAATTCTGGATATTGTCTGAGGGTTTTGGATTTGCTGGTTCTGTTGATCAGCTTACTCTCTCACGTCTGTCGCAGGTACGCTACTATTACAAAAAGGTGAACATGGAAGTTGTTGCCCAGGATCCCAAGAAGTTGTCTTTCTTACATTGAATACTGAATACTCTTAGGACCCAGACATTAGCTACATAAATATTTTTAGTGGTAAAAATTAACTGAGTGTTACTTTTGAAAGTTTTTTTAAACTAAATACAATGTCTGGAAGAAATTAAAATGTAAGGCCACCATGAATGCTATGTTTAGGTTTAGATTCAGTAGGTTTAGTTTCAATTTTTTTTTATTCTTCCTGACTTTAAAAATGTGATAATGCTGATTTGTTAATAGGATCCTAGTATTATCAGTGAAAGATTTTTTATAAGTCATGTACTTTGTTTAGTCAGTACCTGTAATGTGATTTTGTTCATTTATCTTAATGTGTTTTATTTAAATTCAACAGATGTTAAAAAATTATTTTTATTTTGTCCAATTATAGGAAGCAGTTTGGTTCCTTTCCAATATAACAGCAGGAAACCAGCAACAAGTACAAGCTGTAATAGATGCTGGATTAATCCCTATGATCATACACCAGCTGGCTAAGGTCAGTCATATTATGAGTTAGACTAATTTAAAGTATCTGACACAGGCTTTCGGGGAGGGAAATGTAGATAATGTAAAAACAAAGGATGTTGATAAAAAATTTTAAATAAAATTTCTGATACAATATAACTAAAGCTTCTTAGTAAACAGTTAGTACATTTTTAATTTGTTTTTCAATTCTCAGGGGGACTTTGGAACCCAAAAAGAAGCTGCTTGGGCAATCAGCAACTTGACAATAAGTGGACGAAAAGATCAGGTACTAAGTGGCTGCATGAAATAGTTATCAAATTATTTTAAGTTGATCATTAAGATATGCAAATACATCTTCTTTGCTGTTTTAGAAATTATTTTTTTTAATTCAGTAGGTAATTAACTTGAGCTCATTGGGGAAAAAAAGATTTCTGTATATATTTAAAAAGTAACAAATTTTTCCTCTTCTTTTTAGGTTGAATACCTTGTACAGAAGAATGTAATACCACCATTCTGTAACTTACTGTCAGTAAAAGACTCTCAGGTGGTTCAGGTGGTTCTAGATGGTCTGAAAAACATCCTGATAATGGCTGGTGATGAAGCTAGTGCAATAGCTGAAATAATAGAAGAATGTGGAGGTAAGACTTGGTGTATTTAAAGTCAGCTAATTTTTGGTGCTATTTTCTAAACTGATGGGGAAAGGTTAATGATGTTCACTTACCTAGAACCTGTATTTTTCTCTGCAGTAAGTTTTTTGATAGTTCTTTTTCTTTGCCATAACTCAGGTCTAAGGGAATAGTCTGACTTTATTTTAATATGAGTAATGTTTTTAAAGAGAAAATGAATACCATACAATTTTAGAACTAAAAAGGACCCAAAATTCTATTTCAGTCAATATCGGTATTGAGTACCTCCTGTTGTTAAAAGGAATACTTTCTCACACCATATCTCTGCTCTGATTTCACTTTCTCTCTCAACCCAGTAGTTATTTCAGCTTTTTTTCTGCCCTCTGCTCTTGAATCTCTTGCCCTCTTGTTCCATTGCTACTCTTCTCTTGCTGAGTATTGGATTACTCCTAATCACAAACAGCTGAACCCCACTGGAGGAAGTCTCAACCATACTAACTAGATATTTTATAAATTCATATTATCCAACCTCAATTAAGTCTTCACTACAGCAGGGCAGTCCTTTTACTCTTCACTAATGGATTCCCTATCTGACTTCCTGCAGGAGCTATTCAAAACCTTTTCTCATACCAATCCTCTCCTATCTCTTTGTCCTCCATTTCTCAGCTGAAATCCTTGTCTTTTAGTTTATCCAGAAAAACCTTAACTAGACTCTACTATCCCCTCAAGCTGTTGTCCTATATCAGTCCTTGTTCTCAGGCAAACTCTTTGAAAAAGAAGTCTACAGACATTGTTTCCGGTGCCTCTCTTCTCACACACTACCTACTCCTCAGACCTTTGTAAACTGGTCTCTGACCTGGCTTCAGTTGAAACTTCTCTCTCCAGAGTTAACTAGTGGTCTCTCAATTGCCAAATTTAATCTTAGTCCTGACCCTTTTAGGACTGCTTTTGACACTATTGACCTCTCTACCCTCTTGAATATTTTCTCTGGGTTTTCATGACAGTACTCTCTGCTGGTCCTCCTCCTTCTTTCTGACTACTTGCTCTTACTTTCTTTTTCTGGCTCATTCATATACTTAACTGTAAGTGTCCCCCAAGGTTATGTCCTAAGTCATCTTTTCTTCTACACGGTCTGTCTCGTAACCTCGTTAGCTCTCATGGGCACCTCCTTTAGTCTTGCATTACCATTTACCTGTTGGACTTTTCAGACTTTTCATCTCAATTTCTGGAATTTTCTGGAAGATGTCAGATTCACCATGTCTAATAACTGAACGTATAATCTTTCCCCAAAACCCTTTCCTCTTCTACACCTCCACATTTCTGGCAAAAGCACCAGCCATCCGTTTAGAACCTTGGTATCATCCTGTATGCTTCACCCCTCTCACCCTAAATTCTTATCAGTTACCCCTTTTTTCTTCATTTCTGTCTTCACATTTCTCCCATCTGACCTCTTTTTTCCCCTAATACAGATACAACAGTAGTTCAGACAACAGCTCCTAATTGGTCTCCCTACTTCCCTTCCCTTCTACTCCAGTGGGGACATCCTACGCACACACCGATGTAGTCGCCTTCCATAAACTCAGAACTAATTTGTGACTCCCTTACTCAGTCTCCAGTGACTTCCTTTTGCCTTTAGGATAAACCCCTGTTAAGCTTTTAAAGCCCTGCGTAACATGGCCCCCACGTGTCTTTTCAGTCCTCATTAGACATTAATCTTCCATCTGCAAAGTGAACTTCTCGCACATAACACTTCACCTCCCCTTTTTTGCGTTGGCTGAATCCACATGTCTGAAACGCACTTCCCCCTTACTTCTGCCTCAGAGTTCCTCTCTTCCTTTAAGATTCAAGTCAGGCAGGACCTTTTAAAGGAACCCTTTCCTGGCACATTCATCTTGTAGTGCCTTCCTTCCCAAACTGCCTTGTATTTAATTTCGATCACTTTCCATCTCTCTCTCTTTTTCCGTCCCTCCCTCTCTCCCCATCCTGTTTCACTCTATATGTCTCTCTCTTTCCCTCCCTTTCTTTTCCTTTCCTCTCCATCTCTATCACTCTCTCCCTCCCATCCTTTTTCTCCTTATTGTCTTCCCCTTTACAAAGTACATTGCTTAATTATCCAACTTCAGTTGGGTCTTCGATGCAGTAGGACTTGTTTTATTCTTTGGACTTTTATTCCTAGCACCCAGCACAGTGCCTAGCAGCTCATAGTATTTTAATAAATACTTTTGAGTTGGTGGCTTGATTTTTTTTTTTTTAATGAAAATAAACTCTTGAGAAGCTTACATTCTCTTTACAGGGGTATTGAATTTAACTCTTACAGAAATTTATTAAGTGCTTCTAGAGAGCAGAGTCTATACTAGGTGCTATTTACAAATTGCATTTTCTTTGTAATAGAGCTTACAAACTGGTAGAACAATAAAGCATATTCACATCTAAGTGTACTGTTCAGCATATCTTAGTGCATGAGGCCCAGGGAAGGAAGATGATTCATAGTTACATGCTTCTTGTGAAGTATATGCAAGCAGTACAAGTATTATCTTCCCTTTTTTGATAAGAAGCATGAAGCTAAAAGTTACCAGAGTTGTCTGGGGTCATACAGCTAATCAATTTCAGTTATGTTTCAAATCTAGGTCTACAGCAAACCAAAAATATTTCGAAATATAACATGTGTTGCTTCTGGGAGATCAGTGAAGACTTTTTTGGAGGAAATGGCAATTGAATTGAACTTTTTTGAAGGTTAGGTAGGAATTTATCAGGGGGAGGAAGGCATAGCAGGATACCACAAGCAAAGGCGCACAGGGGGAGGAAAAGGAATGGTGTATTGTGAAGGTTTAGGATTTTCTCATTTGACTAGAATATAAAGCAAATGGCAAGAAGTATGAAACAAAGGTGGGGAGGAGGGATATCAGATTGGGATGGCCTTCAACGTAAGCAGAAGTCTGAACTTTATTGGTTGGACAGCAGAAGAGTGATCTCTGCATGTACACAAATGATGACAAGTCAGGAAATGATTGTGCGCTTAGAAGAACGACTCCTATGGACTCCAGGGTTAAATACAAAATCCTTGTTGGCATCCAGAGCCTTTGTGACCTAGCCCCTTCCTACCTTTCCAGTTGTCTTACACCTTCCTCCTCACCACATACTTTGCAGTCCAATGTCACTGACCTCCTGGCTGCTCATAGAATAAAATAGTTGATCTCTTGGCTCCTGGCATTTTTTCTGGCTGTCTCCTTTAAGTCCTAACTAAAATCCCATCTCCTGCAGGAAGCCTTTTTTAACCCCTCTTAATTCTCATAGTCTCCCTTTCTTATGTACTTGCTATTTATCCTATATATAGTTTGCTTTGTACACACCTGTTTGCTTGTTGTCTTCTTCTCCACCCGTTCCTTGAGGACAGGAACTATCTTTTCCCTTTTTTGTATCCGCAGTGCCTGGCATCTAGTATATACTTCATAAATGTTTGTTGACTGACTGACTGGTAGAAGTCAAGTAGGGAAATTCAAGGTGATAAAAAATAAGACCAAGACTGGAAAGATGAGAAAGATAGCAGTACCAGGGGCGGCTAGGTGGCGCAGTGAATAAAGCACCGGCCTTGGAGTCAGGAGGACCTGAGTTCAAATCCAGCCTCAGACTCTTAACACAGAAACTAGCCATGTGACCTTGGGCAAGTCACTTAACCCCAATTGCCCTGCATTCTACCCCCTCCAAAAAGCAAAATAATAATAATAATAATAATATATCCCAGGTAGGGATATGAAATGCCATCTGCCACGCTGAGGCAGAAAGGAATAAAGGAACATTTAGCTCTCTTGTATATGAAAATGACTACCAGAAACAAGGCTTGGAAGATAGGTTTTAGCCTAATTATCACATTATGGAAGGCCTTAAATGCCAGGCTAAAGGAGGTTGTACTTTATCCTAATGACAATTATTTGGCCACCGAAGGCTTTTGATGAGGGGAATCACATGTATTGGGAAGAATATTTTGCACTGGTGTTGGAAAATGGATTGGAAAGGACAGAACAGAGGATTTTTTTTAGAGGTAGTACATTTTGATATGATAACCAACTGGATGTTGGGGCCAGTTCTCCAAGCATAGCACTGTGCCTGGTACAGAACAGGTACTTCATAAATGTTTGTTGATTGAGTTTGATGGAGAGAGGAGAAAGGATCAAGAATGGCTGGGCTTTTAAACATAGAATAGATGAAGGAAAGATGATATCATAAATGGGGGAATTAGGACAGTCTTTGGAGAGGAGGGGTTCACTTTTGATTTTGTTTGAAGGGCGACAGCTTTTACACTATCCTTGTAAGACTTAGAAAACCTTTCAGCTTCTGCATCCTATGAAATTTTAATTTTCTCTCCCCTGCTTTTATCAGATCTTCCCTTCTGTCTTCTGTCTTAGAAATTCCCACCCTTTATTCACTTATTAACATTCACTGCGGCAGATAACATTGTTTCCTCCTTAAACAGATATTTCCAGGATACTCTAACCCAGTGGTTCTCAACCTTCCTAATACCATGACCCTTTAATAGTGGCATGTGGGTGTGTCTGCATGTGGGCGGACCCTCCTGGAGACTGATAGAGGAGGTTCCTAAGACCATCTGAAATATGTGTTTTCGCATGGTCTCAGGCGACCCCTGTTACCCCTGTGAAAGGGTCGTTCGACCCCAAAGGGGTTGTGACCCACAGATTGAGAACTGCTGCTCTAACCAATAGGACAATTGAAGGAAAAGACTGAGGGGGATTTTTTGTTTTTGTTTTTCTTTTTGAAAGGCAGGACAACGTAACAGCAAGCACCCTAACATACCTAGGGCGGCTACTAGCACAGGTTCTTAGATCTGCTTTTCTAAAGGAAAGCAACTCAAAATGGGTTAACAATCTTACTTTAATCAAACATATCATTTACCTAGTTCAGGGGAAAAGTCAGCACCCTGAACTTCAGAGAATACAAACAGAAGTTACAAACAAACAGAAAAACAGATCAGCAGACGGC
>CM053588.1:88780841-88800492 GCA_028646515.1 Pseudochirops corinnae | reverse complement strand
CTAGGGTTTGGGAGCTGTTCTTACTTTGCTTCTTATGCTTATTCTTACTCATGGTTGTTCAGACCGTGATTTTATTTTATTTTTTTTTAATCTCTATGGGGCTCTGCTTCCAGAAGGGAAAGCTCTGTCCCAAATTGCTGGGGTCCTCCCGGCTGCCGTAGATTTCCGGCTGACTGGATAATGAAGACTCCAAGACCGAGGCCCAAGACGACAATCTGGATCCAGGCTGCTCAATGCGAGAGCCCTGGCCTGAAAACAATTGCTCAGTCCCCCTGCTGTCTGCAGGCCGCAGGCGGGAAGCTACAACGCAGAGGCGGGTGCAAAATCTCTGCCTTTCGCTTTTCTGCTCTGGAGACCTTTCAGCGGGACTGCTGATCTCCCCCTTTTGCAATCCCCAGGCGCAGCTGTTGCTAATCCGCTCACCTGAGAGCTTTCTCTGCTTCTCCCGCCCAGCCGCCCCCGGGGCACAGCCTCAATTTCAGGCCAGGCTGGCTTCGGTTTGCAGTGCTGATATGGTTCCTCGTAGCCGAGCTGACTTTAGTGGGAAGTATCCTTGTGTGCGTTTTGGAGCTCTAGGATTGGTTTAGAGTCCTATTTTATGGGTATTTTGGGGTGGCTATGTGAGAGCTGCAATATGTTGCTGCTGCTACGCCGCCATCTTGGCTCTGCCCCCGACATAAAACATTTCTGTTATTCACCCTCTTATGGTATATGTCTGCTAGTAGCATCTGTGACTCAGAAGGATTTTTTTTCATAATTTTAAATTGATTTACATAATAAATGAACCAATCCCAATTCCATCTATGTTGCATTAATATACTAGTTTTTACATAGTTCCTTCATGTGTTGACTGTTAACTGGGCTGTTGGGATTTTTTTGATCATCATTACCAATTTGATAGGTATAAGGCAAAACCTCAGAGATGTTTTCATTGAGATTTCTCTTATTTGAGATTTGAAGCAATCTTTCATGTAGTTATTGATCTTACTGATTTCATTTTAATAGGTTTGGAGAAAATTGAAGCATTACAGCAACATGAAAATGAGGATATTTATAAATTAGCATTTGAGATCATAGATCAGTATTTCTCTGGTGATGATGTAAGTACAACATTGATGTGTCTAAATGCAGATTGGAGCTTACCTTGTGAATTTCCTAGAACTTCCAATTTATTTATTTATGATTTCTTTCCTGTAATAACAAAATAAAGATTTTTTTTCTAGTTATTTAGACAACCTGATTCAAAATATTTTTTCATTAGGCATACTTTCTGCATTATTTTTCCCTCCCTTAAAATCATCTTCTTCTACTTCATTATAAAAAGTTGTTTGTAATGATATTTCGTATTGCTTTGGAATGAGCTAATTAGAAATAAATGGCAGATTACTATTTATCCGGTATGATAGGAAAATGAAATCCATTGCTAGAGCTTAAAAGGGAGTCAGTTTTAAATACCTTAATTCTCGTCACAAATACTCAGTTTGAACATTTCAGCTAACATTGTAATTAAGTTATACCATATTGCTATTAATTTGGATACAGTATCATTTTCCAGGAAATTGTTTTCAGCTTGTATTTTTCCTAATGAAATAATTACAGTCACTTAAACCATTTTTGTGCAATAAAATAAAAAAATAAAGCTTTTAAGCCAACTTCTCACGCTGTATCAAAGTATTATTTTATCTCTAAGGACAAGAATCTAGTATTTACCACATTTTAACATTAAATGGGTTTGTTTGTGCTTTTTATAGATTGATGAAGATCCTAGCCTCATTCCTGAAGCAACACAAGGAGGTACTTACAATTTCGATCCAACGGCCAACCTTCAGACAAAAGAATTTAATTTTTAAGTTCCCTAGAGGACAGCTTCTCTCCCCAGTCAACCTGAAGCACCACCAAGATGGCTACCAAATGACAAAAACAAACAACATCAAAAGGCTCCCAAACACACACGCCTCCTCTTCTTTTTGATGCTTTTAAAGCAAGCCGTGTATCGGTCACTTTGCAGTTGCCAAAAGTCACTCTCACATGGACTATAAATGCATATGCATGATTTCCTAAACTGTTTTAGAGTTTTCAACAGCCCCAACTCTCCTATTTTCTCCTTCTTTTTCCTGGTGCCACGTGCTGACAGCACAGCCTGCAGATTTGCTAGAGAGATTTCATTGCAGTGGCACGTCGGCTTTCCACAGAGCATTTCTTTGGAAAATGGTGCGCTGTGGATCAAGACACTTGGGTATGATGCGTGCGTACATTCTGGAAGACTTTACAGGGGCACAGTCCAACCTGGGCCTCCATCACTGTCCTCCACAAACATATTTTCATATACTTTATGTGGAAGAATAGATTTTAAAATGTGAGCCAAATGATTTTCATTGGTGAAACTGAAAAAAAAAGTAACTTTAAAAAAATGAAACAAAAAGAAAACTTGGTTATTGATTAAACAATTAAGTTAAAAAACAAACTGTACTTCATCTATCAGTAATTGATGTGTTCATTACCTGCCTCAGAAGCCAGGGTTGGAGAAAGAGCTCTAGATTTGGACCGGTGACGCTTTTGCCATTATCCCTAACTGAGAACAGCGAGCCCTGTTTGGCCACTCACTTCAGCCTGTGTGTTCCTGCTGTTTTGAAGTAATCAAATGCTGTGCATGGTATTTTACCTGAGCTGCAACCTGTCCTGGACTTGGACTTCTGTTTAAGCTGAAAGCAAGATCCCCGACTGGGGGAGGGAAGAGAAGTCTGAAATGAAAGGCTCCTTGATCATAAGAGTCTTGCTTTCACCTTGCAGTCGTCAGTATGTTTTGTTTTAAATTAATAATTGAATCTGGTTGATTTATATTGGGTTTAAACTGTGGAGCTTTCATGTTTACTGTAATTTAGTCTTAAACTATTTTTTACTTAGTGACCAGTGCTTTTGATAATGTGGTTGGCAACAAACCAGCAACTGTTTAGAAGAAGTATCATAAAAAGCTTCATTTTTTGAGTATCAGAAAAGCTTAATTCTGAACCTACTCTGAAACCATATTCCCTTGTTTAAAAAAGATACCGACAAGTATGTGTAAGGCTGTATAGAAGCTGCCATTTTTTTCAGCATAAATCTGATTTGCAGTGATCTTTAAATAGTTCTGCATAATCTGGTGGTATTATGTGAAGTCATTGCTTTTGGTAAAATTGTCTGACCCAGTTATTTACAAAAGGATATGGTATTGCTGGAGTGGGAATGAACAATTTGAATTTCTGTAAGCTATCACAAAAATAGATTTGTTGCCATTGTTTACTGGGTGTGATTTCCCAATGCATTGATGTGAAGGGATAGAAAATTCTGAACTAATTTAGTGATCCGATGTGGGGTGTATTTACTGTGATGAAGACAAGGACAGATGCCATCAGAGCTTTGTGAATCAGCTGGTTTTTTTTCACTGATGAACAACACATAGCAGGTGTGCATTCATTAAAAGTATATATCTGCCAAGGTGGAGCCACTTTAAAGAGTGAGTTTTGTCTTGTATCCTAAATGGATACAAGCGTATGTTTAAACTGCAAGATTTTTACTTGCTAGAGAATCTGTTTTAATATAGTGGTTTGGCCTCTGATTATTTATAGGTTTTATAAATTTTAGAATCAATTTCTCTTTAAGGTGGCTCAGACTTTTCAACTCTTGTGCACATAAAATTGAGTTGAAGTTCATTGTGCCTTTTTTTTCTTTCCCCAAAAGTTGAGTTTTAAAAAGCTTCATATGGTAACTGCATCCTATTCACACAAAGTCTAAAATCTTAAAACTGTGTGGTGTTCACTAAAAGTAGGCATAACAAAGTCAAAGCAATTTAAGGTCACAAACTGGTGAAATTGAAAAGTCCAAATACATCAGATACTTTGGTGAATTCAAATCCTTTCCCCCTTCCAACTTGATTTCTGATGACCCTGCTACATATACTGACAGTTACCCTGTTGATTTTGCACACATTGATATTACAGTGAGATTAAAATGAACATGTTTCCCACTGCTGTGAAGATTCCCGTTTTTTAGCACTGAAAGTGCAGACAACATCCAGGTGGACGTTATAGAGTCAGGTAACACAGGTAGATCTGTGCAGTTACTTGGTTCTCTTTGTTGTGACCTTACCAGTTTTGGATTGAAATTGCGCCATTTCATAGTTAAAGGAAACAGAATATATTGCTGCACTTTTAAGTTTTCAGAACAGTGTTTAAAAATTGCGTTGTTTTTATTATTTTTTTTAAACTATCAGTTAAAATAGACTAAAAGGTTCTTTCAAAAGAGGCGTCTCAATGTGTTCCTAATTTTGTATATGGGCTTAGGTTTTGTAACCAATAAAAAGCTGCTATCAAATACTACAAAACATGCACAGCTTACTTTGAAATTGCTTAGGTTTTCTCAAATGGTTTTATTGTTCTTTTTATCTGACCAAATTATAAAAGATAGAAAGGTCCAAAAGGCCCAAGCAGCGATCACCAAATATTTCAGACTTCAGATACTCTTTTATTGTTTAATTTTGTAACATCTTCCATCCTCTTCTCCTGAAGAAAGGGTGTCAGAATGAGAGAATTTTAGGACACTAAGCTAAAGCAGCAGGTAGTCCCAGGTACTGTTTGAGGATGGAGTTTTATATTTATAATTATTGAATAATCACTTATTAGAGAAGATAGTACAGTAATGACTTTCATAAAACCACCGGCATCAAAATACAGAGCTCTTTTTTGTAGATTATAAACACGTCATCACTGAAGGTGGTAACTGCAATAAGACTGTGCCATTTGGCAGTAGGAAATCCAGTGATATAGAGCCAATTAGTTGGGACAGTAAGAAGAAATCAGATTTGAGTTTGATTTGAAATTGCATCCAAACATGAAAAAAATGTTGACTTCCAAATAATGCGGCCACATCTTCTCTAGATGTGTCTTTTGTTCCAACATGCAGACGCTTGTTTTCTGTTTAGTAGCACAGAAAAATTTATAGGTGTTGTTTCAGTAGTATTTATTGGTTTAATATGTTAAGCTTTAAAGACTTATTAAACTTCACTAAGACTTTTGGGACACTGTATATGGGAAGGGGGGAGGATAGAATTTTTTAAGGGGAAAAGTATTTTTAAAAACAATTGAATTTTATTGGTCACATTCCCTTCCCTACAGGTTTTCCCCAAAAAAACCTTTGATATAAACTTAACCCCTGCTGTAAGAGTACCTTAACTGAAACAAAAAAAACCCAACATTCTAACCTGATGATACTGGTAGTTTGTGACAATTAGGTGGTGAAGTAGATAGAATGCTGGGCCTGAAGTCAGGAAGACTCATTTTCCCAACTTCAGATCAGACTCAGACATTTAGCTCTGTGACCCTGGGCAGTCACTTAAGCCTGTTTGCCCCAGTTTCCTCATCTGTAAAGTGAAATGGCAAACTACTTCAGTATCTTTGCCAAGAAAATCCCAAATGGGGTCACAAAGAGTCAGATATGACTGAAATGACCAAATAACAACAAAAATTGATGACTGAGACTTTCCTACCCATCCTTCAATGTTTTGTGATCAATAAAGGTTGAATGAACATAAGATACTTATAGACCTATACTGTAGACTACTTCTACCCTGTTTCTTGAAAGGAAAGGACTGGCTTTTTATAACTCCAGTGAAAGATCTGGTCTGAAAACCTGCCTGTGACTTTTGTCCTAGGACAAAACATCTACTGGCTCCTAAAATTTCTCCATTTGACACGTGCTTTAGGTGCCAAATTATGAAATATATAGATTTGTATTTTTCATTGGGAAAAAATTATAATCAGCAAGCATTTTTAAACATGAGTCAGGTGCTGTTCTCAGGCAAAAACAATGCCTGACTTCAAAAGTCTTACATTCTAAGGGAGAATACAATCTGTAAATAAATAGGTTCATGGTCCATACAGAGTAGATGGAAGGTTACCTTAGTGGGAAGAGCCTCCTGCAGAAAGTAGCATTTGACTTTCTTCTTGAAGGGAACCAGAAATTTCAAAAGAGCGAGTTAAAGGAAAGCATTCCAGGCTCAGGAGACAAATGCAAAGGCATTGAGATGTGAGGTGGAATGTCATGTTTGAGGAATGTTAAGTAGGACAAGGTAGTTGGATTATATAAGGTGGAGAAGAGAGTGAAGTATGAGAATGCTAGAAGGAATGGGTCAAGTTATGATTTAATCTATGATCCTAGAGCAAATAGGGAGCCATGAGAATTTATTCAGCAGGGGGAGAATTACATGGTCAGAATATGTTTTAGGAAAATTCTTTTGGATCTGTGGGGTGAGTTGAGGCAGCAAGACAAACTAAACAGCTGTTGCCGCAGTCCATGTGAGAGGAGATAAGCCTGAACTGGAGCGGTGGCTGTGTGAATGAAGAGAAAGGGCATAAGAGAGATCCTGTAAAGATAGAAAAAACAAAATTTGACACACTGTGGGGTGGGTAAGAAGTTGAGGATGAGATGGGAGGATGGTGGTGCCTTTGATGGTAAGAGGAGTTCATAAGAAAGGGAGGGCTGGGGGTGAAGACTTCTGGATGTTTTGACCGTGAGATGCCAGTAGAACATCCCATTCTGGCTGTTCAGGAGGCATTTGGTGATATGAAACTGACTCAGTATCAAGACTAGACCTGGATATATAGATCTGGGAATGATCAGAACAGAGATAATTAAAACTATGAGAGTTTAAATGAATGGAGAAAGAAAAGACTGATCAAGACAGCCTTGGGAAATATAATAAAGATCCAGCAAAAAAGAACCAGACAGGAGTACCAAGAGAGCAGGGTCACAAAACATGAGACAGAAATTGGGGTAATCAGTAAATATCACATGCTACAGAGAAGTCAGAAAGGATGAAGATTCTGAAAAAGCCATTAAATTTCACAATTAAGAGATCTTTGGTAACTTTGGAGAGAGGAATTTCAGTTGAATGATGAGGTCAAAGCCAAGTTGTACAGGTTGAAAAGAGAAAGCCAAGTGGCTTAGTGGATAGAGCACTGGGCTTGTAATCAGGGAGACTCATGACTTCAAATCCATCCCCAGACACTAGCTGTGTGCCCTGGTCAAGTCAATCCTGTTAACCCTGTTTGCCTGAGTTCCTCATATGTAAAATGAGTTGGAGAAAGAAATGGCAAAACACTTCAGTATCCTTGCCTAGAAAACCCCAAATGGGGTCATGAAGAGTCAAACAAAACTTTTTTTCAAAGGATTTAGCTAAGATGGGGAGAAGAGATAATACGCAATGACTTTTAGCAAAGATAACAGAATCAATGAGGTTTTTTGGGGGGGAGGGAGTGGTGTTGTGATATTGTGATAAGAGCCACTCCTACTATTCACCAACTTTCCAACACTGTTTAAAACTAGACTTTGATCTGTTTTTAAAAGATTTGTATTTTTTTCCAGGTCCACTCATAGTTCTCTTATCTCTGCCACATTGTAACAGGCAGCTTTTTTTTTTTTAACATGACTTAAAACAGTTAAGTGATTTAAACTCAGATTTGAATGTGCCTATAAGACAGTGATAGTTTGCTAGCACATATTATGGATTAGGCACGTGTACTAATTTTTTTTTAGTCTAACAGAGACAGTTAATTCTGTTGCTAGAGCTTCCCTCTATATTAATTACAAAACTGTTTGAAGCATCATACTACCATGGAGTTGGGTGTCTGTTTTATCACCTTAGAGCAGCGGTTCTCAACCTGTCACCTAAAACACCTGTTTCCCATGGTCTTAGGAACCGAGACACCGCCCCTCTATCCGTCTCCAGGCTGGTCTGCCCACATGCAGATACACGGCATTAGGAAGGTTGAGAACCACTGCCTTAGTGGCTTTCCAGAAATTTCTCCCATGCCTCGTGTCTCTTTTTCTTTTCTCTCCTATTCAGGTCTCTCTCGCTGTCTTGTGGTTTTTGTTACCGTTTCAGCTTTACTTTTCTAAAGCTTCTCTTCCTTTTCACCTCCTTTTGGTCTCCTCTGCCTGCTTTTTTGTTTGTTTTCCTTTTCACAGACTGTTGTCACAGTGAGGGAATATGGCATAGCAAGTGAAACACTGAACTTTGGACATTCGGTTCATTATTTAGCAAACATTTCCTAAGTAACTATTCTATGCCAGGCATCATTCTAGGTTCTAGGTATACAAAAACAAGCTTACACTCCACTGTGGTGGGGGGAATAAGGTATATAGTAAGTACAAAGTTTCCTAGGTGGGGGAGCACTAACAGTGGGAGGAAGCATGAAAGGCTGTTGTATGAGGCAGTACTTAAGCCTTCCATCCTGCCATTTTGCTGCCATAAACTCATGTAGCCAAGTAGAAGTTGCTGATAAATGCTGATGAGATGATGCCCACCTTAGATTGTATGTGCTACAGTGAGATACACCAGGGTGTTACTGTGAAAACGAGATGTGATTTAGCCTGAATCTGTGACATACTGAAATGCTTATGGTAGGCTTTTATAAACAGTATAAGAATGCTAGGTCCTTTGCCTTCTGAGGCCATAATTCTTTATTTTTAGAGGGGGGAAAGGCAGGGCACTTGGGGTTAAGTGACTTGCCCAAGATCACATGGCTAACAAGTGTGCCAAATGTCTGGGTCTGGATTTGAACTCAGGTCCTCCTGACTTCAGGGCCAGCACTCTATTCACTGTGCCACCCAGCCACCACCTAGCTGCTCCCTAGCCCGTAATTCTTAAAACACCAGTTCTTTATTGGTACCTCCTAAAAAAAATAGTATTCTTTCATATTAATTTGTCCTGGGTTCCTAAGGTTCCAGTCACTCTTACTGGCTTTAAAGAAATCACTGATGCATTCCTCCAACCTTCTCCCCAAGAAGAAACTCAGAGGCCTTTTATGTTCACACAAGAAGGTGACCCATCTTGGCCACCCATTTTTTTAGAGATGGGTGACTTGGCAACAAGAGCACTCCTGTCTGCCCGTCCTTTGCCCTCTGGCTATTCATGATACTGTCAGCCCATATCCACTCATGGAGCACAGGTAAAAAAAAATGAAAAAAAGCCCCAAGTAGCTTCACAAGTTTCTCAAATGTGCTGTTGACTAACATATGGAAGACCAGAATCTGAGAACTTTTCACCCAGTGCTGCAGGCCTTTCAACCTTTACTAAGGACAGGCTACCCATCTCTGAACCTTTTCAGAGAATAGTAAGTTACTTCTCAAGGAAGCACATTCCATTGCTGGATAAGGCAACAGTTAGCATTGTCAGGTTACTTACATAGCATTTCAAGGTTTGCAAAATGTTTTACAAATAATTTTGATCTATCTTTGCCACAACCAGCTTAGAAGGTTGGCGCTGTTACTATCCCCATTGTATAAATAAGAAAATGAGACGGGTTAAGTGACTTATCCAGGCTCACACAGCTAATACAGGTCTGAGTCTAGACTTGCCCTCTGGTCCCTCTGATTAGGTCTAATGCTTTATCCATTGTACCACCTATCTGCTTCATCCTTTAGAAACTTATCTGAAATTGTGTCAAAATCTTCCTCCTATTTCTAGCCCTTCGAGCAGCCAAAAAAACCTCATCCTCTAGACTTCAAGATATTCCCCCATAGCCCTCACAATTGTCTTCCCTTCCCTCACTCCCCACCTGGAGCACTGTGCGTCTTGGAGGTGCCTACATCTTTGTCGATTGGACAAGTGAAGGCACAACGGAACATGTCTGACAACAGCTCAGAATAGCGTGGGGCAATCCAGAGGTAACTGACAATGAAGGGCTGGTCTAGGTTTGGGGTAACAGAGAATGGGGAGATTGGGCAAAGGTGACAATGAAAGGCTAGTTGGCTGGGATGAGATGGGATGCCTCAGATGAATGCCTAAGACTTGACCAGGTGGGAACATTCAAGGAGGGTGGGGGTGGAGGGCTTATACTAGGTATTCACAATCCAACAGTTCCTTAACATTTTATCTAGACGTTTTTCTATCATGTAGTCCTCATCAAGACACAATCCAGTTTCTCAGGATTCCTCCAAATGTGGTCTGATCAGTATAAAGAGATACTCTTCCATCCAGTAGCTTGGACACTAAACTTGTAGCCAGAGATAGTGTTCTTCTTAGGATACACTTCACACTGTTGGCACATATAAAGTTTAGGGCTAAATAAAACACCCAAGGCTTTTTTTGTTTTATTTTTATGTGAACTGCTATTAAGCTAGACTCTCCTCCCCCAAGCAGTACTTTCGCAACTAACTTTTAAAATCTAAATTTATTCTCACAGGGCATATAACTGGAAGGGACCTTGATCCCTTCATCTAGTCCTGTGTCAAATTCAGATAGAATCGGGAGGGGGGACGGGGGCATTATATCACGCTGCAGCATTCAGGCCACATGTTTGACAGCTGCTCTAGTCCATTTTATAAATGAAGAAACGGGTTAAATAATGTGTCGCACATCTGCAGGTAATAAGCAGCAGAGCTGAGATTCAAAGCTAGCTCCATGATTCCTAACTCGGGGCCCTTTATACTACATTGTACTTCCTCTAATTTATATTACTGATGTTAAGACCACAACCAATAAGGCAAAATTTACCATTCTAACCTAATTTGGAATCTTGACTCTATGACAGTGGTTCTCAACCTTCCTAATGCGGCGACCCTTTAATACTTGTATGTGGGCAGACCCGCCTGGAGACAGATAGAGGAACGGTGTCTCGGTTTCTAAGACCATCGGAAATATGTTTTCCGATGGTCTTAGGTGACCCCTGTGAAAGGGTTGTTCAACCCCACAAAGGGGTCACAATCCACAGGTTGAAAACCACTGCTCGATGACCTATGGCATTAGTTTTCCCTCCAGCTTTGATAAGAGTATCTGTGAAGGTATTCAAGTAAGACTGTGTCTTCACCCACATCATAAATGATCCTGTTGGGTCTAATGGCAGAGTCATTAATACTGTGTGAGTACGGTTACTTATTTAGCTCCAGAGTCATTCAGCAGTTTTGCTATTTAGATTCAGTCTTCTATGAGGATAAGATGAGGTAATGTTTTTGAAAGCTTTAGAAACTTGAAGGTACTATATATAAGCTTGCTCTTCCTTATGATTTGTAGATGTCATGACATATACTATGCTTGTGATATCTCCCCCAACCCTGATATGTTAGTGAATCTGATTTCATCTACGTGGGCATTCACTCCAGCAGTGCAAATTACAACCAGACCAAGTCTTAGCATGTGTGATTACTGGCTGCATTTCCTATAAATCCTCCACAGGATTCTACTCAGATAACAATGCCTTCCTCCAAATCTCAGCTTTATGTAGATACTACCAATGTGTGCTGTCCATCCACTAGCCTTTTTGTTGCTACATGACCGACCCACTTCATTTGAGATGACATCCTTAGTTACCTTCTGCCCAGAACTTAATTGGCCTCCCTGTCTTGTTTCTCCCTTGTACCTTCCTGTCTTCTACACAGCTGCCCAAATGAGACATCCAGGTGGGGATGTTTGGCAGGAAAGTACAGATGAAGGACGGGAGCTGGAGAGAAATATGGTCTGGGGTCATCTTAGTTGAACCCACAAAAGCTGATGAGTTCACCAAAACAAGAAGGGGAGGGTATCCAAGACAGCTTTTGGGGAACATTCACTTACAGCAACATGTAATTGACAGTTGTAATCTTGCAAAAGAGGAGTAATCAGACAAGGAGAACAGCAATGTCATAAATCCCAGCACCGAAAGCTTAAAAAAAAAAGGCAAAAGTGATCAACAAATATCAGATGCTACGGGGAGACCCAGAAGGTTGAGGACTGAGAGAAGACCATCATGTTTATCAATTAAGCATCATCTTGAAAGGAAAAGATTTGGTCAAACAGGCTTAGAAGCCGGATTGTAAGGAGCTGAGGAATAGGAAATAATATTTTTCTAGTAGCTTGCTAGTAATAGAAGAGATGTGGGACGATAGATTGGATAAATAATAAGTTCAAATGATGCAGTAGCAGAAGAGCCAGTGGACAGCAAAAAGTGGAAAATTTGAGAAAGTGATAATTAAAGTGGCAAGCTTGTGGAGAAGATGGGAGGGAATGGGATCAAGGACATGAAGAGAAGAATTAGCTAGCCCTGGCAAGGATAAAAGCCACCTCTTCCTCAGAGACTAGTAGAGGAAGAAAAAATTGGGAATAATATAGAAAAGATTTGGGGTGTTAAATTGGGAGCTCAAACAGATGGTCTCAATTTTTCCAATGAATGAGGTGAGAGGGAAGAGCAAAAGGGTGGTATCAATTACTGCGGGACAGAATAGACACTGTGGAGGATGCAGAAAAACAATCAGGGAAAAGTAAAAGGGCTGGCTTACAGCCGTGGATCTAGTTAGTATGATTGACTTCTTTACATGGTGATGGTAATCTAAGACTGACGTTTAGAAAAGGATGAATAATAAGACAGGGCAGTAAGGGATTATAAGACAAGAAAACAACATAAAATTGAACTGACTGAACTATCAAGATTTTGAAGGCAGGCAAATGAGGCTCCAAATGATCAACAAAGCAGTTGTGGGGGTGAGGATGGAAAAATGAGTTTCAGAGGGATGTGAAACTCAAAGAGAGAGAAATAGGAAGTGGTGGATAAAGATTTCAGATCTGGATGCTTAAACACTAGGGGACTCATGATGAGATCTAGAGTATGGCCATCCCAACTTGTTGTTGAGGTAGAATGAAGGTGTTATTAATGGAAATTGAAGATGATGATGAACTGGAAGGGATTTTTAGGGAAGGTCAAGATGTATACTGAAATCTTCGAGTACAATGGCAGGTGTTGGAGTAAAGAGAAAGCCTACAAGTTAGATATAGAACACAAGAAAAGAGGACAAATGACCTGGTGGTCACAAGATCTGAGTAGGGTGATGTACGGGATATTAAAAAAAAAAAAGGCATAGTTAAGTTTTCAACTTTGGCGACTTCAAAATATGAAAATTTTAAAATATTGATATCTTATTAACATTCAACACTACCACTGTCTTGTACTCTATAGTTTAACGTTTCAAACTTTATAAAACTTTGATCAGCTGCTGCTAAATTACTAACAGGATAGCTTTTGTAACCCTAGTCTTGAAATCATCTAAAGTATGAGGTTTTGATGTATATGCAAGTTTTGATATGCCCTCATAAAAAAATGGAGATAGATTAGGTGATTAAGGCCCTCCTGTGGATCCACTGGTCTAAAAAAGTGTCATCCAGAAACTGTTGCACATGCAATGCATAATGACAGGTTGCTCAATCTTATTAAAATTAAAATTTTGCTATTCAAAATTCACAAAACTAAGAGTATAAAAATGAAAATAAATTTTCAAATGGTTTAGTTTCTTAAGTTTATAGCATTATACTTCTGAATTTGTTAAAGTTTAAAATTGCACTAAGATTTTTGGGATACCCTCTATGTGGATGGAGTGAGCATGGAAGGAGAGGTTACTGAATGATGGTAGTAGAAGGGTATTAGGGAAGAGGCAATGAGAAGTAAAGACCATGCCTACTCCTACCTTTTCCAGTGTGTTGGATCTATGAGGCAGGCTGTAAAAGCTGTTAAGAAACTGTTGTTAACAATCTATGTTTAGGGTCAGTAAACAAGGAACCAGGGCCAAATCTAGCCACGATAAAACTTTATTTTTAAACGTAAAAGTCATTCTTAGCTGTCCAGATTTGGCCCAAAGATCTGGTATAAGTGGGTGGTAATGAATGCCTGGGCTAGGACAACTCAAAAGATGTTGCAGAGATATAATTAAGTTGTTGTTCAGTTGTTTCTGATTCTTTGTGACCTCATTTGGGTTTTGTTGGGCAAAGATACTGAAGTGGCTTGCCATTTCCTTTTCCAATTCATTTTACAGATGAGGAAACTGAGGCAAACAGGTTGAAGTGACTTGCCCAGAGTCACACAGCTACTAAGTATGTGAAGCCAGATTTGAACTCAGAGAGACAGGTCTTCTGACTCCAGACGTGGCAGTCAAAATACAAGACAAATAATATTAATTTGTGGTTTTCCAAGACAAAAATGCAATTCCAACCTATTTCTGTTTGAGTTTGGCACCACTGTCCTGGGGTAACATCATTTAGGCAGTTTTATCTGCTTATCTATCTTCTTTTACAGACCAAGAAAGACATTAAATGAAGTACCCAACATGACCCAGCCAGTTAGCAACAGGGCTAGAATTACTCAGAGCTACTGGCCTAGGGATCATACAGTTAGTGATCCCTTCCACTTTGAAACTTTCCCCATCAAGGTTTTGATATAAAAAATTAAATTGGCATTTGGGGGGAGAGTTTTGCAAAAGACAGATGACGTGAGGAGGCCAGCAGGTGACACAAAAAACGTTTAGAAACTCGAAGATGTATAAAATATATGTATGGTATTAGATAATAGCAACCCAAATTTTACAAGAATGTACAGTTAAACAGCCTATAAAAGAAAAAGAAAAAACTCAAATTTCTTTTCTGGTCTGAAGGGAAGGTCAAAAAATTTTACATGGATTTTCCAGATCGAGGGAGTGTGTGCCCTTAACCCCCTCCATGTGGAAGGGATAACTGTAGTCTCATAGATTTGGAAACTGAGAGGGACCCTAAGGTCATCAAGGCCTGACCCTCTCATTTTACTGATGACACGGAGGCACGTAGTGGGTAACTTGCCCAAGATTACATGACTAAGGCAGGATTCAAACCCAGGTCTTCCTGACTCCAGGACCAGCATTCTAGCCAGTAAATCATGCTAACTCTAGATTTTTTTCACTGCATAGTGAACATGATGAACAGAGTAAAGAGTGAGTGCTTGAATTATTGGATCCTTTAAACCTGGTGAGTTGATTTTTCTGTTATAAACTCAGTAGATATAAATAGCTCTCACCTATCAGAATGTAAGTTCCTTGAGGGCAAGGACCATCTCCTTTTGGTTTCTCCGTGCTTGGCTCATTGCTGCCAGTGCTGAATGTTTTTCATTCCATCCTTCACGTTAGTAGTAAGCCCCATATTTCACATTCTTTTCATTACAATGTACTGCAACCTTACCCCTGCCCTTTTGTTGTTAGGTTGTTTCAGTAGTTTCTGACTCTTTGTGACTCATTTTGGGGTTTTCTTGACAAAGATGCTGGAATGGCTTGCTATTTCCTTCTCCAGCTAATTTTACAGATGAAGAAACTGAGACAAACAAGGTGAAGTGACTCGCCCAGGGTCACACAGCTAGTAAGTGTCTGAGGCCAGATTTGTACTCAAGAAGATGAGGCTTCCTGATTCCAAGACCAGCACTAACCACTGCTTTTAAGAAACTTCTCCCCCTCCCCCTTTTACTTCTCTTTCCTTCTTTATTTTTCTATTAGGACAGTAAAATATATCCATAACACCTGTTTGTGGGGCCCTTTGTGAGTCTTACAACACCATATAAATATGACTCATTTTTTCCCTAATCCTAACCATTCCCTCAAACACTACCTCCCACCTTCCCCGGACCCCAGCATTACTCAACACTAGTGACATCTATAAGGAGCAGTGATCCCAACAACTTTTGCCTGGGGTCCCTGCAAGCCTGTACCTGCTGGTAGCCTTCGAAAACGACTCTCAATACTGAAGGACTAGTGTGTGGGCGAGGACAAAACCAAAGCAGACTGACTTTTCTCTCCTCTCTGCCCTTACTGAATTCTTCAAAGTGCATACAAAGTGGGAAGGAGCCTGAAAGGTAAATCAGGTGGGAAAATGAAGCCTGGTTTTCCACTGGGGGGGAGGGAGGAAGAAGAGAGAACATTCCCCCCCCCCCCCAAAAAAAAAGCGTGTCTGTGGCCCTTTCCCGAGCCTGTGTAGCGGCTCCCTACTACGTCCCTCTCCTTCCCCACGCCCCTCCTCTTTGGGGCGGGCTTCTAGGAGCAGACTTTCCTTCTCTCCCGGTCCCTTTCTGCTACTACCAGCTTCCCCGCCTCTGCCTTGGCTCCAGCCTCTCCATTCTGTCTCTCACCTGGGAGCAAGTCTGCGGCGTGGCCAGGATGACCCTGTGGCCCGCCGAGCTGAGCAGCCCGTCGGCGGCAGGCTCGCTGCTCCTGTGTGGCGCCCAGCTGGCGGTGGGCTACGCGCTGGGCAGCCGCCTGGGCCGCGGGGCGAGCTCTGCTGACCGCTGGGTGCTAGTCTGGCTCTGCTACAACGCCCTGGTGCATTTCACGCTGGTAAGTGAGTAGAGTAGGGCAGCCTTCGGCCCCAGCCCCTTCTTCCATCCGGGGCCGGCATTACTTAGCGCGCCCGGTGGACGCCGTCCAGAGGGGACCTGAGCCATCCCTTCCCCTGCGCACGGAGGCCAGAAGCCTTTACCGCGCGTCTTCCGTACAGACGGAGTAGTGGGCCTCCACAGTTCTTTGCTGTCTAAACTTGGATTCTGCCAGCCAAGAAAGAAGCAGCTCACCCTAGCCTGCCCACTGCACGCACTTTTGGGGCATCGTGTGTGTGTGTCTGTGTCTGGGTGTCCTGAAGCCTTGGGTTCCAGCCCGTCTCCTGATACATGCTGGTTGAGTCAGCCTGGCTAGTAATGCCCTGGGCAACTTTCTAACAACTGTAGGAGAGCAGATGCCAATTTACGTTAGTGTTGGGCATTTCCTCACCAGGTGTGGCCTGCCCCAGCGATTGCAGAGATACAGACCAATAAATAAAAAACGAATAAATAAACTCAACGTAAAGCTATTGCATGAAGCATTTCATCATCACCCCCACACACACGCTTCTAGTGCCCCCCGAGCTACCTTGTATTTATTCTGCATATATATTAACTTTATGTTCATGCTGCGTATATGGTTATATACACTCATCTCTTATTCGAGTGTAAGCTCGTTGCAAGTAGGGATTGTTTTCAAATTTTAAACAATGTTTTGTATTTTTTATTCTGCTCTTAATCACGCACTCTCAAGTGAGTGTTTCTATGTACAGAGTAGAACAGAGAGGTCTATATATGAAACTGCAAATCTCTATTAGAGCTTCATTTTAAAATTTTAACTCACTTTATTTTTAATTTAATTTTTTTCAATGAACAAAATTATATTTTCTCTCCCCACACCCCTTCTCCTTGGGGGAGAGGGGGAGAGACAGAGAAAATCCATGTGACAAATATACACAGTCATAAAGTACAATTCTCTCACTGACTAAGTGAAAAAGATATGTTTCATTCTACCTTTCAAGTCCTATCCCCTTTCTGTCCTAAGATAGGTAATATATTTCATCATTAGTCCTCTGGACTCATGGTTGGTCATTGTACTGATCCTAGTTCTAAGGTCTTTCAGAGTTGTTTGGTTTTACAGTGTTGTATAAATTGTTCTGGTTCTGCACCCTTAACTCTGCATTGGTTTATACAGAGTCTTCCTAGGTTTCTCCGATCCCCTTCGTAATTTCTTATTCCATTGCTGGGTATTGTTTAATTTTCTGTACTTATATCCCTAGTACGTAGAAGATATATCTGCTGTATAGTAGACACTTAAAAAGTACATGTTGATTGATTGGTAGAAGGACATTCCAGGAAGATGGAATCAAGTGGACAAAGCCTAAAAAGAAATCTGTAAAGCGTAGGCCATGATTTTGAGAAACAGTAGTGGCGTTTGGCTCTGGAATAGGGTATGTGAAAAGACATAGAGATAGTGTTGGATAGATGGTTTGGAAATAAATTTTGAAAGACTTTGAATGCCAGAAAAAGAAATTTATACTAAATTCAGTAGGTGATGGCAACTCACTGAAGAAAAGAATGAGCTGATAGAAGAGCTATTCAGCTAACCCATCCCTATCAGTTTACCCTATCATTTAAATTTGGAAAGAAGTTAAAGATGAAAAAATTTATCCTAGAGTCAATAGGGAGCCAGTGACATTTATTGAGTAAGGGAATGAATGACCAGGGGGCTTTAGGAAAATCACCTTGGTAATTATTTGGAGGATGAATGGGAAAGAAGGGACAGCAGAAAGACCAATGAGGAGGCTGTTACAGTAGTCCAGGTGAGAGATGATGTGGCATGAACTTAAATGGTACATATAGGAATGAAGAAAAGGGGGGCATGGGAGCAAAACAGAGATACCTGATGAGATTTAGCAATCGATTGGATATATGAGGTGAGGAGTTAAAGATGATATTAAATTGGAAGAGCCTAGGTCGATATAGAGGTACTGGTGACCTCTTTAGTAATAGGGACATCTGGAAAGGGGAGGGCTTGGGGGGGAAATATAAGCTAATGATATCTGCCAACTGTTTCCTCCTGACACTTGCCTAGAATCACAAAAGATCAAAAATGAGAAGAGACGGAAATGTGAGATGGAGTCTGAGGTACTATATAGTCATGTTATAACTGGAAGGACATTAGAGGCCACTTACTCCAATATTTGGATTTTCCAAATGAAAAAAAAATTGAAGCCTAGAGAAAGTAAGTGATCCTAGAGAATAAGTACTGGAAAGAACCTGGATTTTAATCTTGACTGTTCTTGTTATCGGTGTGACCTTGGGCAGGACACTTCATCTCTCTTGAGTCTTAGTTTCTTTTTCTGCATAATGGTAATAACAGGTTAGAATAAATAATTGTTACAGTCCCTTCCATCTTTACATTGATTTCTTAGTGAGTGACTAATCAGGACTGAAAACTCAGTTCTGACTGTTACATCCAGTGTTCTTTAGGATGATTTTAAAAAAAAATTTCTATCTATTTTTTGTTTTTGTATCACCTTTATTTCACAACATATCCCTCACTCCCTAATCTAGAAAGGCATCCTTTAAAGCAAAAATTAGAAAATAAAAGGGAAATTGAATAAGCTCCCAAAGGGAAAAAAGGGGGGACTTTACAAATTCTAGCAAACATTTCAAGAAATAGTTAATTTCAGTATTACAGAAACTATTTGAAAAAAATAGAAGGGGTCCTATAAAATTCTTCAAATATAGTCCTAATATAATATCATGTAACATAGCATAATATATGTATACACACACATATATATAACATCTAAACCAAAGAGAGTCAAAACTGAGAAAGAATACTAAATACCCTCTCCCTAATGAATATTCAGACAAGAAATAGAAATAAAACTTAAGCAAAGTGACTTCAACAACATATCACAAAGATTATTCACTATGATGAGGTTTGATTAATATCAGAAATTCAAGGTTGATTCAGTAATAGGAAAACTGTCAACAAAACGTGCCATGTTAATCACAAGAACAACAAAAATCACATCAATAAATTCAGAAAAAGCTTTTCTATTTTTTTAAAATTTGTTTCTTTACTTTTAGTTTACAACATTCAGTTCCACAGTCCCTTGAGTTTCAAATTTTCTCTCCCTTCCTCTCCTCCCTCCCCCACCCCCATGGTGGCATGCAATCAAATATAGATAGGATCTACTCATACCTTCACATTAAATGTTAATCAGGATGTAAAGAAGGATTATAACCGATGGAACGATCAGTGGGAAAGAGGAAACAAAACAAAAGAGGAAAAAGGAAGAGAGCAAGTAGTTTGCTTCAATCTGCTTTCAGACTCCACAGCTCAGAAAAAGCTTTTGATAAAATATAACATCCATTCCTGTTTTTAAAAAAACAAACCTACCCATATGTGCAAAAATATTTATTGCAGCTCTCTTTGTGGTTGCAAAAAACTGGAAATATAGGGGATGCCCATCAATTGGGGAATGGCTGAACAAGCTATGGTATATGAATGTAATGGAATACTATTGTGCTAT
>CM053588.1:88753158-88780341 GCA_028646515.1 Pseudochirops corinnae | reverse complement strand
AAAAATTTAAAAAAAAATAAATGTTTATTGCTTTTGCTGCTCTCATTGGCTTTGTAATTAAAATATACTGAATTATCTAATTTACTTTCATTTCAGTGAAAATGAAAAGCACTACATTTATTTATGGTGAAACTACAGAAATGTAACGATGATACATCAGGGTTCTATTAAGTGTTTGTGAGCTCTTTTTCAGTGGGATGGAGCCAGGGTTTGCTCCCTGAAGCAGCTGGGAAAAAGGCAAAGGAATGCCCCCTACAGGGAGGTCAGTGGAGGTGAGGAGGGCAGAATTCTGAGGTCTAAGAAGAGAGAGGAGAGACAAGGAAGGATGAAAGCCAGAAAGGGTCATGACTCTCAGTAGGGAGGCTGGAACTGCTGCTTTTCTCTGCTCACTGGGGTTTTCCCCGCCATGACTAGTGTGACCTTTAACTCAACTTGTGCTGGCAAGGGGGGAAAGAATCTGAGCTAGTCAGCTACAATCCATCCTTTGTCATGGATGTAAATTGTAAGCCTTGGGGAATTTATTCGCCTTGAATATATGATTCCTGATCAGAGATCTAGGTGAAGTCAAGAATTAAATTTGAGTGAATTCAGCAAAGGTTTATTGAATACCTACTATGTTCAGAGCACTGTGTGATACACAAAAGTTTGGTTAAGGCATGGCTCCTGCTCTGTGGAGCTACAAAGAGGATAAGTATCTGTGGGAGTAATGACTTCAGAAGGGGAAGGTTCTCACATAGGTGGTGGAGGAGCCCTCAAGAGTGTAGGCTGTGAAGGAATAGGATCAGAATCATCTATTAAATCATGCAGCAGAATGCAAAACTGAAAAGTCACATTTAACGAAAATAAATTTTAATACTGGTGGCTGGTGGCACAGAATTGTATTTTTACAAGCTACTGGTGTTCTTTTATCAATCCAGCACAGTATGGACCAAGATTATTTACTGTATTATGGATGAACTAAAATTTTGAGAACCTAAGGAAGAAAAAGAATGGGAAAGAAGAGGAAGTTTAGACTTGTGGAAAGAGTACTGGGCTTGAAATCAGGAAGAGAAGGGTCCAAATTCTGCCTCAGGTGTTTATTGGCAGTTTGAGCCTTGGTAAGTCACTTAACTTCTCTGGGGCTCAAGAACATGGGGGACAATGGGGACAAGAAAAGCACCTGCTGCTTAGGGTTGTGATAATAAATACAAAGTGCTTTGTAAATCTTAAAACACTATATAAAATATTATCATTAAGCTTGTACACATCTCTGCCAGTACGAACATTTAAAAAAATCTAATAACAAGATTATATATAAAAATTTTAAATTAATTCTTAAAATTAATTAATTTAAATTTAAAATTATTTTAATTTAATTACCAAATTAAATATTATATATTTTATATATGACATTATTTATGTTTATTATATAATATATAATCTTGTAGTAGTATACACACATATAAATACATACACATGTGTGTGTGTGTGAAGGTTATATATGATGTACTTAACACTCTGAAGGCACTATAATTTTATTGGAATCGATGCTCCTTCCATTGATATAGATCTTAACTTTTCTGTATCTTAGGAGAGTGTTGCTATGGACAACTTTCTGGTCATAAGCTTGGGACTTAATGAATTTCATCCCGAAATAATAATCTAGTATATATCCATAGGTGGTATGATATATGAAAGGTGATAGATAATAAAATCATGATGAAAATGTTCAAACTGTCTCTTTTTTGAGAAGAACTGAAGGGAAAGCAGGAAAGCATTTTGGCAGAAATTAGGTTTAGATCAACATTTATGTCATACTCCTCAATAAACTCAAAGTGGATTAGCAATTCTAGTTTAAAAAGTCACATCATAAGAAAACAGGGGAATGGACGGAGTGACGCCTTGCACAACTATGATTAGAGGATAATTCTTAACCCAATAAGCTTCCAAGGTAATCATAACAGAGACAACAGATGATTTCAATTCAATTCAAAAGCTTTTGCATAAACAAAATCAGGGCTGCTAGAGGAAGAGAAGGAGCTGCTAAAAGCATGACCAAAAAGGTCTGATAACCAAGATACATAGGGAATGTGTACACATAGTCAATTCTTGTCCTTCATGGCAGTTGTGTTCTGTAAAGTCGCCATGAACACTGAATTAGCAAATGGTTGTTGTCCTTCCTTCTCAAAGACGACCAAAATGACATTACTGTGTTAGAGTCGAATTACAATGCCTTTCACTGTGACCAATTCGACCAATACAAGCTCACAATGCTCTACCACAGGCTGGGCACAACTAGTCCATGTGAACATCTGGGGTGGTTTCTCTTGAACATCTTGCACATCTTGCATTTCTTTTGAGCTACTTCAATTCAATTAGCAAATACTGTTCCTAGGGGAAATATTAGGGTTAGGTTCCTGTGAGTGAGCCTGTGGTTACAACATTTACTTAAGCATCTTCTATAGTAGCCCTATATACAGATTGGAGAATTTCCTCTTCCTTCTTTTGAACATACTAGATTGTTGATCCATTAACACTGAACTTATGCCCAACAGCACTGTGATTCATTTCCAAATGATGCTTGTCTAACACAAGTATTTTCTCTATAAGCCTTTTTGTGCTTTGGATCTCCAAACAATATTTCAATACTACCCTGGGGGGTCATTTTAAACAGCAAAATCATCCCCCACCAAAAGCACAAAAATAGAAACAAACAAACCATAGCACTCAATGAACTGCAAAAAGGATACTTGTTTATAGCATGAGAGCAGAAATGAGAGGACATTCAACATCAGCTGAGAACATGAATGTGGCCAATCTGTAGTCTGTGAGAGTGCATCTATCCATCCATTGATCTACCTATCTATCCATCCATCTATCTATCTATCTATCTATCTATCTACCTACCTACCTATCTATAGCCAGGAGAACAATTTATACAATAACTATACTAATTTAAGAGAAAACAAGACTGGAAGATTTCAGCCCTCTGATTGATGCTATGACTGAACAACTATGACTTCAGAGAACTGATGATGACACATGTAATGTAGGTGTAGAATCAGACATATGGGCTGGCAAGGCCAATGTGTTCATCTGTTTTGTTTAACTAGTTCTTGGTTACAAGACAGGGTTCTGGGGATGGGGTGGAAGGTTGTGCAATATGTCATTGGGAAATGACATAAAAAAGTCATTCATAAAACACCAAAAAAATCTGTTTTAAATATTATCACATTTATTCTAACTATACTTCCCACATTCTTAACTGCATACCAAGCTTATTAGGCTCCTCAAAATATTTCTAGATTCAAATAAAAGAATACTTACATAATGAAGCAATTATGCCATCTGAGTCTGCCACACTTCCTACTAAAGACCAGTAGACAAGGGGACCCTCCTAGGAAAAGGAAATAAGGTATAGAACATTTACTATTATTTCACTGAAGCATCTCACTTGCAGGATAACTCATAAGTCTATACCCTTATCAGGTCTTCCTGCACGATGTAACTGCAGGTTAACTATGCTATTAGAGAGAAACATCCTTAGATGCATAGAGCAATCATTGCAGAATTTTCATAGAGGCACGTCCTGAATTATGAAGTAGATACTTTCCTGAAGAGTCACATGAAAAGCCAAATATAATATAATTAATTGTATTTTCTCATTTATTTGTACCATAAAATCAGGAATATACTTATGGGAAATAAAAGACAAGACCATTGACAACGGACAGAGGTAAACACTCCTGGTGAAGAAGCAGCAATATTGTCACCAGCTAGCAGTAGACTAATGGTAACTTCGTCAGTTGATCAATAAACATTTATTAAGCACCTACTACCTACCAGTCAAAGACGTAGCTAAGTAGCTCAGTGGATAGAGTGCTGGGCCTGGAGTCAAGAAGACCTGAGTTCAAATCCAGACTCAGATACTTAATAGCTGTGTGATCCTGGGCAAGTCACTTAATCTCTGTTTGCCTAAATCCACTGGAGAAGGAAATGGCAAACCATTCCAGTATCTTTGCCAAGAAAACCCTCAGTATAGTCCATGGGATCAGGAAGAGTTGGACATGACTGAACAAGAACAAGAACATGCCAGTCACTGTGCTAAGTGCTGGGGATACAAAAAAAGGCAAAAAAAAAAAATAGTTCCTGGCCTCATGGAGCTTACAATCTAGTGGGAGAGGGAAACACATAAAAAGCAGCTAAAAAATGGGAGGTTGGGAGGATACGGGTTGTGGGGGCATGATGAAGTACAGAGGAGTGCAGCTGAGTGGGAAATGAAAGGATGGCTGCTCCAGGTGTCCACCTTAAATGGAGGATCTCTCTACTCACTGTCCTCTTTCCATCTTCTCCAACCAGAGGGAAGAAGAGGTCCTAGGATTGGAGGGTACTGATTAGGTGTGAGCTGCAGAGTTGATGAAGATCAATGGATAAAATGTAGGTCTTGGAGCCAGGAAGATCTGAGTTCAAATTCTGATTCAGACACAGACAGTGACAAACTGTGTGACCCTGGGCAAATAATTTAATCTTTCTGTCTGTGTGACCCTGGGCAAATAACTTAATCTTTCTGTACCTCAGTTTCCTCATCTGTAAAACGAGAGTAATAATAACACCCACTACATAGGGTTGTGGGGACCCAATGAGCTGATACATACAAAGTATTCTGCAAATCTTAAAGTTCTATATAAATGCTAACTATGATGACAATGACAGTGATGATGATGAAATAGAAATGACAATAAACGTGGAGTCAGAAGAGCTGGGCTGAAATCCCAGTCTTGACGCTTATTGCTTATGTAATGTTGGGCGAGGTGCTTCAGCTCTCTGGTCTTCAGCTTCCTCATCTATAAAGTGAGGAGGTGGACCAGATGGTCTTTGAGAGATCTCCCAGCGCGAGAGCGATAATCCAGGTGACTTGGCTTCTCTCGGGCTATTTCCTCATTTGTAAAATGAAGCGGCTGGACTAGACAGTTCCTTGACAAATTTTTTTTTATTGATATCTTTTGTTTTGATATCACTTCACTTCTCACCTCTCTTTTACCTAGAGAACCATCCTCTAAAATAAAGAAAAAACCTCTATCCTTCAGTTTTTCTTGCTGAAGTAACAGATGTTTATTTTACATTGCAACTTTAATGAGGCAACCTCCATAAAGGTGGCTCTGATAAGATTTGAACTAGAAGGAGAGCTATCTTTCCTGGATGAAAGACTGATTCTTTTTATGGACAACACTGCTCTCTTTGCTAAGGAAAAGAAAACAGAAAAAGGTCCACAAATATTCTGTGTCAGCAGCACATAACTGGCTACAAGCCTAATTCTGTTCACCTTAAAGACAAACAAAAATGCACAGTGTATCTTCTCTCAATTTGGGGAATTCATTCAAGATCTGAACTCTGCATGGCTCACGTCAAGTCCCAATGTTATGTATTCTGTGCAGAAGGCTGACTGATGAAAGCAGTGACGCAGAGCTCAGCCGGGTACAACGGGCTGACGCGGCATCAGGAGTGTGCGTGAATCAGATCTCCCCTGGGATCAGACAAGTTAGTGTTGGAAACAAATGACTCAAATCCCATTCATTCTAGGCTAGAAAATGTCCTTCTGCCCCTCACCCAGTAAAGGAACTCAACATAAAACAGAACAAATCATTTACAAAAACGATGGCTGTCATTTATAGAGCAAAGTGCTTTAAATATTATCTCATTTGTTCCTCACAACAATCCTAGGTGCTATTGTTATTACATAGTACTTTAAAAAGCTCTGCCAGATGCTTCACATATACAATTCTATTGGGTCCTCACAACTCTGAGGTGGGTACTATTATTATACCCATTTTCAGATGAGGAAACAGGCAGAAAGAGATTAAAGTGACTTGTCCAGGAGCACACAGCTAGTAGATGTCTCAGAAACGAACAAGGTCTGCTGACTCCAAGTCCAATACCTTGCCCTGGGTCACACAGCTACGTAACTGAACAAATATAAGAATGAAAGTGGCCATGATAGTATTAGAGAGACTTTGGGGTATGTGTGGCTGTGCATGCAGAACTGATTCTGCTAAAACCTCATAGGTATCTCCTATCAAAGCTACTGGAGATATTATTTAATATTCCATGTCCGCTAAGTTTATCCCAGAAGTTACACAGAATCAATCTTTGTCCCTGTGCACTGTTCTGATCAGTTAAATTAAAAGAATGCTTCCTGGAGATGCAAATTTCATTCACTAGAAAATAGTTTTTCTTACACCTTGGAAGTATGCCTAGAATTCAGGAGTACAAGGCTCAGGTGAATTCATTTTAGTGGAGATTTGTGGGATTATTAAAACTAGCTTAGTTCCAAATGGGAGGAAAGGCTTTAATCACAGCATATTCTCAGTGCTGCTGTTTTGAATAAGGAAGGAAACAAATGTTTATTAAGTTTACATTATGTGCCAGACACGGTGCTAAAGGCTTTACAAATGTCATCTCATTTGATCTGCACAATCAACTTGGGAGGTTACTGCTATTATTATCTATCCCCTTCTTACAGATGAGGAGACTGAGGCAAACAGGGGTTGAGTGACTTGCCCAGGGTCACACAGTTACATGTCTGAGACTGGATTTAAATCCAGGTTTTGTTGACTCCAGACCCAGTGCTCTATTCATTGTGTCACTCAGCCGTGTGGAAGAGCATAGCTCTGAGACCAGTTGTCTGACCCAGGCCCTACAGGAAGCATGGAATTGTAAGAAGCTGGCATTGAAATGGACCTTGAAGAAAATGTAATCCGAACCCCAAACTGCAAGGGAGAAGTGAGCCAACTAGCTAGCTAATGCATGAAACTTGACTTTGTGACTCTATAAAAGCAGTACGGAAGCCTCAGTAATTATTTTTCTCACGTGTAGAATGAAGAAGTTGGATTAGATTGGAGGCCCCTATCATTTATGTGGTAAAGAGCCACCTTCTGTTTATGTGAACCAAAGAGGATCCTTCAGTAGAGGACTGACTAGTAGTGGGAGGACCAAAACCATCCCAGGAAGGGCCTTATATAAGATCTGGACTTTGCCAGACTTCGATTATGCTGCTATTGCTACCTTTTAACTTAGCTACTCCAAATAAGGGAAAAACTTTGAGAATTTACATTCTCTCCACCGACCTGGCTAAGGATTGGAGGGCAATTATTTCAAACACATGGAATCTTCCTATACCTAGTCAGGCCCCAAGACTGATCACTCTTTTGACCAAATCACTCTTCTGACCAAAAGACAAGAGTAGGGACTTACTGTTTGTGCTCTTGTACACTCTTCTTCCATCCCACCATGCATTGCTAGGGGACTGATAAGCAAGTTAGCATTATCATTTATATTGTGCCATTGGAAATCAGTGTTTAACCATCATGTGAAAGACTGCTCCAAATCATTGTAACAGAAGAAATGCAAATCAAAATGACTACGGTTTCACCACACACCCAGCAAATTGACTAAACTGACAAAAGATGGGAACAATCAACACTGAAGGGCTTGTGAAAAGACAGGTACACTGAACTACTATTTGATGGAGCTGTGGAGTGGTCCAAATATTCTAGAAAGCAATTTGTGCTTATGCGAAGAAAGTGACTAAAATATTCATATCCTTTGATCCAGAGATTTATCTATTACCCAAGGAGGAAGATAGAAAGAGTAGTGAATGGAGTGCTGGGCTTAGAGTCAATTAGTTAGACATAAACCCATATTTAGTGAGCACTTACTTTTTATTGAGTCAAGCACTGTGCTAAGCAAGTCAGAAAGATGAATTCAAATCCTGTCTCAGACACTTACTAGCTGTGTGACCTTGGGCAAGTGCCTCTCTATGACAGAATTTCCTTATTTGTAAAATGAAGGTTTTGGGAACAATGGCCCCATATCATTCCAATCCAATCCGATCCAATCCAATCCAATCCACCCTTCCAGCCCTATATCCATTCCAAATGTTCACAGGGACTATTTGTGCCCAACCTGTGGTAAAGTCTTGGGAGCTCATATTGGTCTGATCAGACCCAGTCAGACACACTGTATCCTCACCCCAACACAGTGATGCCATTTTGATCCTTTTTTAGTATGAAGGACAACAACCATCCATGAGCCTATGATGCTATGATGTAAAAGATTAAAAAAGAAAACCTCATCCATGCACACCAAAATATTTATAGCTACACTTTTTGTCATAGTGAAGAAGGGGAAATAACTGGTCATTGACTGGGAAATGCTGAAATAATCTGTGGCATAAGCATGCAATGGAATATTGCTGTCTTGGGGAAAAATATGATGAATAAATAGAAACACAGGAAGACTTAGGTGAAATCATCAGTATGACCTTTAGATTGAGACAAGCAAGGTCCCTACTCCAGATCTGTGTCTCAAAGGGCTCCCACACTGTGGAGGACCCTGTTTATCACAGGCACAAAAAAAAAGTGTTAGGAGATTGCAAAGAGGGCAAAGAATTGGAAATTGAGGAGAAGCCCATCAATCAGGGAATGGCTAAACACCTTATAGTATGTGATTATGATGGAATACCAGTGTGCTATGGTAAGTGATGATCAGGATGCTCTCAGAAAAACCTGGACTTACATGAGCTAATGCAAAGTGAAATGTACTGTATACAAAGTAACAGCAAAACTGTAATATGATCAGCTGTGAATGACAAAGCTGTTCTCAGTAATACAATGATCCAAGACAACTCTGAAGGACTTATGATAAAAAATGCCATCCCCCAAAGAACTGATGATGTCTAAATACAGACTGAAGCATACTTTTTTTGCTTCCTTTATTTGTCTTGAGTTTTTTGTCTATATTTTCTTTTATAACATGACTATTATGGAAATGTTTTACATGACTACACATGTATAACCTATATCAAATCGCTTGCCTTTTCAAATGAGGATGGGGGTTGGGCAGGGAAGAAGGGAGAGAATTTGGAACTCAAAAGTCTTAAAAAATGAATGTTAAAAATTGTTTTTACATATAACTGGGAAAAAATAAAATACTAAATAAAAAGAAATTTAAAATAGAGATAGCCAAGAATCCCAGAAAATATTCCACATTCTTCCAACACCATCCAGATTCTGCCTTTGCTGCCTTTTCATTGAATGGGTTAAGTGCTCATAGATTTAATGCTCATTGTTGAGTGGTTCCTGTTGTTCCCTCCCTCCCTTGTCACATTCCCTTACCTTCCAGCCTTATTGACAGGTTAGGTTTTCCCTCTGCCTTATCATACCCCTTTTCACTTTGCTTCTCCCTTGAAGTCCTTCTTCCATTTCTTAACACTTTCCCTCTGAGATTATCCCCAATTTGAGTTACTTAAAAAAATCTAAGCAATTTACCTAAATTCTTATAATTAGCAAAACGAGCTACTATTTCTTCAAATTTGTTTTTTAATATTTATCACAGTCATTAATGTTATGACTGTAAAAGTAACAAACTTCAGTGTAAACATTCTCTTGTCTAAAGATGGGCACACAGTTGCCATCAAGGTGTGCATGTACACTGACTCATCATATTGTGCGTTTAAAGTTATGTAGAGGCTGGATAGTTTAAGTACTTTACACTTTCTCATGTTTATATGTTTAAATTGTTGTAAACAATAGTGGGAGGGGGGAACCCTGAAAGGTATAGTGAAATTTTTTTATATCAAAACACCGTTCTAAGTTTGTATCATTAATTAAAATGGAAGTTCTACTTAGTTCAATTTGCTTTAAACTATAATTTTGACATATTTTGTATATTTAATACAAAGCAATTATTTTAACTTTGAGGAAGATAGAGTTATTTTTTTCTGAGATTTCCAAAAACAGGGGCTTTCTAATGTATAGACAGTATCAATATACCATTCTCTGCTTTATTTGTACTATCCGATACTACAAAAAATAATAATAAATAATTTAAACTTTAGCATAAGATGCAATAAAAATTATCTCTCAAATGATCTGCTTCATGAAAATGAATATATTGTCAGGATCTTCTATGAAGGGCCTTTTATTTTTCCCCTGAAAAGCTCCAAAACAGAGTTTTCCTATCTACCACTAAATTTTTATTCATCATGTTATGCTCTTTGACATACCTGTTGCAAAAAGGACATTTTCAGTTTTTCTAAGAATATTAAGATTAGGGAGTCATAAGGAGCTCTCTAGTGTATTCTAACTTCCTAACTTTTGTGTATCAGTCACTCAATGGAGCTGAAAACACTTTCTGAAAGTGACACTCCAGCTGTTTGTGGCATCTTGAAGGACTATGGACAGTGAGTAAAGTGAGCCTTCATGGTGTAAATTGTTTTCCTGGAATATCTGACTATTAGTATTGCAAACAGTGGGGGAGGATGGGTGGGTAGACTCACTCTTTGTCTTCCAGTGGTCATACATGTTGTGTGGAATTGTAATGTAATGTTAATGTAATCCAAAATTAGACAGTCGTTTTAGCTTTGTACAGCGAGGTGGCACAGTGAATAGAATGCCAGGCCTGGAGTCAAGAAGACTTAGATTCCTGAGTTCAAATATGGCCTCAGGCACTTACTAGCTGAGTGACCCTGGGCAAGTCACTTAATCCTGTTTGCCTTAGTTTTCTCGTCTGTAAAATGAGCTGGAGAAGGAAATGGCAAAACACTCTAGTATCTCTGGCACGAAAACCCCAAATGGGGTCATGGAGAGTCAGACAGGGCTGAAATGCCTGAACAACAACGACACAGTTCTTTTTTTCTTTCTGTGGGAGATACTAAATTAGCCAGGTATTGTGCATTTGACAATAAGGAACACAAAGAGATGGTTTCTGGACCTGAACACAAAGAAATACTGCAGGGACACAACAAGGACTCTTTATGTGCATCAACTGGTCACTCACCAAACAGTAAATACTTCTTCTTCACCCATTATTCAATATTTTTATTGACAAATCCTTAAGTTTACCTCACTCACATGGGATTATACATTTTGTAAAACATTTTATGTCAAATTATTGATCTACACAGCTCCCCCCCCAATATCTTCCTTGGTCCTCTAACCACACTAGGGGTAACCCTGGAAATGATGCCAAATGAAATAAGCAGAATCAAGGCTGCAGCAATGGAAATGGAAACGGAAAGAACAATCAAATAGCTGAAATGGAATTTAGTGAAATTAGAAGGACCAGGCTTGGTCCCAAAGAGCATTGAAAATGTGCTTCTCTTTCATCTTTGCAGAGGTAAGAGACACTGCATATAATGTTAGTCTGTCAATTAATATTTATTAGATGTCTACTATGTGCCAGGGAAATGTGCTATGTGCTAGGAATACAACGAAAGGTAAAAGACAGTCTAAAGGAGCTCACAGTCTAACGCCAAACTAGACTGAGATGTTGGCTAACTTTATTGCATTCCCCGCCCCCCCACCTTTTTTAAAATTATTTTTTAAAATTTATTTTCAATTTTCAACATCCACTTCCACAAGATTTTGAATTCCAAATCTTCTCCCCATCTCTCCCCTCCTTCCAACCCAGGACAGTGCATTCTGATTACCCTTTCCTCCAATCTGCCCTCCATTCTATCACTCCTCTCCCCCTTCTCATCCCTTCTATTTTCCAGTAGGGCAAAATAGATTTCTATACCCCTTTGCCTGTATATCACAATTTTTAACATTCATTTTTAAAGCTTTGAGTTTCACAGTCTCTCCCTTCCTCCCTCCCCAACTCACCCTCACTGAGAAAGCAAGCAATTCAATATAGGTAATACATGCGCAGTCATGCAAAACACTTCCAGAACAGTCAAGTTGTGAAAGACTAACTATATTTCCCTTCATCCTGTCCCATCTTCCATTTATTCTATTCTCTCCCTTGACCTTCCCTCCTCAAAAGTATTTGCTTCTGATACCCCTTCCCCTAATCTGCTGTCCCTTCTATTATCCCCCCTCTCTAATCCCCTTCTCCCTTGCTTTCCTGGAGGGCAAGATAGATTTCCATACCCAGTTGATCGGGTATGTTATTTCCTCCTTAAGTCAAATTGATGACAGCATGGCTCACTCATTCCCTCATACTTTCCCCCTTCCCCTCCATTGTAAAAGCTTTCTTGCCTCTTTAATGTGAGATAATTTACTACATTCTACTTCTCCCTTTCTCTTTCTCCCAGGGCATTCCTCTCAATACGTTTTTTTTTAGATATCATCCCTTCATATTCAACTCATCCTGTGCCCTCTGTGTGTATGTGTGTGTGTGTGCATGTGCATGTGTGTGTGTATGTATGTGTGTGTATATGTGTATGTATGTACACACACACACACATAGATATATTCCTTCCAACTACCCTAATACTGAAAAGGTCTCATGAGTTCCAAATATTATCATTCTATGGAGGAATGTAAAACAGTTCAACTTTAATAAGTCCCTAATGGTTTCTCTTTCCTGTTTACCTTTTCATGTTTCTCTTGATTCTTTTATTTGAAAGTCAAATTTTCTATTCAGCTCTGGTCTCTTCAGCAAGAATGCTTGGAAGTCCTCTATTTAATTGAAATTCAATTTTTTTCCCCCTGAAGTATTACTCATATTTGCTGGGCAAGTGATTCTTGGTTTTAATCCTTCCTCCAGAATATCATATTCCAAGCTCTCCAATCCCTCAGAGTAGAAGCTGCTAAATCTTGTGTTATCCTGATTGTGTTTCCATAATACTTGAATTGTTTCTTTCTGGCTGCTTGTGATATTTTCTCCTTGACCTGGGAACTCTGGAATTTGACTACAATATTCCTAAGCATTCTCCTTTTGGGATCTCTTTCAGGAGGTGATCAGTGGATCCTTTCCATTTCTATTTTACCCCCTGGTTCTAGAATATCAGGGATGTTTTCCTTGATAATTTCTTGAAAGATGATGTCTAGGCTCTTTTTTTGATCATGGCTTTCAGGTAGACAAATAATTTTAAAATTATCTCTCCTGGATCTATTTTCCAGGTCAATTGTTTTTCCAATGAGATATTTCACATTGTCTTCTATTTTTAAATTCTTTTGGGTTTGTTTAATAACTTCTTGTTTTCTCATAAAGTCATCAGCTCCCATTTGCTCCATTCTAATTTTTAAGGAATTATTTTCTTCAGAGAGCTTTTAGACCTCCTTTTCCATTTGTCCACTTCTGCTTTTTAAGGCATTCTTTTCCTCATTGGCTTTTTGGACCTCTTTTGCTATTTAGGTTAGTCTATTTTTTAAGGTGTTATTTTCTTCAGCATTTTGGGGGTCTCCTTTAGTGAGCTGCTGACTCATTTCTCATTATTTTCTTGCATTATTCTCATTTCTCTTCCCAATTTTTCCTCTACTTCTCTTACTTAATTTTCAAAATCCTTTTTGAGCTTTTCCATGGCCCAAGACCAATTCATATTTTTCTTGGAGGTTTTGGATGTAGAAGCTTTGACTTTATTGTCTTCCTCTGGTTGTATGTTTTGATCATCCTCATCACCAAGGACATAAGAAAATACTTTTTCATCAAGAAAGTAAGTTTCTACAGTCTGATTTTTTTCCCCGTTTGCTCATTTTACCAGTCAATTACTTGACTTTTGAGCTCTTTGTTAAGTGCAGGGTATACTGCCCCAAGCTTCAGGGGTTTGTGCAGCTGTTTTCAGAGCTATTTCTATGGATCTATAAATTTTCAATTCTTGCAAGGTGGTATGATCAAAGGAGAGGTGTTTACTTCTCTCCTGGTCTGTGCTCTGGTCTGTGAGCAACTACAAGCACTCTTTTCGGCCTTGGAACTGTGAGGAGGAATCCTTCTCCACTGCTGCCACAAGTTCTGCTATGCTAGCACTCCTCCTTGCCCCAGAACCTCCGCCCAGGACTGTGACCCAGATCCAAGAACAGGCAATGCAAGAAAATCCTGTCTGATAACCAGCAATGAGATCCCTGTAGTCCTCCTCTGATCAGCTGCTCAATTCTCCTACTGTCTGTAGCTGAGAGCACTAGAAGCAGCCACTGTTGCTGTGGCAGTGGCTGCCATTGCCCTGGGGCTGAGACCAGACCACCCTTCTCTGTCACCCAGGTGAGAGAACTTTCCCACTCACCTTTGAAGCTGTCTTTGGAATTTGTGGGTTGAGAAGTCTGGAAACCGCCACAGTTGCCTGCTCCAACCCTGTCTGTGTTGGGGTACAATTCATGCTGGGTTGTGCTCTGTTCTCAGTCCTGTATAACAGACCCTTCCTGTCAGCCTTCCAGATTGTCTTGGACTGGAATTTTGTGTCAGTCTGTCATTTTGTCTTCTGCTGCTCTAGAATTTGTTTAGAGTAATTTTTACAGGTATTTTGAGGAGTTTGAGGGAGAGCTAAAGCAAGTCCCTGCTTTTACTCTACCATCTTAGCTCTGCCGCACACCCCCAGCTTTCAAAAATTCTTTATTATAAAGGACAGCTCTCTGGGAGATGGAGTGAAGAATGATATATTGGAAAACCTACATTATGTTAAAAAATAACAATAAATTTTAAAATGTTTTTTTTTAATGCATATATTTTCCTCCACAAGAATATAAACTCCTAGAGGGCAAGGCCTTTTTCTTAACCCCCTCCCCTTTGTATGACACAATGCTTGTCACATAGTAAGTATTTGATAAATATTTGAAGTAGATAACTGAAATGAAAGAACAGAATTGGGGAATACTGACATATCTAAAAGTATATGATGGGGAGCATAATTGATGAGCAACAAGAATTTTCAGGGTGGCTTCTGGTCGTAAGTGGATAAGTTTCTGAGCTGGAGAGAGGGAAGTATGGAGATACCCTCCAATCATACTCCTCTCTCTACAATGGAAATGTCCACAGGTCAGGAAGAAGCAGGAACCAAACCAGGCTCTACAATTAATTGCTCTACAATACAATTGTAGAGCAACCAGGCAACAACTTATTGAGAGAATAGCATGGCAAAAATGACATAGTGTTGGACTTGGGAAGAACTAGATTAAAATCTTGCTTCTGACATTTGTTAGCTGTGTGATGATGGGGGAGTTATTAATCTCTTTCAGCCCTGATTTCCTCATCTGTAAAACCAAGATCATAATGTTTGTAGTATCCCCATGAATATTGTGCCTTTCAGCACCATGGCCACCCCCAAAGACTGCTGTGAGACTCCAAGTGAGATAAAATCTTATTAAAACTGAAACCGAAGTTTTCCTTAAACTAATATGTAAATTAAAAAATATAATGGCATTGTGATTATTAGTCTGTGGTCTATGGTTCAATAGAAAACATATCGAACTTAAAAGTCACAGGACCTGAGTTCAAATCCTGTCACTTATTATCTGTGACATATTGGGTGGGTAATTTAACCTCTCTCAAACTGAATTTCCTCATCTGTGAAATGAGGGGGTTGTACTAGATGACTTCTAAGGTTCCTTCTAATTCTAAGGTTGGAGATCTTAAGCTAGGATCTGTGAATGTTAAAAAAAATTGATGCCTGTATTTTATTATAATTGGATTCCTTTGTAATTCTATGTAGCTTATTGTATGCATTTAAAATATTATACTCAGAAGGAGTTCCTGGCTTCACCAGCACTGCACAGAAATGGCTGAGAACCACTAATCTTGAGCAATGATTCAGTGATTAAGTGATCTATCTGTAAGTTCACTTCCACTAAGAGTCCTAACCTTCTCTGCTTCCTACAGTAAGCTGTTAGTCTGATACTGTGCCCTCGTTGGAAAACAGTATGAGGTTATGTTGCCAGAGGCTGATGTGCAAGCCACCAGTGAAACCTTTCAACTAACCTCATCACTGACCATCTCTGTAAAGGTATAGAAGCCTTAGAAAAAGATATGCTCCCTTTTCTCAGTCTGCCAGAAAGCTTAGGACACTGTAGTTTCAAGTGATTTGTGCCCACAGAAACTAATAAAACAAGTAATAAAACAAAAACAATGACATGGCAGAGTATAACGAAGGAAAGGGACAGATGTCTCTTCATTCTCTGGATCAGCTCAAAAAACCGAGTGAAAAGACAAGCAGAATGAGTCGGCTACACACAGTTCTTAGCACAATGCTTGGCACAGAGTCAGTACTTAATGCATGCTTTCCACTCACTTATTCCATGATTTATTCATACAGAGCATGCTCTTGGGCTGCTCAGAAATATCAAGTCATTTGCCAGCCCTTTTTGCTACCAGACAAGCTTTAATATTAAACAAACCACTATTTAAAGAGTAAACATTCATGTGAACCACTTCATTATTAAAAGATGTAACAAATACACAGTGCAAACAGGTTTACAATTGGCATGCTTCCTTTCTGCCAGGCCCGTGAATATTATCCCTTTCAGCACCATGACTACCACCAGATAGCCATTCAGAAATGGTCCTGTGTATCAGCAAAGGTTTTCAAAGACCTAGCTTGGGTGGTTCTGAAACTGACGTGGGTCTCTGTGGCTCTCATGGTATAGCTCAGGGTATTTAAGCATCATTAAATGGTACTCGCAGCAACTCTAGAACCAAGGCAGGTTTTCACTTCTGGCAATACAATGAAAATTAAACGCTGGCACAAAAAGGATAAAAATGAAAGACAAAAAGGAATGATTCAGAAGGAAAAAAAAGAGGGGCAAATTTTATCTTTCCTTTCATTATTCAAGGCTATCAGTGGCCATGCTCTCCTTGGGTAAATCCCACCCAGAGTTCTGACATTCATTTCTTCCAAACCCTATGTAGTATATACTACACATCTCTAGCAAGTCTCTTTGAGGAGAACGCTGTAAAGACTTCCTGCTTCCACTCAGAAAGCCACTTTCTCCTCATCCATCAGAGCGAGGCCATGCCTGGTGATTATCACAGCATCTGCAGTGTTTCCCCCTTGGGTCAGTATACTGCTGTTTCTGTAGGCTTTCCTTTATGCTGCTACAGTTTCCTCCAGTGACTTGTTTAAGATGCAAACTGTTACCCATTCTACTAACCTTTGCAGTATTCATGCAAGGGGAGGTGGATGACTGTCAAGGTTTTTGTTTGGTTCATTCCATTTCAAGTTCCATGTTTCATAGCAATTAAAGAAAACAGAAAAATATGTGAAATTCCCCATGACCCCAGAGAATTCATAGTAAATTTTCTCCTAGTACAATGCAAACTCTTTGCAAATGGGGAGTTTTCATTTTTTTATCTTTAAATCCCCCATGCCTGGCATCATAGGCACTTAATAAATGCTTGTTGAATTGACCTCTCTCAAAAAGAATTGGGTTATTAAAACAAAAATAGCAGTTCTGAAAAATCCTTACTGCTTAATGTCTAAGAAGAAAATCAGCCCCAAACTGAAATCTCTCATCTGAAAAACAAGATCAAGTGACAAATTTCTAGCCTCACTCATCACCTAAAAAGAACACCAGACATTGAATTTTTACGAAGGGCCTAGACATCCCTAAAACAGAGCTCTTAACTGAGACATTAATAAATATAAATGCTTAAATGAAGGAGCTACTGGGGTATAATCAGGCTGTTTCTTAAGGGAGATGTACTGAAGTTTTTAGTTTCCAGCTTTAATTAAAAAAAAACCTCAAAGAAATGTTATGGAAATTTCAACAAAAGATTCAATCTAATTAGAACTGCACTTGTATGAACATGCATTTCAAAAGAACCTCAGGGAATATCCTATAACATTTAGTGATGTTAGGTACAAAAGAAGGCACTATTGAAAGACTGGGACTGTTATATTAACTCTGTCCTAATGCATTACTTAGTTTCAAACCTGAATCACAAAAATGTTAGTCAAATGAGGGTTGATGTTGTCATGGCACGGCATGGCTATATCCCTATTGACTGAAGGATCAGCTGTTTCGACCTCCTAGGGCTGCCTTCAGTGACTAGGCTTTTAGTACCCTCACCGAAGTGTGCTGCCCAGCTGTCCTTCTAATGAGGTGATGACTTCCATTTGATGGGAACTGGCCATTATGGACATGCTGCCTCACAAAATTGAGATAGGACATAGACTCTTTCAAAATGATGATAAATTAATGGATCAAATGGTCACCCAGGTCTATTATTCCTGCCACATGGTAGCTGGGTACTTGTCACCAGGGCTTCCAACATATTTCTCACCTCTTACCAAAAAAAGGAAAAAGAAAAAAAACCTTTTTTCTGCTTCATAAACAATGATATTCTGAAAAGATGCCTTGAAACACATTTCCCAATCCAATTCACAACATAGCTTGGTAGATGGAGTACTGGACTTAAGAGTCAGAAAGTTGAATCTAGCCTCAGATGTTTAATAGAGTGATTAAGAACAAATGACTTAGCCTTCAACTTTACCTTAACTTCCCTAAACCTTTCTCATCTGTAAAGTGAGCCTAATAATAGTGCCTACCTCACAGGATGGCTGTGAAGATCAAGTAAGATATTACATATAAAACCCTTTGCAAACCATAAAGTGTTATGAAATAGGAACCATTATTATTATTTTAACTAATATAGTGACTGGATTAAGAAAAAACAAACCACAAATACAATCTTGGGCCACACAAATAAAAAATACAGCTAGAACAAGGGAAGTAAATGTTGTGATATACTCTGCCCTGACCAGACATCTGGAGTGTTTTGCTTAGTTCTGAGAAACACATTTTAAGGGGGACACTGGCAAACTCAAATGTATCCAGGAAAAAGAAAGTAGAACAGTGCAAAGTCTGTAAGCCATGTCATAACATGGAATGATTTAAAAGAACATGAGGTATTTAGCCTGGAGAAGAGAAGAGAGGTTCAATTTAGAGTTGACTTCAAGTACTTAAAAGACTAACATATGGAAAAAAGATTGGATTTATTCTGTATAACTCCAGAGGCCCAATTAGAAGCATGGGATACTGTGATAGGTTCCACCTATCATTTTTTATACCTCTATATACCTTTATATACCCTGCCCCCCAACCCACAATATGAGTTAGGCTCGTTTCCGCATCACCCATTCCCCCCAAAGGAGATTATATTGTTCCCTAGGACTAGATTAGCTCAGAAGGCTAAAGGCTCAAGCTTCTCCTCTTTTCATGTACTTTCTGGTAGCCTCTGGTCATATTGACAAAATTTATGTACACTTCGGGGAATAAAAAAAAAGGGTTCATTAGGAATCCCAGTCCTTAGTGTTTGGCAGCTTTCATAAGACCCAGCATCACCATGCTCTACTCTGTAGAACAGGAGCATTTCCATATGGAGATAATGGGGTCATGCCTCCCCAGGTTTCAGTGTAGAGTGTCCTTCCTATGCTATAGCTAAGTAAACTTTTTGTTTACTGTTCAATGACCTATGTTCATTTTGCTGAGCTTGAACTAACAGGTTTGCAGATGGAATCAAGCCTGCTCCCAACAAAAGCAATGGATACAAGTTCCAGGGACATAGATTTAGCTCAATTTGATCAGGACTTTACACATACATACATACATACATATATACATACATATACATATATATGTATGTATGTATATATATTTAGAGAAATGATTATTTCTCTCATATTAATAATCAATTATTGAGATTATGTTTTTTCCCCTATTTCCTCATTCAGAAATAAATTTTTGTAGATTATTTAGTCAGTCTCTGAAGGATATTGCCTTGGGGTACGCCACCTTACTAGCAGACCTTATAAATAGAATCCAGTCTAACTGAGATCTTGCCCTTAGGAAATAAGCCCCCATCTGTCCTTTAAAGCTTCCACTAGAATTTAGGGTGACCCAGTTTATGAAGGAGAAAACCAACCAGCGAGATCTAGCTTCTGTCCAGAGATGAATTCTTTTGCCCAGATTGTTGGAGGTGGTTGGGTCTCATGATCAGGTAACATTTTCTGCCTGAGTTGCTGAAAACTTTTTGCCCACCTCCTCATTAATATGTTTACCCCCTCATTGACTGTTAACCAATCAGTTGATTTCCACTCTCAAGGACACACTCTTTTCTAAAGACTTTTTAAATGTTCAGTATTCTCCAGGAAGGGGCTTTGGTTTATGAGAGAAAGCCAAATGATTATCATTTAATTATTGGCTAGTCTAGTTAATAAAATCGATTATTAATTATCCAGAAATTATGTCTCAAACTTTTCACATGTCACAATATCTAACAAAATCTGACGCTATGTAGTGCTTGCTTAGGAATCAGGGTGTGTGAGCATGATGTCCTACCGAGGATAAACTGACCATCCAGAATCTCATCATCATGCTGTTAACTCAGCTTCCTCTCCTGATGACTGGATAGTGCAGCTCTAAACTCCTACAGTTTCCTTTACAAACTTTTCAGTCAGCTCTCCACTTTCTGCAGCTCTGCTTGGTTTGAACTCTGCAAACATGATGCCCACTGCATGCCCTAATATGTCCTATCTCTCCCCCAAGAATTCTTTTGTATTCATTAGATTGACAACTCCATGAGGGCAGGGACTGTCTTTTTCTTATCTGCATCTTCAGCACTTAAGACAGTGCCTGGGACCCTAAGACCCTAAGCATTGCACCTTGGCACACTATGACCCCTGATCCCAAGAGTTCACATTTTATAGCCACCACCACCCTGACTGCCCCCCTTTTCTTTATTAACAAATAGCCACCAAGATACTTGATGAATGTTTGTGAATTGAATTGAACTTAATCAGGGTGTGTGAATGGTCCAGACTGCTAGAGGAATTTCTTTACAGGTCTCAGTGATCTTTCTAGTCTCCAGAGTAAGTTTCCTAATGATGAGAGCTGTCCCCAAGCGATATAGACTGTTATGGTAAGAAGTGAGCTTCTTGTTACTTCAAGTGCTTTATCAGAAGTTGGATGACCATTTATTAAGGAGATTGTAAAGAATATTCCTTCTTATACTACACAGGAGCATGGATTCGTGTATCCCAGGGCTCTTCCAATTCCAAGTCTTTCCCTAAGACCCTAAGCATTGCACCTTGGCACACTATGACCCCTGATCCCAAGAGTTCACATTTTATAGCCACCACCACCCTGACTGCCCCCCTTTTCTTTATTAACAAATAGCCACCAAGATACTTGATGAATGATTTTTCAAGTGAATCAAGTAGGCCAGGGGAACGGGAATATGACAAATGAGTCTCTACTAAATGGACACGGAATTTGATGAGCTGAAAGTTAATTTATGCAGAATTTTAAGCTGATATTCATAAAGCATCTTCATCTCTAAGGGATGAAAATGTTGTGTAACACCAAAGGACAAGAATGACAATAATTGCCCTCTCAGGTAGATTAAGATAAACAGGGTTAAGTGACTTACAGCTAGTAAGTGTCTGAGGCAGGATTTGAACTCAGGGCTTCCAGACTCCAGGCCTAGTGCTCTGGGAATTGGTACAATCTAGCTGCCATTGAAGGCTGGAGAGGTTAAGTAATTTACCTAAGGGTACTTAGGAAAGTAAATGCCAGAGCTAGGTTTCAATCTCAAGCATCATAAATTCAAAGCTTGTCTCCTTTTCACTGCTCCATGGCAGACAAACAATTTTTCTGTCTGAATACCCCCAGCCCCGTGTGTTTTTCACTTGCGGGAAGCCAAATAGCTGTTAGTAAATACATAATTTATTTAAAATTTGAAAAAAAACAAAATAAGGGAATCTTGATCAAGTAAACATATAAGGGACTAATCACAAATTAAGCCATAAAGTCTAAACTATTTGCGTACTGATATAACTTATTTGCTCCCCTCCGTTCCATCTCTATGTACATTGCTGTTCTAATTCTGCTTTCTTTACTCTGTACCATTATTTAAGTCCATAGGCTTTACCAAAATGTAAAAAGGCTCCATGACACCAAATAAATACTAAAACCCCCTGCTTACACAATCTTCTAAAGCTGCTGGAGAATAAGAGGGGTTAAAGGACATGTCCATAGTTACATGACTAATATATCAAAGGCTCATTTGGACCTATTTTCCCATATGAAGGTGCAGCATGGTGTAGGGTATAGCTCAGGTACTGGTCTTGGAATCAAGATCTGGCTTGAAATCCCACTTCTGACAACTTCTAGATCAGTGGTTCTCAACCTTCCCAATGCCACGACCCTTTAATACAGTTCCTCATGTTGTGGTGACCCCCAACCATAAAATTATTTTCGTTGCTACTTCATAACTGTAATTTTGCTACTGTTATGAATTGTAATGTAAATATATGATAGGCAGGATGTATTTAAATTGAACATAACCCATAGGTTGAGGACCGCTGTTCTAGGTGCATGACTTTAAGCAAATCATGTACCTTTTTTGTCACAGCTTCCTCACTCGTAAAATGAGAAAGTTATACTTGATGGACTTTTATCACTACATTGGGCTTTGCCTCTAACCAGGATAAAAACAAACACAAACTGCACCCTGGCCATCCACACCTGCACCACACACACACACACACACACACACACACACACACACACACACACACACACTCACATGACATTCTGTTGGGTTGTTGGCTGTAATCAGATGTCTTCAAAAGATTGATTTCCAGGTGCCTGGTTTGCTCTCAGAATCTTCAAAAGCTCTAGCACATGATCTTGCCTTTGTTAACAAACTCCCAGGGCACAGTTCAGGGATGCGACCTTTCATCTCTGACAGGTCTCTTCATCCTCTGGAGGCTTTTTTCGGACACAGCATTCCACAGCTGCTCTACTTTCATTAGACAATCAGGGACAATGGAAGGAAAGCGTCCATGGAATACATATAATATATATTCATATCTATCAAAGTATATCAGAGAGACGGCAGCTAAGTGGCACCGTGGATAGAGTGCTGGATATCTTCCTGAGTTCAAATCTAGCCTCAGAAACTTACTAGCTGTGTGACCCTCGGCAAGTCATTTAACCCTGTTTGCCTCAGTTTTCTCATCTGTAAAATTAGCTGGCGAAGGAAATGGTAAACCACTCTTGTATCTTTGCCAAGGAAACCCCACCTGGGGTCATGAAGAGTCAGGCACAACTGAAAAAATGAGTGAGCAAAAATATAATACCTGAACTGGAATCAAAACAGAGAAAGAAAACTATAAAAATTTCTCTGATGAATATTGATGCCAAAATTTTAAATAAAACATTAGCAAAGGGACTCCAGCAATTTATCACAAATATTATACACTATGACCAAGCCCGATATTTATAATGCGTGGATTTATTTCTGTAATCAGAGTTTGCAGGTTGCCTAGTGAGGAGAGAAGGATAGACAGGGACCAATCTTTGTAAAATGTTTTACTCAGTGTTTTCTCAAGAGCTATGTACAGTTCAGTGTTTCCTCCAGGGATTCTAGAATTTTTTGTCTGGGGAGAAAATCATGCCTTACTCCCACCACTAGTTTGGAAATTCTAAGCAACACAATGAACCAAGGAGGACATAATACAAAGGGAAATCCCATTCAAAAGAATAGTAAATTAAACAAACAAATAAAAGAATAACAAATAAGATAAAAATTTTATGCAAAATGCATAAAATACTTGGGAGCCGCCAATCTCCCAATGAACAATCAAGATCTGCATAAGTACAATTACATCAATCAAACCAAGGGGATATTTAAGAAAATTGGACAAATAATAATATCAAATTTTACTTGGAAGACAAAGAAGTTTAGAATCTCAAGGAAAATAATGGAAAAAAATAGTATGAATGAAGCTAGGCTAAAATTAGACTATAAAACAGGGACAATGAAGATTATTTAGTACAGGCTAAAAAAGAGAAAAGCAGATCAGTGGAACAGATTAAATAAAGAATTAGAAACAAATGAATTTCCTATTTGGCAAGAACTGCTGGGATAATTGGAAAATGATTTGGCAGAAATGAGGTTCATATTCCTGTTTAATACTTTATCCCACATTAAGTTCAAAATGAATAAATGACTCAAATATATTTTTTAATAGAGAACAAGATTAGGTACCTGACATGATTATGACTACGGAGAAGAGTTCTTGACTAAACTAGAGATAGAGGTGATCACAAAAGAAAAATATCAGATTATACGTCAGTTACGTAAAACTGAGGGACTTTTGCTGAAGCTGGTGATGTGAAAGATTATAGAGAAGCCTGGCTTTCCCGTATAAACTCCAGTAGGATCTGGAAAGAGGGTACTGAAAAAGAAAATGGAAAAGAGACAGAAATGAGTTGCTCCATTCAGTTTAGAAGTACAAAGACAGCCAGAAGGCAGCAGATATGTGGGAGAAGGGCCCTCCCAGCGAAGCGAGATCAAGCTTCAGTTAAGGAACCTGTAGCCTGCAGGATAATCAGTGGGGAAAGGAGTCATACCAAGAAGCCAACACAAACTCCAGGAAACAGAACTGAATCTAGCCATTGCTGAGAATTCTCGAAGGGAGAAGGATTTCCCACAGCTCCTCCAACCTTTTTCTTTTTTTTAAAATACTATTTTATTCCTTTCCAATTATAGGTAATGATAGTTTTCAACATTCATTTTTCTAAGATTTTGAGTTCCAAATTTTTCTCCCTCTCTCCCCAAGATAACAAATAATCTGCTATAGGTTATACATATATAATCATGTTAAACATATTTCCATATTCATCAGTCGTGTTGTGAAAGAAGAATCAGAACAAAAGGGAATAAGCACAAAGAAAAAAATTGTGAAAATCGTATGTTTTGATCTGCATTCAGACTCCATTGTTTCTTTTCTCCCCTCCAACCTTTTTCATTTTCTATTTTTATCAACTTTGCTGATCTGCTGGGTGAGAAAAGGAATTTTAGGGTGACTTTAATGTGTATTTCTCTTATGAGTGATTTAGAGTATTTTTTTTCCATGACTATAAATAACTTGGATTTCTTCCTTCAGAACTGCCTGTTAATATCATTCGGCCATTCATCAGCTGGGGAATTACTTCTTATAAATCTGAACCAGATCCTTATCTACAAAGGACATATTGGAGAAACTTGCTATAAAGATGTTTTCCCATTTAACTGTTTCCCTTTTAATCCTAGTTTAATCCCTTTTAAATTTTATTTAACCAAGATTGTATATCTTATTTTCTGTGATTTCTATCCCTTGTTTGGTCAGGAATTCTTCTCCTGTCTATAGATCTAAAAGGTGATTTATTTTTGTTCCGCTGTTCATTTGACCTTTTATATGGGTCATCTATCCATTTGGAGCTTGTCATATGATTTGAAATGATGATCTAAACACAATTTTTCAGATTTCTGTCCAGTTTTCCCAGCAATTTTTGTCAAATAGTGAGCTATTTTCTTTGTAACTGGGGCCTTAGGGTTTATCTAATACTAGGTTCATTCATTTGCTTCTTTATGTTGTGGACTTACTCAGCATTACTGATCATCTTCTGTTTTTTTTTTTAACTAGTGATGAACCAGAGTGATGATTATTGCTTTGTAGTATAATATAAGGTCTGGTACTCTTAGATCCCCTTCCTTTCCACCTTTTGCATTCTCTTGAGATGCTTGACCTTTTTTCTTTCAGATGATTTTTGTTATTGTTTTTTATAGCTCTATGAAGTAATTTGGCATGATACTGAATAAGTAAATTAATTTATGTAATATTGTCATTCTTATTATATTAGCTCTGCCTATTTGTAGGCATTTAACATTTCTCCAATTATTTAAGCATATCTCTACTACCGTAAAGACTGTTTTGCGTCAAACACAAGAAGCAAGAGAAGCATGAGAAGGTGAACAGGAAGAAGAAATCATAAGGAACTTATTAAAGTTGAACTATTTATATTCCTACATAGAAAAATGATAATTGTAACTCATGAGACTTTCCTCAGTGTGAGGATAGTTGAAGGGACTATATATGTATATATGTGTATACATACATATATGTATGTATAGGAGGGTAGATGTGTATAAATACATATCTGAGTGTGTGTATATGTGTGTACATATATATATATATAGACAGAGGGCACAGGGTGAATTGAATAGGAAGGGATGATATCTAAAAAATAAAATTAAGAGGTGAGAGAGTAATATAATGAGAGGAGAAAGAGAGAGATAAAATAGGGTCAATTATCTCACATAAAAAAGATAAGAGAAAACTGTTAACAATGGAGGGAAAGAGCAGGAAGGTGAAAGGGAATGGGTCAACCTTACTCTCATTGAACCTAGCTTAAGGAGGGAATAACATACACACTCCTTTGGGTATCTTACCCTACAGGAAAGTAAGGGGGAAGGAGATAAGAGGGGGGATGATAGAAGAGAGGGCAGATTGGGGGAGAGAGTAGTTAGAAGCACACATTTTGAAAAGGGATAGGCTCAAAGTAGAAAACAGAGTAAGTGGGGGGTGGGATAGGTTGGAGGGAAATATAGTTAGTCTTTCACACTGTAACTACTACGGAAATGTTTTGCATAACTACACATGTGCAACCTATATTGAATAGCTTATCTTTTCAGTGGGGGTAGGTGAGGAAGGAAGAAGAGAAAGAATCTGGAAATCAAAGTTTTAAAAACAAATGTTAAAAAACAATTGTTTTTTACATGCAGCTGGGAAATAAGATATCCAGGCACTAGGGTATAGAAATCCATCTTGCCCTACTAGAAAGTTAGAGAGGGGAGGGGGGAGGATATAAGAGAAAGCAGACTGGGGGAAGGGGTATTCAGTATGCTTTCTATCTTGAGGTGGGGGATAGGGGAAAGACGGGGAGAAAATTTGTAACTCCAAATCTTGTGGAAATGAATACTGAAAACTAAAAAAAAAAAGAAAGTTTGGCTTATGTATTCATTAGGCCATGTTAAATAATAAAGCACGTTACCATGTAAAAAAAGGATTGTTTTGTGGTTGTGTTCATACATATGTATATCTTTGTAGGTAGACTCCCAGGTATTTTATGAAGTCTGTCGTAATTAAATTGGAAATTCTCTATCTTTTTTTGCAGGACTTTGTTGGCAATATACAGAAATGCTGATGATTTGTATGGCTTTTGTTTGCATCTTGCAACTTTGATGAAGTTATTGTTTTTATTAATTTTTAACTGGCTTTCTAAGGTTCTGTAATAAACCATCATATTATTTGCAAAAAAGTATTTCTTCTTTGCCTATGCACATTCCTTTAACTTCTTTCTCTTGTATTATGGCTATAGCTAGTATTTATAGAACTACATTAAAGAATAGAGGTCATCCTTGCTTTATTTTTGATCTTATTGGAAAGACTTCTAGTTTATTTCCATTACATAAAGGCTTGTTCTTAGTTTTAGAAAGACATGCCTTATCGTATTAAGGAAAGGTCCATTTTTCCTATGTTTTCTAGGTTTGTTTTTTTATTTTTTTTATTTTTTTTTTTAATTTATTTTTTATTTACTCATTTACTTTTAATTTACAAGATTCAGTTCCACAATCACTTGGGTTTCAGATTTTCTCCCCTCCCTT